>PDUQ01000001.1:3000000-3489690 GCA_002994785.1 Heterobasidion parviporum | reverse complement strand
ACAAAGGTGAACGAGCTAAGGACTCCAGTCATTATGCTCGTTCCATATATACTGTAAGTAAGTATAGGGCAGGATCGACAGAAGGTCTGTGCTTCTTAAGGTACCGAGGTAAACGATCGTGATCGGTAATCGAGGTACCAGGAACAGGGCCAGGAACGATGGTTCTGTCGAATGGGAGACCTGTGTACTAACAATAGAAAGGGATCAACGATCGATCAGGCACAATGGTTTAGGGTAGGCTTCTATGATCAAGAAGCGCGGGGTAACGGTCATATCAATGACGTCATGTCGATCGTTGATCGGAAGAAGATAATAATAGAAATAGAACTCAATGTCTGTTGGTGAAGGCAAGGGGTCGGTCACCGGGTATTGGTCATATCCGTTGGTCATAGACCACGCGTCATATGATTTGTAATCATATGCCATGTGTTATGAGTCGGCTCTTAACACCACCCCCTTTCTAACCTCGGCCTTGCATATAGCGCAATGGGTAACGATGGTCGGTTGAGCTGTATGCAGGCCAAGGCAGAAGTCGGGTAGTGTCGCGTGAATATCAGAGTAGGATTGACTGGTCGTGAGTCAGGCGAATGGAAAGGCATGGGTTGAAACGAATGTGGACCGGGACGTTGGTCTGACTAGCGTCTAGTCGGTGTGGAAGGGCGATTCATAGTGGGGACGGGTAGTCCAGGTAATGACGGTGAGGACGATGTGTCCGAAGGTTCTTGAAATGGTGCAGGGGATGGTTCCGACGACGGAGTGTGAGCGTATCCGTCGATGTCGTGTAGAGCGCGTAAAGCGAGCTCCATCATGACCTTGACTGCGTTGTATATTGCAACGCGAGGGTCCCGTTCACCAGGCATTCTCTTGGGCTTGTGAAAGGTCCAAGGGTTTCCACAATTCTGGGTTAAGGTACCACTTGCTGTCTTGCAGTGGTGGTGCGAGTAGAGGATGGTCGGGGGAGTGGGGAGATTCCAGTGGTCTGGTCGTCTATTATAGGCGATGCTTCGTTTGGTCCTGCTTGGCCAATCTGCTGGGTTTGAATCTCTTGCCACCGCTGTTCCTCTCGGGATGTTTCTGTTTCCAACTCCGCGATAGGCGATCGGTCGAGATCGTCATCGACTTCCATTGGGTCTTCGTTGATAGGTGATCGGCCAAGATCATCTTCTACGTCCGTGGTGTCGGAGTCTTTCCAAAGTAATTCGCTCGTCGGTGTGGTTCTTCTCCGGGAACTTCGTCTGTTGAAGTGTCGTCCTGTGGAGTGAGGGGTAGGGTAATCCGTTTCGTGTGTATCTCGATAGATAGCACTGGCCGTTCTGTATGCGAGACTGTCAATATCCATGGAGCCCGGTAGTTGTCTCGAGGCGTCTTCATTGACAAGTCTTCTAAGTTCTCGGCCATCTTGGATTCTCGATGTATTCTTCCTCTTCATGGAGGTGATCGGTATGTCTTCGTCGGAGAGCGTGTCGGGGGTTTTCGTCTGATATTCTCCAGGCACCGCTGCCGTATACAGTTACGGGTGCTTCTTTGTTCCAATGCTTGTCCGCAGGGAGTCTGTGGTGTTTCGAGCATTGGTTCCGTGAGCGCAGAGGGAGGAGTGTAATGGGTCGGGGAGGTAGACATTTCCGATATTCGTCTTCCTCTTCTTTCGATGTTTCTATTGTGATCTCCAGTCCTCTTCTTCTTCTGCTTCAATGCTGTCCAGGTCCATGGCATCATGGAATTCTTCTCCGTCCGGCGAGTAATCCGAGCCTGTGTTCATATAGTCTTCATCGGCATATTGATAAGACAGATCTTCTGGTTCCGGTGTGAATACCGAGCCGTCTTCTGAGTCGTGTTCTTCGTCGGCATTTTGGCGAAGCGAGTCTTTCTTCCAAGCAAGCCCCTTGGTCATTTGTCTCTCCAGGTCTTTAACTGCGCGGTATCTCCAGTTCGACGTTGAGTCGGCCGCATTCTTCCTGGCCCATGTAGATTGTTGGGATTTCTTGGCTTGGATGGGGAGAATATGTCGATGTGCGAGAGGATAAAGAAGGGGCCACCTTCTGTTCCCGAGCGCTTCCGAATTTATTCTTCCGCATGTTCTTCCTTTGACTGTCCGAGTCGCGGGTGATGTCCATCTCCTGTCGATGGAGGTTATTCTGCCTTTGTTGATTCATTCGAATCTGTCCGCTAGGTAACAACGGTTTACTGAGTGCCTTCTTGATTTCTGCAGGGGTAAATCCTGCCGCAGGAGCCGTCTTCCTAGTTTCGTTGTTTTGAGCCTGCGCCTGTATTCTTCATCCGCAACTGCTGATCGGATGTGTGCGACTGTTGCTCCCATGGCTAATAGTTTCTTCCCTATGGGTGAGTGATTAACTTCCTCCGCGCAAGTTCGTCTTGTATCGCGGTTTCTGCTTGTTTAATAGTTAATCCTTTGTCCAGTAGCTTCTTTCCTGCCGAGGTCTTCATCAGCCGAATTTGTCTGTCGCACATTTCCGTTATGAGGTTCCTGTCGAGTGCGAGTTGTAATTCCCGAGTAGACGGCTTCATGCCTCGGACTGCTAGTGGGTATTTCCTGTGGAAGGCATTGACTTCTTCCTTAGCATTCTTGACTGCGTCCGCCGGTTCCCATGAGTTGTCGGATTCCGGGTACCCCTTCCATTTGACTAGATATTGTAGGGTCTTCCAACGTCCGTGGCGACGCGATGCTATAATCTTTTCGACCTCGAATTCTTCCTGTCCTTCGATGAGGTCGGGTGGAGGTTTCAGGTAATTTGGACCGTGAGTGGTGTTCTCCTTGTACATGGTTAATCGCGATGCATGGAAGACGTTGTGGATCTTCCAGCTCTTCGGTAGTTCCAGGCGATAGTTAACCGTTCCTATGGTGTCCAAAATCTTTAGCGGTCCGAACCGCTTAGGTCTTAACTTCTCCGAGGGGTGATCCGTGCGTATATTCTTGGCGTCGAGCCATACTTGATCACCTATCTTGAATGGGGGAAGTTCTACCCCAAACTTGTCGTGCTGTGTCCTCATGGATTCTGCTGCTATCTCCAAGCTAGCCCGCGCTTCTTCTTGTGCCTTCTTCAATAGTCCCAGGCGTTTATCTGCGGTCGGTACATTCGTGTTACCGACAATAGCGGGGTAGGCTCTTGGTTGATATCCATGGAGGAGTTCAAACGGCGAGATCTTTGTCGCCGAGTGCTGGTGCGAGTTGTGGGCATATTCCGCATAAGGGATTAGATCGGCCCAGTCGTCCTGTGTGGAGCTGCAAAATGCTCTTAGTATTGCTCCAGTTCCTGATTCATCCGCTCCGTTGCTCCATCCGTCTGTGGGTGGTATGCCGTGCTGAGCGATGACTTGATTCCTAATTCCTCTAGTAGCGCTTGAGCTACTTTAGACGCAAACTGTGTTCCGCGGTCCGAAATTATCTTGTCCGGTATCCGTACCGTCTCCATGTGTGATCTAATAATAATTTGGCCGTTCCGTCGGAATCGATCGTCTTCTTGCAAGGAGTAATGATCGCCGCCTTGTTAGGCGATCCGTGACCACGTGTAATGAGTCATATCCATTTGACTCCGGGAGATCTGTGATAAAATCCATAGTGATTGTTCCGAATGGTCGGTCCGGTATCTCCGTAGGCTGTAACGGCACCATCGTCGGATGAGTGTCGTTCTTTGTGATTGACATATTGCGCATCCTTCCACGTATTGCTGTATCGTGTTAGATATACCGGGCCAAGTATAGTCTTGACCGACTGACGCCAGGGTTCCTCTGACTCCTGGGTGTCCCGCTGTTCGGTTATCGTGATGTCGCCTGATGATGTCCCTTCTGAGTTCTTCGTTTGACGGTACGTAAACCTTTCCTCTGTGAAGTACCAAGCCGTCCTCTTCGTTCCATTCCTGCAAGCCTTTCTTGAGGGATCTTGGTCCGAGTTCATTGACTTGCTTCAGTATATCCAATAGCCAAGGGTCTTCCTTGTTTCCTGCTATGATGCGGTCCTTTAACTCCGTCTCGATCATGGTGACCGCCGTTCTTCCCGTTGCCCTAAGGTGGAAGATCTTGTGTGGATCGAGAGGTTCTATCCGATCTGTTGCGCCAATATGGACAGATCGGAGGTTCGTTGCTTCTGTGAAGGGGGTCCGGGAGTCTGGCTGGGCTGTTTTATTGAAAATTTCCGGCCCCAGTAGAACTTCTCCCGAATTGTCTAATTCCACCCCCTTTTTATGGTCTGGCCTCCGAGACAGACCGTCCGATTTATTCGTGGTCCCCGCCTTGTGTGTTAACTGGTAGTCGAAGCGTGACAAATAAAGCGACCACCTGGCTTGTCGACGATTTAGTTTCTGTGATGTCCTGAACCATTCCAGATTCTTGTGATCGGTCCAGACGTCGACCGGGTGTGTGGCGCCTTCCAAGTAATGTCTCCACGCTTCGAACGATCTTACTACTGCCAATAGTTCTTTGTCGTATATTGGGTAGTTCCGTTCTGCGGGTGCGAGGGACTTCGAGATGTAGGCACATGGGTGCCACTTGCCGTCCTTGGCCTGTTGCGAGAGTACTGCACCTGTAGCAAAATCCGAGGCATCGCATTCGATGCGGAATGGCTGATCTGTATCAGGCATTATTAGTACAGGTGACTCGGTGAATGCCTTCCTAAGCTGTTGGAAGGCCTGCTCGCATCCTGGGGTCCAATCCCAGGCGTGTTCTTTCTGTGTTAACTCGAATAGCGGTCGCGCTACTTTCGAGTAATCCTTATAAATTTGCGATAAAAATTGCAGAACCCAAGGAAGGATTGTACTTCCTTGACACGAGTGGGCACTGGCCACTGGCGATTCCTTCTACCTTGACTGGGTCCATTTCCAGGTGTCCATGCGAGATGACGTATCCGAGGTACGTCAGTTTCTTCTTGTGGAAATGGCATTTCGGTGGTTGTAGGTAGAGGTCGTTGTCCTTCAGGATTTGAAGGACTTTCCGTACGATTGGATATGTTCTTCCATAGTCTTGGTAAACCAAGATGTCGTCCATGTAGATTGCGACTTCCCGGCGTAGATGAGGTCTTTGAAGAGCGAGTTCATCATCGTTTGAAACGTGGCCGGCGAATTCGTTAGTCCGAAGTACATGACGAGGGGTTCATACATTCCTAGGTTCGTTAGGAATGCCGCTTTGTGGACGTCCTTTTCGTCCACTAGAACATTGTTAAATCCTGTATCGACGTCCATGAGTGAAAGGTATTCCGCGTCTTTCAATAGGTCTAGAAGTTCCTGGATTATCGGCAAGGGGTACTTGTTCTTTATGGTTATTTCGTTTAACCGGCGATAATCCATGACTGGCCGTAATTTTCCGTTCTTCTTCTTGATAAAGAAGAAGGGCGACGCCATATGCGATTTTGATTCCCTAATAAATCCTTTGGCCAGATTTTCGTCTATAAACGTCTTGAGTTCGACCTGTTCCGCAGGGCTCAAGCTATAGAGTTTGGGGCGTAGCGAATGCTCTTTGCCCTCCTTGATGTCGATGTGATGGTCCCACGGTCTTTTCGGTGGGAGCTGTCCTTTAGGTCGTCCGGTGAATACTTCTTTATAGTCCCAGTATTCCTTTGGCACGATTTCCTCGAATGATAACTCCGGCTTTCCTTTTGCGGCTTCTTCCGCTAAGCGCTGTGAGTTAGTATGCTTGGTCTGTTTTCCAGTAGCGCCTTTCGCTTCCGGCCCGATCGGGTCTTCGCGCTTGCCCCATGGCTGCGACTTTTTCCTAAATTCTTCGCGCGCTCTCTTGTTAGGGCGCGGCATTTCCTGGGTTTCGGCTCTGTGGATATCTACTCCTTCCTCGGAGTCGTTGTATAATTCCAGTGCTTCTAGAGCTCCCGTTTCCAAATACCTGACGAGGTATACTCCATCTTCGTCCAGGTTCGTAGAGGAGAGCGCGTGGTAGTCGCCACCGTCCTCTGTTGCATCTTCCTCGGCCCACGTAGGATCGTCCATACGTCTAGCTCGGGCATGAAGGTGCGCATTCAGCCTTCGGGTTGCGAACCCCGGACTTTAGGCATTGCCCGCGGATGCGGTACTGTAGTGTTTCCCGCTTTCCGGCCTTTCCTTGGTATTCCCGTCTTCTGTGGTGGGATGGCATAGTCCCGTTGGTAGCCCTCTGTCTCTACCCTATTTTCCTCGAGGGTGGGGAATCCGGTTCCTGTTTTCTTTTGTAGGCTCTTCTAGCCTTCACCGGCCCTCCTTGTATTAGGCAGGAGGGTGGGCATCTCGTAAGGTGCACCCCGTAGGCGTGCCAGTCGACTTCTGGGTTGTGCTTTAACAACCAGTCGGTTCCTAGAATAACGTCCTCCTTTCCTATGTCCGTGACAAATAGTGAGGTCCGTTCTTGATGTGTTCCGCTATCCTCTCCGGGGATGCGGATACCTAGATCTGCCCTTGCTGTGATGGGCCTATTTCCTAGAGGCTCCCCTCCTACATGGTTGACCGGGATGGGTCCTGTGGGGATGGTTGCAACACTGTGCTCCTCTACAAACCGGCGATTAATGAAGTTGCCGGTTGCTCCGCTGTCGATTAGTGCGGAGGTTCGTTTCGATCGATTTCTTCCTATGAGATCGATCTCGATCCGAAGTGATGGTGCGCCTGTCTGGATCTGGGAGATCGAAGATATCAAGAGTGGTTCGACTTCTTCTTCGATCTCCTCGCATAGATCTGCGATTGGCGAGAACCGATTGCTGGTTGGAATAGGCGTTGGCTGGCGCCTATCCGAGAACCGTTCCAGGAGATTCTGAATCTCCGAGGCTTTGGCGAGCCTGTCTTCTTGGTATCGGTTCCGCTCGGGGTTCTTCCGCGCATTCCTTCTTTCAAGGTCTTCTTCGGTTTCTTGTTCCTTGGGCAGTCCTTGCCCAGTGTCCTGTTCACTGCAACGATAGCAATAGTTGTCAGTACCTTCGCGTCTCCTCTTCTTTTTGCCAGGTGACGGTAGGATTGGTTCATAGAGTTCCTGGAAGGCTCTGTGCTCTTCTCTGCTTCCATTGACTCCGCGTGCTTCTTCGTTTGGATTACCAGGTCTATGAATCGATCTGGTATCCCTTCCTGGAGGACTCGCACGGCGAGTTCCTTCTTGAGTCCCTCAGGTAGCATGCCTTCTTCGTTGGATCGTCCGCTCTGGCTAGGATGGCGACCTTTCGAAGGCTCGTGTGTACGTTCGCCAGCTCCCGTCCTTCTGGGTCATCCGTAGGAGTCTCTGTGGGATGCTGGGTAATGGAACGATTCTGTCCGGGGTTCCGGTTCCGGGGTCTTGGCTACGTTCATTTCTCGTTGGCGAGGCGAGGTTTGAATAGCTTGGTGTGATCCGGATAGAGACGGGAAATACGACGTATCCGTCTCTTTCGAGTAACTGTCGATATGGAGGTTGGTGAAGTAGCGGTCTGAACAAACCGTTGGTGATTTCGTTTAACGCGTCGTTAATAACCTCGGGTGGTTCTGCTACAAGGGTAATGGAGAGGGTGTGTGATCGGTGCAAATCTCCTTCGTGTAAATGGAAGGTGATGGCTCCGTTGATCTCTGTATGCGAGGGAGGGAGTCGGTCCAGAGTGAGGTAGGGGCAGGTGAGCTCGTTCAAGTGTTAAGACCCGGTCTTCACACGTGATGTGTCGCGAGGCTCCTAAGTCACTGAGGGACGTGATATACCCACGTGCGTCCGATGAATACACCAGCGGCTAACTTGGTGCGTAACTCTGGATGTACGAGGGCTTCGTGATAGTACTTGGACTCCAAACAGACACAAAGGTCGTTCCACAGATGTGAGGGTACGACCTGGTGCGGGTTCGGGTTGCAGTAGATGTGCTGTCCGCTAAAGTCGAGGTAGAACACTGCTAAGCCTGTGTAGAAGGCTGCCAGTGTCGAGACGATACTGAGCGGTTGAGAGCGACGATAGAATAGAGACGAGACACTCGTCAAACCGATGTAAGATAACGATAGTTCTATTGACAACCGAGGCTGGCCTATAGGCAAAGCGCAAGGTGTAGCAAAGGTATGGCTAGTACCAAAGGTCAAGTAAGAACGGGTACGTTTAACAAAGGTGAACGAGCTAAGGACTCCAGTCATTATGCTCGTTCCATATATACTGTAAGTAAGTATAGGGCAGGATCGACAGAAGGTCTGTGCTTCTTAAGGTACCGAGGTAAACGATCGTGATCGGTAATCGAGGTACCAGGAACAGGGCCAGGAACGATGGTTCTGTCGAATGGGAGACCTGTGTACTAACAATAGAAAGGGATCAACAATCGATCAGGCACAATGGTTTAGGGTAGGCTTCTATGATCAAGAAGCGCGGGGGTAACGGTCATATCAATGACGTCATGTCGATCGTTGATCGGAAGAAGATAATAATAGAAATAGAACTCAATGTCTGTTGGTGAAGGCAAGGGGTCGGTCACCGGGTATTGGTCATATCCGTTGGTCATAGACCACGCGTCATATGATTTGTAATCATATGCCATGTGTTATGAGTCGGCTCTTAACAAAATGGCATTTCGGTGGTTGTAGGTAGAGGTCGTTGTCCTTCAGGATTTGAAGGACCTTCCGTACAATTTGGATATGTTCTTCCATGGTCTTGGTAAATACCAAGATGTCGTCCATGTAGATTGCGACTTTCCCGGCGTAGATGAGGTCTTTGAAGAGCGAGTTCATCATTGTTTGAAAGGTGGCCGGTGAATTCGTTAGTCCGAAGTACATGACGAGGGGTTCGTACATTCCTAGGTTCGTTAGGAATGCTGCTTTGTGGACGTCCTTTTCGTCCACTAGAACATTGTTAAATCCTGTATCGACGTCCATGAGTGAAAGGTATTCCGCGTCTTTCAATAGGTCTAGAAGTTCCTGGATTATCGGCAAGGGGTACTTGTTCTTTATGGTTATTTCGTTTAACCGGCGATAATCCATGACTGGCCGTAATTTTCCGTTCTTCTTCTTGATAAAAAGAAGGGCGACGCCATATGCGATTTTGATTCCCTAATAAATCCTTTGGCCAGATTTTCGTCTATAAACGTCTTGAGTTCGACCTGTTCCGCAGGGCTCAAGCTATAGAGTTTGGGGCGTAGCGAATGCTCTTTGCCCTCCTTGATGTCGATGTGATGGTCCCACGGTCTTTTCGGTGGGAGCTGTCCTTTAGGTCGTCCGGTGAATACTTCTTTATAGTCCCAGTATTCCTTTGGCACGATTTCCTCGAATGATAACTCCGGCTTTCCTTTTGCGGCTTCTTCCGCTAAGCGCTGTGAGTTAGTATGCTTAGTCTGTTTTCCAGTAGCGCCTTTCGCTTCTGGCCCAATCGGGTCTTCGCGCTTGCCCCATGGCTGCGACTTTTTCCTAAATTCTTCGCGCGCTCTCTTGCTAGGGCGCGGCATTTCCTGGGTTTCGGCTCTGTGGATATCTACTCCTTCTTCGGAGTCGTTGTATAATTCCAGTGCTTCTAGAGCTCCCGTTTCCAAATACCTGACGAGGTATACTCCATCTTCGTCCAGGTTCGTAGAGGAGAGCGCGTGGTAGTCGCCACCGTCCTCTGTTGCATCTTCCTCGGCCCACGTAGGATCGTCCATACGTCTAGCTCGGGCATGAAGGTGCGCATTCAGCCTTCGGGTTGTGAACCCCGGACTTTTAGGCATTGCCCGCGGATGCGGTACTGTAGTGTTTCCCGCTTTCCGGCCTTTCCTTGGTATTCCCGTCTTCTGTGGTGGGATGGCATAGTCCCGTTGGTAGCCCTCTGTCTCTACCCTATTTTCCTCGAGGGTGGGGAATCCGGTTCCTGTTTTCTTTTGTAGGCTCTTCTAGCCTTCACCGGCCCTCCTTGTATTAGGCAGGAGGGTGGGCATCTCGTAAGGTGCACCCCGTAGGCGTGCCAGTCGACTTCTGGGTTGTGCTTTAACAACCAGTCGGTTCCTAGAATAACGTCCTCCTTTCCTATGTCCGTGACAAATAGTGAGGTCCGTTCTTGATGTGTTCCGCTATCCTCTCCGGGGATGCGGATACCTAGATCTGCCCTTGCTGTGATGGGCCTATTTCCTAGAGGCTCCCCTCCTACATGGTTGACCGGGATGGGTCCTGTGGGGATGGTTGCAACACTGTGCTCCTCTACAAACCGGCGATTAATGAAGTTGCCGGTTGCTCCGCTGTCGATTAGTGCGGAGGTTCGTTTCGATCGATTTCTTCCTATGAGATCGATCTCGATCCGAAGTGATGGTGCGCCTGTCTGGATCTGGGAGATCGAAGATATCAAGAGTGGTTCGACTTCTTCTTCGATCTCCTCGCATAGATCGCGATTGGCGAGAACCGATTGCTGGTTGGAATAGGCGTTGGCTGGCGCCTATCCGAGAACCGTTCCAGGAGATTCTGAATCTCCGAGGCTTTGGCGAGCCTATCTTCTTGGTATCGGTTCCGCTCGGGGCTTCTTCCGCGCATTCCTTCTTTCAAGGCCTTCTTCGGTTTCTTGTTCCTTGGGCAGTCCCTTGCCCAGTGTCCTGTGTCACTGCAACGATAGCAATAGTTGTCAGTACCTTCGCGTCTCCTCTTCTTTTTGCCAGGTGACGGTAGGATTGGTTCATAGGGTTCCTGGAAGGCTCTGTGCTCTTCTTCTGCTTCCATTGACTCCGCGTGCTTCTTCGTTCGGATTACCAGGTCTTGAATCGATCTGGTATCCCTTCCTGGAGGACTCGCACGGCGAGTTCTTGCTTGAGTCCCCTCAGGTAACATGCCTTCTTCGTTTGATCGTCCGCTCTGGCTAGGATGGCGACCTTCTCGAAGGCTCGTGTGTACGTTCGCCAGCTCCCGTCCTTTTGGGTCATCCGTAGGAGTCTCTGTGGGATGCTGGGTAATGGAACGATTCTGTCCGGAGGTTCCGGTTCCGGGGTCTTGGCTACGTTCATTTCTCGTTGGCGAGGCGAGGTTTGAGTAGCTTGGTGTGATCCGGATAGAGACGGGAAATACGACGTATCCGTCTCTTTCGAGTAACTGTCGATATGGAGGTTGGTGAAGTAGCGGTCTGAACAAACCGTTGGTGATTTCGTTTAACGCGTCGTTAATAACCTCGGGTGGTTCTGCTACAAGGGTAATGGAGAGGGTGTGCGATCGGTGCAAATCTCCTTCGTGTAAATGGAAGGTGATGGC
Organism: Heterobasidion parviporum; assembly: GCA_002994785.1. Taxonomy (NCBI): domain Eukaryota; kingdom Fungi; phylum Basidiomycota; class Agaricomycetes; order Russulales; family Bondarzewiaceae; genus Heterobasidion; species Heterobasidion parviporum. The sequence goes on along the minus strand of PDUQ01000001.1, from coordinate 3,478,576 downwards.
TCCGTTGATCTCTGTATGTGAGGGAGGGAGTCGGTCCAGAGTGAGGTAGGGGCAGGTGAGCTCGTTCAAGTGTTAAGACCCGGTCTTCACACGTGATGTGTCGCGAGGCTCCTAAGTCACTGAGGGACGTGATATACCCACGTGCGTCCGATGAATACACCAGCGGCTAACTTGGTGCGTAACTCTGGATGTACGAGGGCTTCGTGATAGTACTTAGACTCCAAACAGACACAAAGGTCGTTCCACAGATGTGAGGGTACGACCTGGTGCGGGTTCGGGTTGCAGTAGATGTGCTGTCCGCTAAAGTCGAGGTAGAACACTGCTAAGCCTGTGTAGAAGGCTGCCAGTGTCGAGACGATGACTGAGCGGTTGAGAGCGACGATAGAGTAGAGACGAGACACTCGTCAAACCGATGAATGATAACGATAGTTCTATTGACAACCGAGGCTGGCCTATAGGCAAAGCACAAGGTGTAGCAAAGGTATGGCTAGTACCAGAGGTCAAGTAAGAACGGGTACGTTTAACAAAGGTGAACGAGCTAAGGACTCCAGTCATTAGGCTCGTTCTATATATACTGTAAGTAAGTATAGGGCAGGATCGACAGAAGGTCTGTGCTTCTTAAGGTACCGAGGTAAACGATCGTGATCGGTAATCGAGGTACCAGGAACAGGGCCAGGAACGATGGTTCTGTCGAATGGGAGACCTGTGTACTAACAATAGAAAGGGATCAACAATCGATCAGGCACAATGGTTTAGGGTAGGCTTCTATGATCAAGAAGCGCGGGGGTAACGGTCATATCAATGATGTCATGTCGATCGTTGATCGGAAGAAGATAAGAATAGAAATAGAACTCAATGTCTGTTGGTGAAGGCAAGGGGTCGGTCACCGGGTATTGGTCATATCCGTTGGTCATAGACCACGCGTCATATGATTTGTAATCATATGCCATGTGTTATGAGTCGGCTCTTAACAAGTACAGGGACGACACCATTCGCTGGTTTCACTGCTCTGGGTTCAACGGCGCTCGTCTAGAAATAGAAGAGTACATTCCCAAGGGACTCGTCCCCACCCGACTCTTCCCTCTCAACAGTCGCGGAGTTCACACCGTCGCGTCATACTGGGCGATCGGGTATACCCCGGAAGATCACGTCAGGCCCTGGATCATGACCAAGCCCGTCTTAAACCTGGAAGGATTCCATCGGGCCGGAACACCAGACGACGGAGACTATGAGCCTCGGATCAACCGGCACGCGTCCCCAACGGAAGCACCCTCCCACGTGCCGAGCGAGGACGAGATCAGTCGGTTTCTACGACCCACGAGTCCTCCCTACGACCTGGAACAAGACGTCCGGGATCGCCAGGTATTTTGCCCGCTACCGGTACCACCCTCCTCACCCCCTGCTGTCTCCCCATCCCCTCCCATACTCGAAGGTGACGCCACCCACCCTATCATTGTCGACGAAGCCTCCCCCCAGTCTCCGGCGCTACCTTTTGCGACAGAGTCCAAATGGCCCGCGGACGCTGCTGACTCCGAAGCTATCTGGCCTAACCCGCCATCTGTCCCGCCTACTACTCCCTCCGACCCCGCCACTCGCCTCTGCTGGGAATGTGGTCGCGCCGGGCATCTCGTCGTGGGATGTCCAATCACGAGCGTTAGACAGAGAACGGACATTACGGCGCGCGGCTTTCTACGCGACTATGACAGACACCGGGAGCAGATGCGTCGCTTACGTCTGCAAATGGATCGAGCGGCTGAGGAATACGGCTACCACAAACAGTCCATGGAACACATGATCGACACCGCCAACTGGACCGGCTACCCTAACCGCATCATTCCCACCTTCGACGAGAAGCACCCTCGCGAACCTCCCGCCGTCGTCAACTCTCGCGTCAAGCGGAGAAGACTGGTGTAAAGAGGGGGGTAGTGTTAGGACCGCGTCCTAACACGTGCTTCGCACGTGGACAGGAGGGCTGGTCAAGTGGTTCGCTCATGACTCTGACTCTGACTGGGATTGCTGACTCATCGCTATTGACATGCTGACGCATGAACTCTTACTTATGGTTCCTGACTCTTGATGCGAACAGACTCTGTTTCCTGACCTAGTTCCTGGTTCCTGATTACTAATGATGTGGACAGACATTCGCTTACCGATGTGGACAGACATTTGCAATTATGTACTATACTTAGATCGGAGGTGCCTTAGCTTACAGATCTTGATCGTTGACTTCGGTACCTTAGAAGCGCACGGACCTGATCGAGATCCGGCCCTAGATACTTCTTTGTATATATAGACGAGATGAGCTTCTTAGAAGCCTCAGCTCGTTCACTTGTAATACACTCGATCTCTGCACTGCGCCAAGCGTCTGGTTACCTTCCTAACCCACGCTTCTGCGATCTCTGTCAGATCTGAGCTTTGACTTTACACGGTCTGACGAAGCCACGGAGTTCTCAGCCTCGCCTCTCTTCGGATCGCTCTCTCTATTCACCCACCACTACACAGGACTCGCCGCATATCGAGTCCTCAGTTGGGCTCCTCCCAGCGTCATCTGCTGGACCGGCGAGGATTCTCCGATTCCTCCGCATCACAAAGAAGACCTCAAAGATCATCTTCTTCTCATCTTCCAAGAGAAGGCGGACAGTGACCCCGACTTCCTACAGAGGATCCAAAGACGATCAATTGTCTTTATCCCTTGGGATTTGTGGTTGTACGACTTAGTCGAAGTTTAGCCTAGGGATCCCCTTCGTGCTTATAGCACGTGATAGGTCTACGACCTAACAGTTGCCTAGTTGTATATGAACGAGCAGGACAGAGGAAGAAAACAAGCGGTGGAAAAGTCCTTCGGATAAATAGGTTTGCGTGTTGATTGTGAGGTGATAAAACTGGTTCGTCGATAACACTCTGGAGGGGTTCATGTCGCCGATTTCGAGATGGGGTTCACTATCACAGACTCTGCGATTGGTGGGCACTACCCCAAGTCGCAGTGGTTGTAGGGAGCTTGGGGCGGGGGCAGGCGGTCCTGGTAGTCAAGCAGTCAGGCTCTGCTGATCTAGAATGGAACCGAGAATGATAGCTGCTGATAGAGTAAGTGTGGTCGGAAAGAGTTGAGGAAGAGATGTGGTCGCTGGACTGGCTGTGCCTCAGTAGTACTGTCAAGTTGGAGCGGAGGACTCCTGCCAACTACTAGCACAGAATGTTGTGGATAAGGTATGGCTCTCTGATGAGACCACCGCAAGTGAAAAGGGGAGCTTTAGAGGCACAGAGACGGGAGACAGGTGTTCCAAGCAACCTGGAGGGTCGAGTCTCTGGTACTTCTGTCAAGTTGTGGTCCGACAGCAGACTGAGTTCAACCGAGGTGACCGGGAGTCTCCGAGAGAGACTGCTGCGGCACCGTCACATGACTCATTTCGACACAAGACTAGTGCTGAGGCTCACAGACTCGCCTAAATGACGTTCATGTAAGGAAACCTCCCCCTGCAGCAGCGCGCGTTGGAGAGATTTTTATTTTCCGTTTCTCTCACTTGCTCAAAGCCTTCGTGGAGAAAAATATGACCTCGACACTAAATCATCACTTGATCACCGAACATTCGCACACATGATCACGGCAGAATTGAGAACATGGGGCAAGCAGGGGCGGAGCGTTTGGGCGAGAGGTTGCTGGGGGATGAGAAAATGTGCTGCAGACTTAGACCATCCAGACTTTGCAAACTGAGAAATCCTGGCTGAAACCCAATTTCTTTCTACAAATGCTCAGGCACTTGAAAACCCACGAAATGTCTCTTCATTGATGGAAGAATGTGTGGCGTAAGAGAGGCTCATGTTGTTCATCTCAATGCATCCTTCTCTATAATTGGCAATATCAGAGAAAGAAGGGGAGATCGACAAGCGAAAGGAATGACGAAGTATTCGACACACTTTATTCCCTTGGTCCGATGATTGAGCGATCCTTTCTTGCACTGCCCTTTGACGCTGCCCGTGGATTGAGACCAGGGATGTAGGCTGGATGACAGGTATAGTCGGAAGCCTTCCACGGTGATGGCGATGCGTGGCTATGTAGAAGCTGAAGAGATCATGCTCAAACTTGAGGTATGTGTCACGAACACTGAAACAGTGCCCGTCCCGTGTGGGGGCGGCAATGCTAGTTGCTACGGGCCAATCACACAATGCGTCGGCCATGCTCTCGACTGCCCATTGACGCACTCGCCAGTCTCGAGAACTGAATGGATCGCATTTGCCGTCCTTCTCCCACATAGGCTGTACTCCGCCTCTGCCCCAGATTCGGAAAATGCACCGTTCTCGGTTAGCTGCTTCCGAACTTGAGCCTTCATAGGTTGACTTGAGGAGTTCTCTGTCTAACTCCAAAAGTTCGAGCCGGAAGTTCATAAGAGAAAGCTCCCAGATAACTTCTGCCCACAATTCCTTGTCAGTGTCTGCCTTCTTGCGATCAACGACAAGGCTTCCCCAGCGATAACTCTGAGTGGAATCATAAGGTTCGAAGCCGCCATAGACAAAGAAACGAACATTGATGTCCACGCGCTCGATGATGCACCGTTGGACTTTCATGCTCGGATTTCGCTTTGTCTTGGATACACCTGAGCCCTTGCCAATGCGAGGCTGCTTATCTGGTGGAGGCGCGGCAGGTAAGCGAGCGATATCAGCGAACGAGGACAGGGGTTTCACAGAGCAATAGTCGAAATTAACCATGTGATACCTCCCTTCGAGAGCCACCCGCCAGTCCTTCGTTTTCATTAATACCATGAGGTGGGCAGGTGGGTGGACGACTTGGTGAATGCACCAATGGCGCACGCGAAGCCAGTTGTGAAATTTCCAGCCTATCATTTCGGTGCCGTCCGTGTAGAATAGATGAGGCGGGGGTAGGGGATATCTAAGCACAGCATTGTCTTCGTCAGATATTCTTTCGAATTGGGTGAATGCCTGAGCCCATCCGTCGGCCAACGGCGGACACCACGATGGCCGAGTGGTTTTGAGACCGGCCGGAGGAGGACGCTTGACTGCAGTGTCTGTCTTCGAAACCTTCGCTAGGTTTGGCGCACCATCCGCTATTGTGACACTTGTCAGCGAATGCCCCCCTTCTTTCATCATACATACTCTCACCAAATTGGTTGAAAGGCGGTGCTGAAGGAGCTTTCTCTGACGAATCTGAAGAAGGATGATGCTGAAATCGTAAAGTTGTGAACAGACTGGTGTATTTGGCCATGTCAAAGCCTTCAGGACAATAATGAGTCAGGGGTACAAGTAGACACCACATTATGTCCACTGACCTGTGCTTTGCATGGACTGCATCGTAGCAACATCGCCATTAGATTCAAGGATGTCAACTCCTGATGTGCACGACGTGTGACTGAGTGATCACGCGTGGAATCAGAGATGATAAACTCACCGTAGAGCTCCTTAGAAACCGCAGTGATTTGCCTGAGCGTGTAGTGAGCCTGTTCTGCATGGTTCGCCGCAGCAAAAGCAGAGCTGCTCAGCGCCTTGCTTGATGGCACTTCACCCTGCTAGTTTCCAACCTTATCTGCAGTATACTCCCGCAAAGGTAAAAAGGTAGGCCGGCTCGTAAGACTGAATCCACGCAATTGTGCATGTATATTGCTTTGGCTTAGAACATCGTGCTGGGGCGCTTGCTCCCAAAGCGGTGCGGCCGATCGATGATCGCCGTGTACCATGGTGAAACTGGAGGTGAAGGCGATAGATGAGCGGGTGACCTCTTTGACACGTACGATTAAGGTGTCTGTGGTGAGAGTCTCTCGCTCCTGTATCCACCAGACTGGGATACCGCAACGGAATAGTCAACTGACAACACTAAATTGCTTCGTGATGACACCGCGGAGAGGGAGCACTGGTGTAGGACTGTTGAAATCGGCATCGAAGAGGCGGGATTGGACCTCCTGTTTGTAGATGACCCAAGCCTGCAAGTCAAGAAGAATACGTTGAAACTCGTGGAACCACAGAAGAGTATCAAATGAAATCGTGGGTACAAAGGACAGGCGTTGATACGCCACAAATAAACAGTCCACCCGACCTCTTTGATAGATATAATCGCGTGCGCCTGCAAGTTCCTCCGCTGGAGTAGTCACAGAAGAGACTAATTTGATCCCAAGGTCCTCGGACATGTCGCGTACCTCCACCAATGCCTCTTGCAGACGTGATAAGATGGTATCAGACAGAGACCCAAACTGCCCGAACGGCAGCTCTCGAGATGGCACGAAATCCCTCCTGTCGATAGAGAACCACGGCGAGATGATCACTGAAGGTGGGCAATGTATGCGACTCCAGAGGCAGCGATGCAAGTTCTGGATCAGAAGAGGTGGCTATGTCCAGTGCAAACAGCTTGGGGTTACCTGGTGCAGCCATCGCGTGAGGCTCCGCATGATAGAGAGCTTGAGGCCACTTGAGAGGCTCGAACATGCCAAGCATCCCATCTGAGAAATAACGAAATGGTTTGCCATCGGGATTCATGGGGACCTCCGGTACAAACCCTACGTTCGGAGACGAGATCCAGAGCGAATGTTCACTATCAGGAAAAGGAGCTACGCAAAGACAGTCGGTGGCCTTCAACTGGTCTCCCAAGCGTATGCTACAGCGCGCATCCAAAAGTTCTTGAAGAGACTTGAAATGTCCCATGACGAGGACGTAAAGGTAATCGAATGCCCTAGAGCCCGCATACAGAGAAAGGATATCTCAGCGGACACATCGAGTTTGATACTGGTACTGAGTACTTGCAAAAATTCGTCACAGCTGCTGATAAGGATATTGGCTCCTGCTTTACAGATAAGGCTTTTGTGGACTCACCTTGAGATATTGAGACAAGAGGCCACTGAAGTGTGAGCTCTGAGCCCGACTTAGACGTTAGACTTCAAGTCAGTAATCCTCCAAAGTTCAGAATCGTCGGATGACAGGACTCGACCCACGTGGCACGTGTCACACGTCGGAGCAGCATCTGACATCTGGTTTGAGTCCGAAAGATATGAGACACATTACTCATTTGAAGTGTTAATTTTGCTGGTAACAACGTGATAATGTAAACGACCATAAGGTAGGCAAAAGGAGAATGTGTGAAGTATGAGAGAAACTATATACGTGATTTGACAAGCCTATGCATCCAATCCATCACCAAATGAGACTTGATCAACGTCCTTCCAGACCTTTCCAGACCTGTTGTCCCTTCGGTGTCGCAGAGCCTCTCGGGTGTGCAGCTAACGGGGCATTGGATTGTAGCCCCGGCAAGGTCATTTTCCACGAAGGGTTCGGCATGAACAGGAGACGAAGCCACCAGAGAGAAATGATCAGGCGGCGCTTTGTCCTTCAGGAATGAGAGGTACATGCTTTGCCAGAACTCAGACCCCTCTTGTCGTCCCATACGACACTGATGAGGAAGCATTGCCCGGTTCATCAAACGATCCCTCCATTGCGACCCACTGAGCCCTCGCCAACCTTTGTTGTCTTGCAGAAATTGAAGGTGTTTGCGGAACCAAAACTCGCAAGCATCATTCCATTCTCCAACCCACATCCGAGATTCCAAGAACAGATCGATGGAAGGCCACAAGGTGGAGGCCCCATCAAGTCGTCCTATGATCACATTCTCGTCAGCAGCATAGACGTGTCAGATGTTAGGGTGTCGTTTTTCCACATCTTCCCTGAAGCCAGATTGTAGCGTGCGTGGAAGGCCCACTGATAGCATCAGCCATGAGATTGTCAGGGCCTAGCTCAAGAGCCAATCTCCACGCTAATCCCCCTCTCAACAGAAACACACGTGCGACAGATGTGGATAGGACAAATCGAGCAACCTCCTGGTAAGAGTCAACGATAGTGTCGCCGAGGGTATACCAGGCACCATATGAAAAACCCACAGTGGTGGGAAGTGGAGGCATATCCGTCTTCTGTGACCAACAAGTGGTATTCTTCTCCTGCAACCGATGAGTGGTATTCGGAAGGGCAACTGACCAGCTGAAGGGGACTCCATGCCCTAACATCCACCGTATGAATTCTCTATAGGGCTCTGTTGGGTGCAGGCGGCACCAGCGATACAATCTGAGGCGAGTGCGGTCGCCCATAAATATTGTCCCAACGGAGGCCGATGTAAAGGGTGGTACTGGTGTTCTCTGAGATAGATTTATAAGTGCCGAGCCAGCAACGGTCGGCGACACAGCTTCTAGAATGTTTTCCAACCTCTTGAACTCTGGGAGATCGGAAGATGTTGGAGTGACGAACAAGAGTAAGTGAGACAGCGGCGATGAAGTTGCAGGGATATCAGACATGCGTGATATCAACGAGTTCAAGGACGAAGTTGTGCCAGCTTGTTTCCTTGCAGCCGATGAAGACACATCACCTTTCAATTGCTTCTCTCCTGCCCTGTCAGCGCAAAGGCTCTCCCGTGGTGCCCGTAACTGCATTTCCAGCTCGGATGCGCTCCTTGTCAGTGCCCGGTGACGTTGAACCTGGAGATAAGTTTTTCACGCTGTCAAGTGAGGGACGTATTGGGACCGTAGCATTATGGCCAGCGGCCGTGTCTTTGAGGGCATACGCATCTGTTCGTAGGCGCATGTGATTTAGAGGCGACGAAGACCGTGAGGGAGGGGGCGTTTTCTCTGCTCCACTCCGGGATGTCTGGTGGGACGGCCTCGAAATGATTCTTCTTGTGGATCATTCTGTGTCAAAGATTGAACCACATCTGGAGCATAATGTTCACGACGGTCACCATCTTTGAATGATAGTCTGGGAGCGGATTCGTAGGACAGCAGTCGGACCCTTGTCTCATGGCTAGGCAGGTATACATTACTGGGGCCGCATGGTGATGGTCTCCTCTGTTAAGAGCCGACTCATAACACATGGCATATGATTACAAATCATATGACGCATGGTCTATGACCAACGGATATGACCTATACCCGGTGACCAACCCCTTGCCTTCACCAACAGACATTGAGTTCTATTTCTATTCTTATCTTCTTCTGATCAATGATCGACTTGACATCATTGATAACAACCGTTACCCCGCGCTTCTTGATCACAGAAGCCTACCCTAAACTATTGTGCCTGATCGTTCGTTGATCCTCTTTCTATTGTTAGTACACAGGTCTCCCATTCGACAGAACCATCGTTCCTGACCCTGTTCCTGGTACCTCGATTACCGATCACGATTGTTTACCTCGGTACCTTAAGAAGCACGGACCTTCTGTCGATCCTGCCTTAAACTTACTTACAGTATATATAGAACAAGCCTAAGACCGGAGTCCTTAGCTCGTTCACCTTTGTTAACAGTGTAACCTTTGTTACTCATACCTGTTCTTACTTGACCTCTGGTACTAGCCATACCTCTGTCATACATAGAGCTTTGCCTATAAGGCCAGCCCTTGGTTGTCAATAGAACTGCTGTTATTATATATCGGTTTGACGAGTGTCTCGTCTCAACTCTATCACCACTCTCAAACCACTCAGTCATCGTCTCGGCACTGGCTACGTTCTACACAGGACTAGCAGTGTTCTACCTCGACTTTAGCGGTCAGCACATTTACTGTAACCCAGGTCCGCATCAGGTTGTCCCCTCACATCTGTGGGAAGACCTTTGTGCCTGCCTTGAGTCAAAGTATTATCATGAAGCCCTCGTACATCCGGAATTGCGCACCAAGTTAGCCGCTGGTGTGTTCATCGGACGCACGTGGATCTATCACGTCCCTCAGTGACTTAGGAGCCTCCTGACACATCACGTGTGAAGACCAGGTCTTAACATCCTCCAGCATAAGATGGAGTCACAGATCCTGGGACTTGATTGCAAGGACGAGCAGAGGCATTCTTATCCTGGTCCGCAGCCCTTGCACGACTGTCGAGGGCTTGAGATCGGATTATAGACTCTGCGACCGGATTGGATGGGAAAGCGGTGATCTGTTTCTCTAGCCCTAGACCTTGTATGGATCGAGACCGTACCACAGACTCTGCACCTTGATCAAGAGGGTGAGTGATGAAATGCATTTCTCTTACGCGCCTCCCCTGGTCTTTAGACCCAATCACAGAGTTCGAGATTTGATCGTGAGGATGAGTAGAGGATGAGCGAGTACTAGGTGATGTAAACTGTTTGCTTGATCCTGCACGGCTTTTGGTGGCTCGAGACCGGATCGCTGACCCTGCTCCTTGGTCGAAACGGCTGGCATGCACACCCCTATCCTGTTCTGCAGCATTTGCACAAATTTCAACGACTGGCGTTTGAAACACAGGCGTTGGGATGTCATGGAAGGGGGGGCAACAGGGGATCTATAGCGTGTGGGAGATCGAATCACAGACTCTACAACTCGATCAAGAGGGCGGGGAGAGGATTGGACATGCCATTCTGATACTCCTGAGTGAGATTCCCGTAGTCGAAACTGTGTAGTTGACTCTGCAACTTGCTCGAGAGTGTGGATGCCATCTGTGCTGAGTGGCTCAGCTCCTCCTGAACAACTTTGTGGGACTTGAGAATCAGTTGCAATCGATACAATGCGATCCCTGGGGAGTATCCCTTGACTCTTTGCGTTGCCCAATGTGTCTTCTTGTTCTTGTACAGTACTTGTTTGAGAAATTCGCCGTTTCTTGACAGGACCAAACATCTCATCAGATGAGGTGGAGTGGTAGCTGTCGTTGTTGTTGTTGTTGTTGTTGAGAAATTCGTCAAGAATAAATGTAGCATGATTCTTACGAGGATAGTTGTGGAGTAGAACATAGGTCTTGAAGTACTGCTCTTCGACAATACAATGCATGTTTATCACTTTGCGCGACTTGACGTCGGCTCGCGATTCCTGCCTCCAGTACCAATCGAAGTTGCGAGAGGGTTGTTTCTTTTGGCGTTGCTGTGGTCGGGTACCCTTCCCGCGAACAGCCATTGAATTGCTTTGTGACTTCTTCTTCTTCTTCTTCTTCTTCTGCTGAACATAGGTGCGCCCCTGCGAGAGTTAGCATTATTCCCAACACTAACTATGTACGCAACAGACAACTCACAGTTGGCAGTCCCTTTGACTGACTAGGCAGGTGATTGACCCCGGAACCGTCATTACCCCAAGAGGGTCCCGCCATGCCAGCCTTATTGGCAACACTTTGAGGGCTCCACCTCGGGGAAGAAGAAAAGCCAGATGGTACTCCCCAACCTTGAGTAGTGCTGTTGTTCGTCGTTTGGGCGCACATGGCTGCCGATGGTTGAAAAGAGGAGTGAGTCGTCTTAGAAGGTCAGACAATCGTCAGGCCTAAGCACAAGTACAGAAATGGCTCACGATGCAACGTCTTCAACTTGTACTAGTACGGTAGCGTATAATTGCTACAGACAAGTCGAAGAGATGGTGAGGCCTTGAGACTGTACTAACTCGAATCAGTGAGTCGCGAAATTGGAGCTTTAGATGCTATGAACGGAGTTTGGCGGCTGTCAGAGTTTGCAGTCCCCAGTGTCGCTTGCTCCTGTGCCATGCGCTTCCCGTGTTTGTCTCGCATTGCGTTTCCAGTGCAGTTTCCAGTTTGATAAGTCGCTTAGAAATATATAACTATTTCTCTAAGGGTTTTACCGATGACAGTTGATGACAGTATCATGTGACTGGCGTGATTTGACACGACTCACATTTGTGTTGTCCTTGCGCGCTCGCTGGCGCTCTAAGTACATACAGTATACCCGCAACTATTCAATTCACACTACATACATGATCATTAGTGGGTGGCAAAAGGACCATCAAATATATGTGCAAGTAAAGAAATACAAGGGCGCAAATCACACGTAACTACCATACGGTTTGTGTCCCATTCGATTTTGGGTGATGGGTCGACAATGTGAGAGAGTGCGGCGACGGGCGCCGATGAGTCGAATATTGGTGCAGTTGAGCGCGGGCAAGCGTCGTGAGTGCTGGTCGATGCTGACCGCGCGTACCGTGTGGGATGTGGATGCAGTCGAACACGGGCGTCCCCAGGGAGGCAGACGAGGAGGAAACGAGGGAGGTGTAGGTTGAGGGGCATTGAGACCACGCGACCGAGGCGCGGATGATCTCGGGGAAGGAGACATTGCTGCTGCTCTTGCTGGAGAAGTTGACACCGCGCAACTTGGAAGACGACAAGTCGGGGTTGGGCGTCTCGGGAGTGCATGTGTACAAGGTGGTTTGGTGCGCAATTGTGGGCGGCATAGGCTTGAAATACAACATCCGCATGCCGCAGGAGGGGATGCAGGTGGAGGTTGTGTGGTCGTTGTGCAGCGAGCCGGCTGTGCGTGCATGCGATTCGTGACTCGGACGCAGGCACGGGGAGTTGGCGCCGGGAAGAGCTCGAAATGCTGGGCATGGGTAAGGTGCATGGCGAACAGGTCGTGGTACGGCGCACACCGCCTTGCTCGTGACCTTTCTCACCATCGTCTCGGAGAACGTGCAGGGGAACGGCGCAGCAACGACCAAGGCAGGCAGAAAGATACGCGTGGTACAGAACAAGCTCGATGGAGGGAAAACCAAGTGCGACAGTGTCCGAAGGAGAACGTGTGCGATATGTTGAAATAGTCGAATAGGGGTCGAGGCGGCAGAGATCGGTGGAGAGGCGTCGGGCAGACGAAGAGGTGTGAGACGAACCAGTGACAAACCGAGCACTGCGCTTTGCTGCGTGCTCGTTTCCATGATACGGAGCGCTGCTGCTAGACGACGACTGTTGTACTCACTGTCAGGTTGACTGTCTGGCCGACGAGCAGGACACTGCAGGACACCTATACCTATGGCTTGCGACTTGAGGCCTTGAGGCCTGAAGGTGCCGGCCAGGGATTGAATTCGATTGAATCTCGCCCAACACAAGCCTGGGAACAACCATCCGGATTAGTAAGTACCTTTCAGCTGCCGCAGCTACTGGGATCCGAGTCATTCCTGAGCTATCCTGAAACCAAATCTGAATCAGCCACATCTCCTCGAACATGGGCCGCCTCAATCGTATTCAGGACCTTATCAATAGTACTGGGGAAATCAGTCCAGAGTCTGGATTATCACCAGAGTACTCAGACGAAGAGCGCAAAGCTCTTTTAACCCAGAAATTTCACACTATCACTGCGTTGACGACGATTGCAGCAAGGATACTTAAGGAAGAAAGGTTATCAACTCGAAATGATGAGCACGCCTTTAACAGAACTCTCATCTCGAAGGATACCTTCCACCCCTGGCTTGGGGGGCATTGTGGTATCACTGAAAGTCTTCACGCTTTGGCTGTGCTCTTGGCACAGAAGGGCGTTACTGTAGCTGTCGGGACGGGGAGGACTGTCATCGACCCTCCCTCCATGCCGTTGATGCTCCTTGCGGCTGTGATGTCAGTCTCACAAAACCTGCTCACCCTTTTCCCGGACATCAGTACATAGAACACTCGACTCAACGGCGTCGAACCAGAAATGGGCATCAATCTTGTTGGTGCAGCACAACCAGGATCTCTTCTCTTGCCTGCCCGGGACGTGTCCTCGATTCTAAATGATCCCTTAAGCTATGCTCTGGATGTTAGGTGTGTCTGATTTGCTCTCGTACTTTTTAAGTCGCTCACAAACTATTCACAGTCAAAGTTGCGACGAATCAAATTTCTTGTACCATGTTGGCGTCATGATGGTCTTCATCAATACCATCATTCAAACTAGTCACGCATGCAAGAGCAACGAGGCTGTCGGAAAGTACCATGCCCAAACGTATCTCACTACGGGAACAGGCTGCCGATTTAAAGCGGCAAATAAAGGCTGAAGAGATCAAGCCGAGTAACCAGACTTTTCAGGCTCAACAAGACAACCTTCGTTCATCATACAATGTTGTTCTGGACGATCTGAAAAAGCTACGGAGAATCCAATCTTTGGAGAGGGATTTAGGTCAGCGGCGTGTTCAACTCTCGAGACACTTCAAGCAGTACATGTCGCTACCTTCTATCGAACGATGTTTCAGTGTCTTCACCATCCTGCCTCACAACCATTTTTCAACACGATCATATCCATTGATTCAACCGCTGTAACCCAAGCGTTTATCTCTCGTGGAAATGGCAATCCCTGTCCGCAACTTGACTCCCGTCTACGAGATATTCTGCAAAAGCCACAGATGGCAGCATTTGCGAAGCATCACAATGTAGGCATCGACCATCTTCGGACGTTGGCCACAGGCGATGAATGCCTGTATACTCAGGAAACCTGCTCGGAGTTTCATGACCTACTCTGCAGCCTTCTCCGATGCTACTCAGATGCTCTGTCTTCGCTAATGACGAAGTCTCACGGCACATTGGCCGTCGCAGAATTCAAAGAGATGGTAGATGCTGCTGCGACTCCTCTCGCCTTTCTCGTATATATTGCCTATTCCAGTGTGATTAAGACGCACCTCGCCACAATCCGCACTCTTCTTTGTCTCCCTACGCGGGTCCCATGGCGCATCCGGGAACTCACTCGAGTGGTGCGAGGCACGCTGATTCTTCCTGCAAGGGTCACGAAGATCTTCTAGCTCTATTGGATGGTCAAGGCACCTTGTCTATTGTGAAGCTTTGTCACACGTGGTTACATCTTCAGGTTCTCCATCTTGCAGCAGTCAATATCCTCCTTAGGATAATGGTGACTTTTCACAAGCCCATTTCCATCACCTTCATCGCCTCTAATCCTGACCAATATCAGTTCAACGCTATGGAATCGTGGCAGGACACCATTCGTGGTCTTCAGATGCCTGGACACCACCATGATTTCCACGTTGAAAAGGCGATTGCTGTCCTCCAAGCGAGGATGACGCATCATGAGCGATTATCAGATCCCATGCACCATTCACAGTGCTTACTTACAGAGTCTGGACTCGTCCATCAAGGTCAATGCATGTTTTCTGGCAAGATTCATGCCTCTGCGTGCTAGCAGCCCATATGGCTTCCGAAGATGCTCAATCCAGGACAGAAGTGAGATGCCTCTCGTCTCACCTACCGCATCTCACATACTTGTTTTTGATATAGTCATCACGGCAGCGAATCATTGCCACTTCTGAAGTGGCCTGTTCAGCCTGTGCTGAGCTGCTACACCTCATGAATACACGTGGACCTACACAGATTCAGCTCCTGATGCATGGATCTCATCCCTCCGTGCAGGCTTGCATGATACCGCTACTGCTTCCAACACAGATCATGGAGAGCATGATAGTCACATTCAGCACGTGCCTCCGGCGAATTCTGGCTTCGCTGCTCTCAGCGAACGAACGGAGATTACTTAATCCTCAGAGGATGAGCGCGTTTCGGCCAAGCCATGAAAGCTCCAACCTCGCGCAACAGTCGGCACAGGCATTGTAGCTTGAACTTGGCCATTCGAAACGATAGGTCAGTTTCGTGGTGTGCGAGGTTCAATAGGTGAGCGGGTTTCTTCTGGGATAGCAATTTTCCTTATGAAACTCTTAATAGCTTCAGTGTGTTCAATTGGCATGTATCAATGTGTCTGGTGGAGGGCGCTCATGGAGGTGCTTTACCATCTATCTCTTGCATCACTTTTCCGATTCCGGCAAGGCTGTCTTATCTCCTTGATCTTTGTATTGCATGCCCTCAGTCAGGTGATCGGTCACGTTCAGTGCTTGTTGAGATGTTCTCTGGCTTCCATTTGTGATGCAGACTGTGATCCGAGCTCTTGTAAAATACACAATTTCTTATATGGATTGTGCGAGGGACCACTGATACCTAGAAGGTTCACCGTCTGCACGTCCCCAGTCATACATTTGGCCAAGGGTCCTTTACTGTAAGACAACATCACGTCAGCGCAGCAGTGCTGGAGTGCCATTCACCAAGGACTCAACCAAAAACCTCTACAGCAGGCGCACACACACTCAACGCACCGCCAACAACGAACATCAACAAATGGCAGCATCCATGCAGGCATGGCTACAGACGGCACGTAATACATAACATCATGCGCACAGCACCGTACGATACAGTACTTACTATTGCCACCACTAATCCTCGCTAACGCGACCTACCCTCCATCAGGTACTCACATGCCCCTCGAGGGCCATTGCGGCGCACAGGACAGTTCAGGAGACACAATATTCATTAACATAGCATACACACTACTTGTAATTAGTCTAGGCATGCGGCGCGCCGCAATTAGACTCAAATATAGACTTAAAAAAACTGAATGTGAGAGGGGAAGGTATGCATAGAGTGTATTAATGAGAGGAAACATGAGAGCAGACATGAAGATAGATGGTATCCTTGGCATGATATTACGCGACGTGGATGGGTCAGCAAGACCCACAAGCTGCTGCCGGAGGAGGGCAATTGCAACGTCTAGCCGAGCCCTTGCCTCCACCTCCTCATTCGCTATCACCTCCGCCGCCTCCGCCATCGCCTCCGCCACCTCCGCCCTTGCGTCGGCTGCCTTCGCTACCGCTTCGGCCACCACCCTCGCTGCGGCCTCCTCCTTTGCTAAGGCCTCCGCCCTCTCCCGTCCCACTGCCTCTCCCTCTGCCCTTGCAATAGCTGCTCGCTTCTCCTCCCGCTCCCTCACCAACATGGCAGCGGGGTGATCCTCCTGGGCCCTCTCGTCCAACAGTGCAACAAGTTGCTTGCTGTTACGAACTGCTCGTTCGATAACCTCAGAGTAGCGGTTCTTCCCTAGGTTGCGCAGCGACTGAAGGTTGTGGAAGGAGTCCGACTGTATTGGGGTACAGTAAGGACAAGGGGTACACAGTATGAAGACTGTGTGGAAACGAGGAGAATAGACTGAAGTCCCTCAGCCTATTCTATGGGCCTTATATACTGTATGAGGTTATAGTAAGGAATCCGGCGTCCTGCCCATCTTACTCATAACCTCCTCAGGCCTATGCATGTGAATGCTTCCTTTAGTACTGCGTCTGCCCTATATATCTCTGTGTCCCACTTCCCGTCCGATGCTGAGTGATCCATCGGATTAGTCGGCCTTTGAGGGAATGCCGAATACCTTGTTGTACGCTCCGATGAGGAGCCGCCTAGTGTTGGTATGCTGGATGTCGGGTTAGACGTGCTCCGATGAGCCCCGAGATCCCAATCGTAACAATACCCCCTTTCTACGTCCGGTCGCCTGAACGGACCACGCCTTGCGTGCACCTCTTCCATCATCGTGAATCGTTCTTGACTGTCTTGTCCGGATGCGTCTTCCGGTACGACTTCGTTTTCTGGGGCGAAGACCGACTTACGTTGTTTACAACGCCTAGGAGTTGTCCTTCTCCGTTGAGCTGTTTGTTTTGAGTTCCTAGCGGTTTCCCAGGCCGCGTCTCCCTTCCGATGTTATTCCGTCACCGAAGTCTTTGTTGCGAGTCGCTAACATATCCAGTTTGTACTCGGCTGTCGAAGAAGTTATCTTCCGCCAGTGCCCCATTGTTTTGGACCTTTCGGTGGTTACCAATCACCTCATCCTACCGGTAGGCTTTCCGGCCAGCGATATGTCCACCTGATCCAGGCCTTTCCTGGATTCTTTTTGTTAAACCAGGCCAATCCTGGTGACGTCAAGAAGATGATGTGCGAAGATTAATTGGTGGTGAAATAGAAACTCGACTGTTGTGGAAGTCGGTTGAATGCGGGGTCGCTGTGTGGTATTCCCTCTGGTGTGGAAGTTTTAGGGTCGTTCCAGGACCATAGGTAGTTTTATCTCGTCATTGCGGACGGCCCTGCTAGTTTATCCCTAGGTCGTTGCGGACCTATAAATTACACCTGTTCCCAAACATAACAGGCCTAGAGTGAGGACTTTTCTGCGCGCCGGATCATTCATCGGTGATGCGCATAGGGCCATAGACCAATTTCCACAGCTCTAGAGGTTATGTCGTCCCGAGGAAGAAGGTGACGGTTTATGCTATATCAAACCGGATAACTTGTTTTTGGAGTAGTGTGCAAAGAGCTCTCATCTTTGGACACTGCTCAAACAAGGGGTGGTGCCAGAATAAGCTTTTATTTTGACACGACCCACCCAGCCCGTAACTGACGGGCCGCCTCAGTTTATCGTCATGAAGGACGGCCGTAGTTTAATCGTCTTTTCGGACGTCCGCTATCGTCTGACTGTGCCTTGAGTCCCGATAGATTTGTGCCTTCAAGGTGAGGGTAGTTTAAGGTCATTTCGGACTTGTAGCTGGAATGCGGTAATTCCAGCTCCAAAAACGTCTCCCTAGAACAGAGGGGGACCGTAGTTTATCGTCATTGCGGACCAGGCTAGTTTTCCGTCATTTCGGACGCGACGACTTCGTGTTCGAAGTCGCCGACAGGCCCAGTTTAACGTCATAGAGGACGTGAGGTCATGGGCAAGAACTTGTCCCATAATTATGTACCTCGAGGCACTGTCCCAGTTGCCTCTTGACTGGCTCTTGAAGCAGAATTTCTTGCTTCTGACTTCAAGAGTAGACTGAACGGCCAAGGAGTAGTCGCGGTCCGTGTCGGATAGCTGGCAACCCGCTCCTTGTCTCCAGACCCCTCGCACGGAATTGAACCGTGTCGACCCCAGATTCTTTTACCGTAAGGCGCATGGAATCTGGAAGCGCCTTGACCTAGTCGGCAGGGTTCCAAGCCAGTGGGGCCTCCATTCCGCACTGCTGGAATGCATCCACACTCCGAGGGTCATGGTAGTTTACGTCGTTCCGGACGAACACCGAGAACTAGTTTATTGTCATTGCGGACCAAGCCATTCGTAGTTTTACATTGTTGCGGATGTAAGCCCTCCGCCTGACTCTGTCAGCCCCATACGGTGGCCCGTCCTGGCTGAGAGGTTTCTTGTGATAGAAAATGTTGGTCTTCATTGGCCTGTACCCATCTTGTTCGCTGTAGAATTCCGAAGGCCGCTTCGCAGTGTTTCCAGGTAGAACTTCCTCCGCCTGACTCTGTCAGCCCCATATGGTGGCCCGTCCTGACTTAGAGGTGTGTTCATCCAGAGTTTGTTTGTCACAGGGTGACGAGCCTACGGTGCATCACCACCGTAGCACGCCCCACGTATTGGATGCGAGGTAAGGTTCTTGAGCGGATTAGGCTTTGGCACCTAATGAAAGATGAAAGAACACCTTCTTATCTTTTCACAGTTTAACGACATGCAGGTCAACAACTTGAGCGGATTGTCGTCCGGGTTCGAGGTTTTCCTTCCTATCTTAGTTTAATGTCTTTGCGGACGATCGTAGTTTTACGTCGTTTCGGACGAACATCCAGTTTAACGTCATGGTGGACGAACGTGTCGGTTGTCCTGTTCGTGTAACCGTTACCTGGGGTGCGGAGGTCCTTTCCTTCCGCTACCCTAATATCCTCCTGCGGGGTTACCAAAGTCCCCTTCTCCTTCGTCAGCTCGCGCATACGCCTCGTAGTCGTAGTTGTCGTATTGATGGTCCAGGGCGTCCCATGCGTCTAGTTCCGCTCTTGTCCATGTAACAGTTCCCCCCATCTCCGATGGAGAGCGAGGAGTGCGGCGACGTGTTCGCGGATTTTCTCTTGTACTTCCATTATCTCGACTTCTACCGATAGTCGACGAATTTCCCTGTCGAGGAATTCGAGGGTGGCCCCCTCGTATTGCATCCGCACGTCCCCTGGCCCGGCTTGCTCTCTTGTGCCGCCAGTATAGAGGGGGATGCTCGTTGTTGGTGCTTGGTTCGGCCCTGGCGGAGAGGAGACGGTTTGCTCATTTCGTCTGGCCTGTCGCTGTATGGTGGTCCAGACGTATTCGGTCTGCGCAGAGGCGTCTCGATGGCTCGCAGGCGGTACTTCCCCAACTGTTCCCTCGTTCCATGGTACAACCCGGTACGGCTCAACCGAATGGAATGGGATTGAGCTGTATCTGTGTCGGCCAGGAGGGCTGGTACGAGCTCCAGATTGACGAAAGAGGAGAATTCGTGGGGATGGATGAGTAGGGCGTGCTGCCCTGTGTTTCCCCGCGCGTACCAAGAGGCGACTCGGTGATTCTCGGTGTAGGCCATGACCCTAACTCGGTCACTGGCATTCGCCAACCGACGTGGAACATCGCTACGTTCGCTGCCGGGTTGTCCTGCTAGGACATTAGCTAGCCGTTGTAAGGCCAGAGCGACAGCCATTTGGATTACCGATCCAATCGTGGTTCGCTGCAAGAGAGCATCGCCTAATCTTCCAACTCTCCGGGCTGAGGACTTCCACCACTGGTAGAGGGTCCTCCGGGTCCGGAAGGTGGTGCATTACTCGTTGTTGCGTCTGGTACATGTTGCTGCCCAGGAGCTCTGGTCTCGGTGTTTCTGGCTCCATTGCATCATCCGGATTCTTTCTTCCTTCTGTCGGATCTGTCTGAGGGTGATCGTCATGAGTTCCCTCAACCCCTGATGAGGGCTCTGGTACGAAGATTCCTGTACTGGTATCAGATCCGATGGGGACCTCCATCTGGTTTGTCGGGTCCACTCTTCGGGTATCCGGGTTTGGAATGGTAAGAATGACATCTGGCGAGGAGTTTCGCGATGGTGAGGATGCTGAGTCGGTTGTTCCTCCTCCGATGAACATGGCATGCTCTGATGGGGAGTCTCGTTGGTGCGGGAGAAGTAAGAGTTGGAGGAATCTGTCATGTAGGAGGTGATATTCTTTCTTCTGTTTATCGGTCTCCTTTTATACGGTTGCATCCACTTGTAATCCCGTGGCTTTTGGCCGACTGGGATATCTTCGGTGATATTCCTGTAATGCTTCATCAGCCGTTCCCTTCAGTAGGGCCCAGGGTTCCCATGAGTTGTCCGCTTCCGGATATCCAACCCATTTCACGAGGTACTTGATTCCACGACCGTGGCGTCTAGAGTCCAGAACGGCTTCAACTTCGAAGTGTTCTTCCTCGTTCAGGATCTCTGGTGGCGGTTTGGGGAAATTCTTCCCATGGGCCGTTGTCTCATGATATTCCGTGAGCATCGATGCATGGAACACGGGGTGGATCCTCCACTGTTTGGGAATTTCCAAGCGGTAGGCCAAGGTTCCGACCTTGTTTGTCACCTTGAAGGGGCCATATCGTCGAGGTGCTAATTTCGCTTTTGGATGTGTCGTATGGATGTGGGCCCCTTCTAACCACAAGAGGGTCCCCTCTCTCCATTGCGGGAGCTTTCAGTGAGAATCCCTGTCTTTCGCGTGTTGCGCAGCCATGCGCAGGCTAGATTCCGCCTCTTCCTGAACTTCTCGGATCGATTTTATCCGCTCGGCCACCGCGGGCACGTTAGTGTTTAGCGCCGTGTCTGCCGAGTAAGGTGGATTGTACCCATAGAGGATTTCGAAAGGTGATTTTCCCGTGGCCGAGTGCTGTCGACTGTTATGAGCGAATTCTGCGAAAGAAAGTAATTCCACCCAGTTGTCCTGATGGTGGTTGCAGAAGACTCGTAGGAATTATTCAATTTCTGGTTCACCCGCTCGGTTTCTCCATCTGTTTGAGGATGGTATGCTGTACTTAGCGCTGGACAATACCCAGTCCTTTCCATAGTTCTCGAGTGAACGTGGCCGCGAATTGTGGACCTCGTCGGACACCACCTTGACGGGGAGACCAAAACGTTTAAAGACGTTGTTTTGGAAAAGCTTCGTGGTTTCTTCTGCCGTGATTGTTTTCTTGCACGGAGTGATGACGATTCCTTTTGACAGTCCTTGGTCTACCACCACATTGATCGAGTCGAACCCCCGCTTTCTGGGAGGTCGGTTACGAAATCGGTGGAGATGAACTTCCAGGGTGTGTCCGTGGTTTCAAGCGGTTGAATCGGCGGATGAGTGCGATGTGGCAAGTTCTTTGTAGATTGGCAAGTTGCGCAACCATCCACGTAGTCGTGGACGAACTTTGTTATTCCCTGCCACCAATAATTTCGTTGCACCAATTCCAATGTCTTTGACCGTCCTGGGTGTCCGACTGCTATGGAATCATGGTGGGTTTTGACGATTGTCCTTCGTATGGTGTCATCCTTTGGTACACAGATGCGTCCGTTTCGTCGGTAGTTCCTTCTTCGTGTGTCCAGTTGTTTAAGCTGTGGCCAAGGCGCGGGATCTTTCCTGAAATTGCTTGTAGTGCTGCTTTACTACTGTATCTCGCTCCGATCGAGAATGTCGAATGAGCGAGAGGAGGTCTGAAGACTGTAATTCCGTGGATCGGACGCGCACGTCCACTAGTGTTTCCTCTGAGTCGGCGAAAAGTTTGGACGGTAGGAGAGTCTGCGCCTTGTTGTCATTTTCCACCCCCTCACTAAGGTCTGGCCGCCTGGACAGAGCATCAGCATGGTTGGTGGAACCAGCCTTGTGAGGAGAGTGAAGTCGAATTGTGACAAGAACAAGCTCCAACGGCTTGGCGTCTAGTGAGATCGCGCGCAGACTGGAAATAGACCAAATTCTTATGGTCGGTCCAAATTTCGAACGGGTGACGGGCGCCTTCCAAGTAGTGTTTCCAGTGGTCCAAGCCTTGATGATGGCGAGTAACTCGCGATCATGAACGTCGTAGTTTCGTTCCGGAGGAGCGAAAGATCCGGATAGGTAAGCCACTGGGTGCCACGCTTCATCGGTCCCTTCTTGTAACAAAACCGCGCCATAAGCGGTGAGGGATGCGTCGGTGACGAGCCGGAAAGGATGCATGGGTCCGGGTAGAGCAGGACGGGTTTCTTCGTGAAAGCCGATTTTAACGTGTCAAACGCCTTCTGGCAGGCGTCCGTCCAGATCCATTTGGCATCCTTTTTGGTGAGATCATGTAGAGGTCGAGTGATGAAGGAGAACTTTTCGATGAAGCGGCGATAAAAGTTTCCTAGCCCAAGAACGAGCGAATGTCCCGGACCGTGCGAGGGACGGGCCATTCCTCAATGGCAGCTACTTTTGAGTCCTCCATGGCGACAGAGTCTGCTGAATCGTGTACCCCAGATAGTTGAGTTTGTCCTTGTGGAACTCACACTTTTCGGTTTGAGGTAGAGATCGTTGTCGCGAGGATTTTCATGACCTGTTTTGTATTAAGACATGTTCGGCCACCGTAGCTGTGAAGATGAGGATGTCGTCCATGTATACCGTGATTTTCCTGGCGAGGATGAGATCCTTAAAGATCATGTTCATCATGGCTTGGAAGGTGGCCGGTGAATTAGTGAGCCTGAAGAACATTACCGTGGGCTCAAAAAGTCCCAAAGGTGTTACGAAGGCTGCCTTGGACTCGTCGCCCTCTTTGATCCGGATGTTATTATATCCCCAACGGACGTCCAATTTGAGAACACTTTGGCTCCTTTGATGACGTCCAAGAGTTCCTGTATTAGAGGTAGGGGCAAACGTTCCTAACCGTGTGTTCGTTTAAGTGCGGTAGTCTTGCACAGGGCGGAGTTTCCATCCTTCTTGCTGATGAAAAGAAGGAGGCCGCACTGTTGGCCGTGGATCCGGATAGTTCCCCTGGCCAGATGTTCTTTGACGAACTTTCCTAGTTCATGTGTTTTTCTGAGCTGAGTGGGAAGATCCGGGGCGCTTGTGGAACGAAAGTCGGTTTTAGGTCGATGGCATGGTCCCATACCGTGTGTTTGGGAGCCGTTGAGACCGTCGCTCGCTGAAGATGTCGAGGTACTCGTGATATGGCAACGGTACTCGATCCTTCAGGTGCGTGATGTCAATTTCCTCTTCGAGGTCTTCATCAAAACTGGCGAGACCTGTTGGCTTCGGGCGACTTTCCTAATGACTGGTTCCTCCTTGTTCACCGGAACAGGGAGGTCAAACTTGTGTTTGTTATTTGTCGACGTCGCTCTACGTCAGCGAGTATGTCGAGCATTTTCTGCCGTCCTTGGGCGCGTCTGTCCCAAAGGTTTACTAGGCCGTTTTGAATTCGCTGTTTGTCAGCGTGCGCCATCTTTCTCTCGGCCATCCTCTGGGGTCCGAGAGATCGTGTACCAAGCGAGGTTTTTCTCGGTGTGTTTTCCTACCATTGTTTAGCCGTCCTTCGGCCAATGGTTCTCTTTGCTCGGTAATTCCATACGGTTGTTCGCATAGGGATCGGCACCCATCGAACCGTACTTCACGTTTCCTCCATCGAATGGAAGGATCGTGGTATCGTAGCCAATCTGTCCCCAGGAGCATGTCGTCTCTCCCAGATTGGTGATGAACATTTGAACGCGTTCCGTGTGCGTTCGACCTTGTTGGTCTGTGATGGTTAGATTTCCATCTACGCCTCTAGTTATGAGGCCGTTTTTGTTAATGGAGTCGTCGACGTTCCGTACTCGAATGGGTCGGTCCAACGGATAGCTGGGGAGGTTATGTTTCCATACCCAGGATTCGTTGACCAGATCCCTTCGCAGGCTGAGTCGATCGTTGCTCTAGCTCCAGCTCTTCGGCCTTGAGTTGTCAACCTCACGTTCAAACGAATAGGAGTAATGATGTGATGGTTCATTGCTCGTATGTTGATACATGGTTACCCCTCTTGACCGTCTCTCTCTCTCTTGCTGGCAGAGGAGAGGCTAAAGAAAACCCTCTGCTACGTCCACCAGCACCTGCTTGGCTTCGCCCGTGTCTAGCTCTTTGAAGAGCCTTCGGACGGTAGCAGCATCACCGACGGGTCGGTCGAGTCGTCGTCGGTCAGGCGGTATGTAGCGTCCTCCATGGTGCGGAGGGGGTCTCGGGTCGCGGTAGAGTTCGCGGGTTCCACCGAACGACGAGGTTGTGGTACCCACGGTGGTGCTGACCAGAACTGCCCTCCTCCAACTCTCGATGAAGTCGGTTGTCTCTTCCCAGTTGGGGTTCCTGATCATCCTCTTCCATGTCCACTTCGCGAGCTCTCCGACCTCCTCTTCCCACTGGCGACGCGGATATCCTCTAGTCGGCCGAAGGCCTCTAGATTGGGATGATGAGCGACAGTCCTGTGCGTAATGCCCGGGTTTCCCGCAGGCGTAACACGTGATAAAGGGCTTGCCCTCATGCGTCGCTTGTTCTGGTTGTACGCCTTCTTCCTCGAGGCGTCGATGTCCATAT
Organism: Heterobasidion parviporum; assembly: GCA_002994785.1. Taxonomy (NCBI): domain Eukaryota; kingdom Fungi; phylum Basidiomycota; class Agaricomycetes; order Russulales; family Bondarzewiaceae; genus Heterobasidion; species Heterobasidion parviporum. The sequence goes on along the minus strand of PDUQ01000001.1, from coordinate 3,453,709 downwards.
CGACGACCTGGTTATTCATTCTTCGAGGGGCGTTGGTGGAATTGTAGCGGGGAGTGGAGCGAAGGTGGAAGCGGTCTAGAAATCGCTTTTGAAGTTGGTGGAGCTGGCGAGGAGGGTCTTTTGAGCACTGCGGGCTCTCATGCGGCCATCTATTTCACAGGCCATGTTGACCCAATCCTGGATCGTGTCTTTTGGCGGAGTTTCTCGGTCATAGATTTTGTCGAGGACTCTGGGTCTAAGCCTCTTTGGTAATAAGGAACTTGTTCCTTATCGGCGATGTCGGCGTCGGCGGCAATGAGTGTGAACTGATTGGAGTATTCGTCCACCGTCATGCGACCTTGTGAGAAGGTCATGAGGGCGCTGCGGGCCTTGTCCACCTTCCCAGACTCCTGAAGTGGATTTCGAACTTCTCCTTGAAGTCTTTCCACGTTCCCAGGGTCGTGGGAGGATCTGCCCCGATGTCTTGTTGAGGAAGTTTTCGCCCACACTCCTGCCGTTCCGGACCGCATGCAAGAGGGACCAGGGAGATCCGATCCGCATCGGTCTTGTATCGATCTGTTTCTGTAACAAAAAGAAGGAGGCATTGGAGCATGAAATGCTGCGACTCGGTTTTGATGCCCGAAAAGTTGTCGGGAAGCTTGAGCTTTCCTCGACCTGGCTGTACTGTGGTGAGGGGGGGGTTCCTCCGCCCACTGGGGCGGTTCCTGCTCCTGATGTTGACATGATGTTTTGGGGGTTTGTGTGTACGGGCGTCTGTGCGTCCGAATAATCTGAGTGGGAGGATTCTTCCTCTTCTTCTTCCGAGGTGTCCGGTACTACGGGCTCGGGTTCTCTGTATTGTGGTGGGGGTTCCCAATCGGCGTGGACTTCGTTCCACGCCCACTCTGCTTCTGTTCCGTCTGATCTGGTGAAGAAGTACTGTCCGTCCCTAAACGAGCAGTTGTCGAAGTTTGGTGGGGCCCTCTGGTTTGTATCTGAGTAAAACCACGAGGCGCCTTGTCTGTGGATGGGACGGTTGTTTTGACGGAGTTGATTATGATTCGTCTAGCGCCTGGTGGATATCCTAGGCCTAGGTCTTGCTCCAGCGTGCAACAGGTAACGCTCTTTCAGTGGGTGTCTATGCCACTGTCGAGGTTGTGAGAGAGGGTGTGGCAGCGAGCAAGTATATGCGCAAGGTAGGGGCGTGGTCGAGTCTATTCTAATGTTACGAACTGCTCGTTCGATAACCTCAGAGTAGCGGTTCTTCCCTAGGTTGCGCAGCGACTGAAGGTTGTGGAAGGAGTCCGACTGTATTGGGGTACAGTAAGGACAAGGGGTACACAGTATGAAGACTGTGTGGAAACGAGGAGAATAGACTGAAGTCCCTCAGCCTATTCTATGGGCCTTATATACTGTATGAGGTTATAGTAAGGAATCCGGCGTCCTGCCCATCTTACTCATAACCTCCTCAGGCCTATGCATGTGAATGCTTCCTTTAGTACTGCGTCTGCCCTATATATCTCTGTGTCCCACTTCCCGTCCGATGCTGAGTGATCCATCGGATTAGTCGGCCTTTGAGGGAATGCCGAATACCTTGTTGTACGCTCCGATGAGGAGCCGCCTAGTGTTGGTATGCTGGATGTCGGGTTAGACGTGCTCCGATGAGCCCCGAGATCCCAATCGTAACACTTGCTGTATTCAGACTTGATCTCATCCAGCGAGGGCTCAGGGGGCTGGATGGTGAAGATAGTCAAGAAGCATCCAAGCTCATCCGTGAGCCCATTGACCTTGCGCTCGACTTCAATGCCGCCCTCGTTAATGAGGTGCTCACGGAAGAAATTGTAGATGACAGATGGGAACCAATAACACTGCCGTGAGAGTACCTCATAATTTGGAGAGTACCTTTGCAGCGCGAGCAGCAGCGCAGCGAGGTCGTAGTCCATTATGCGCTTATTGAACGTGAGCGAGTGGCAGATCTCGTACGGGCGGCTCGAGTGGTGGTCAATTTTGCTATAGCCCGCGCCATGCGGGGGTACGATGATGCGGTCGAAGGCGGGTATCGCAAGGGAGGAGGAGGAGGAGGAGGAGGAGGAAGAGGAGGAGGAGGAGATGAAGGATCTGGGGGACAACCTGAGGTGGGAGGATGAGGAGCGGAAGAAGGAGAAGCGGCTGCAGCTCTCATTGGAGAGGTCGACGCTGGGACGAACTTTGTCTTTGGGGACTAGTTTGGTATCAAGCGTGCACTCAACAATGATGGGCACGGTGATCGGGGGAGTGCCTGGGATGGGATATTCGAACTCGATGATGAGGAATTCGTGATAGATGCCGCGCGTCCGCTTGCAGTGTCTTATGCTGGTGAGGCACGGGCGGGCCTCTGGGGTGGTGGAAGTATATAGTATTAGCCCCGCCCATTCGTTTGTATAGTAGACGCGTTCATTCTGGGGGAAGTAGAGAATATTGTTGGGGTAGGACATGCCTGAATGTGAAGGGGAGGGGAAGAGGCAAGGGAATGCGCTGGAGAGCAAGTCGCGCAGAACGGCTGATAAGTGCATAGTGGTAGAGAGACAAGGGCTGTGGGCACATCCGCGTGTGCCCGGTGAGGAGATGCACATCTACAGGATTTGGTATTCAATGATCTCACATGAGAATATTCATCAGTCAAATAGTCAGCAACATTCTGAAAGTAGCATGGGGCCTACGATGTGTCGCCGAGGTTGTAACGTTCAAAGCTTTATGAAGGTGAATTAAGAGAACTCGAGTCAACATGAGGCCAATGATTCTTTGATGACAAGACCCACCGGGGCTTCGCTCTGGTGTCTTGAAAATTTCAGCTCTTAAAAAGTTACTTGCAACTGAAGTTATAAAGTATGCAGAATGAATTTCATGCTACATCGTAGATACATCCAGAAGGCAAATACAGATTGATGATACTGCTATAGAGTGCGTGGGACAAGCCCGAGCACAGACAAAGGAACAGAGAAAAAGTTCGACCTCACCGGTGACTACAACGGATCCCGCTGATGCAAACAGCAGGGATGCAAATCGCGCAAGTGAGAGGGGCGGAGAGGAGCGTGTTTAGGCGGCTCGTTACAGCTCTGGTTGAACCTGCGCTAGGGACGTGCGACACGCTCGAACTTGGGCTTGAGCTCGGGCTCGAGAACGACGCACGTGCGTGCAGGCGTGCATTCATGGTGATACGAGCGCAAACGACAGGGGCCAGCGTCGGGAGAGGGCGTGCATATCAGCGGTAGTAGCAGAACAGCGCTAGAGGGCGACTGCGCAGCAGCGAACTGTGCTCGTGGGGTGGGGGCTCGGGCTCGGACCGAAGCTCAGGGAAGTGATGCCTGATTATGCCAACACGTGATCAGGAGACCTTGTGCTTTATTCCTGAGTTGATGATGGTACAGTACCTTTGGGCAGCTTTATGTAGGCCTTAGGTTCCAGGTTTGTCATCGATAATTCACCGTATATGGATAGCTCAGTGGTTGGTCACGCTGTCTTTCTCAGTAAAAAAGGAAGTCAGGTGAACGTCATGCCCAGTCACAAAACTGGACTTTTGTCATGTATCCGTCAAAAGAGAAGCACAAAAAGTCATACGAAAGTCATAAACCGCTGAAAATGGACACGACTTTCACACGACTTCTGCACCGCTTTTCTGACGGATACATGACAAAAACCCAGTTTAGTGACTGGGCATGACGTTTACTTGACTTTCCATGTGTCACTAGTCATGTGATGTTGGTCATACTTTGTTTGCGAATGTCGGAGAACTCGGAGTGCAATTCTCAAAGACTGCAACGACGACGACAGCCCCCGCCCCATCAGCCCCCCCATCTTCTCCCTTCTCCCCCTTCTACGACTGATTCTTGGCAGCACTATTACCACTTGCAGCACCCCCAGCACCAACACCACCATCAGGCCGCTCCCTCCTCCCGTGTAGCACCAAGCGTCAAGATCGCCTACGTCTCGTGTCCGCTTCGCATTCCATCTTGGAGTTCTCAAAGTTTGACTCAGATTTCTTGGTCACTATATTATCACCTGTGTATGTGATCCAGAGTTTGGATCGCTTGTGCGGCGTTGAGCTAGAATTCCTACATGCATTGAAGTTTGCAGATGCCCGCACAAACAAGTCACCGTTTATCCAGTCTGTCATCCCCCGAGACTGGTCAATGTGTCCTCGGATTCCCGCGAAGGTCGTCTCTACATTTCAATGGATGTGTTCTTGAGAGGTACGCATGAGGTCTATTCGAAGAGGTCTCGTGTTCTCATTCTTCTCCTCTGTGAAAACATGTTACACAGTCCAGACTTCGATTTCCAATCAATCCTGCATTCAGTTCACTATGCTTCTCGTACAGTCGATTGAATTGGCTGTTCTCATTGAACGGCCTTTCCAATGTTCCCCTATCTGTGTGCATGATCCAGAGTTTGGATCGCTTACGCGGCGTTGAGCCCGAAATCCTACATGCTTGACAGAGAAGTCTTTGTACAAATATGTCACTGTCGCCCGTCTGTAGACACGCACCCGTCGCGACGTCGTGGCCTACGTACTTTGAGATCTCATTTCGCTTGTCTCCGAGCCATGCGAGCCGCCGTGTTTTCAGGGGTTACACATAAGCGCATCTCTCTAGTCTACGTCGCTGACTACTGCAGAAGTTCTGTGGTATGTCTATTCCGCCGACAAATTCTCCTACGCCTGTGTAGTACATATCCAGACACTGGATCACTTGCGCGCGTCGAGCCGGACCCTTCTTTTAATAGAATTTCTTGTCCCCGGCTTCCTCCCTCCCTTCAAGACATGTTACATCCCCCCCTATGTGTGCATGATCCAGCAACTGGATCGTTTGCGCGGCATTGAGCACTTGAGCGTGAAATCCGACGTGTGTTGAATCTTGTGCAACCGAGCCACCGTTACACGTACCACAGAGTCTCGGGCCCGCTTGATCAGAAACGTTGATCAGTTCACTGTTGCCTCACCTTGCGTGTCCTCATCTCTTTGTGCGCATGCTGTCCTCCAACATCACACGTGGATGGACCTCGTTCAGACATCCGATCCTCCACCGCTTTAACACAGCACGCTTTAGGATCTCGTTTTCTATGCGTTGTGCTTCCCCGAGTCATCTGTCGGCTATGGGTCGAACGCACCACAGAGGACGTATTATGTAGATTTTTTTCATCACCGAGGCCAAAAGGCCTCGCATTGCCTTGAGCCATAAGTACTTTACTTCTTCAATTCAGTTTTGCATTCTGACACACACTTTGACTAACAGATGAGAGATGATAGCGACTCTTGGTGCCATAATGTCATGTAGGCGACGACAATTTTCGAGATCACTTTTCGGGCTCGGCTTCGACAAACACCAGCGTCTCATGCACGCGGAGAACATATATACGAGTTATATTGTTTGTGGTTCGCCAGATATCCCCCCCCCCCCTCCCAGTACTCCATGTCTCATGATCTGGAAGAGGTCATACATCTCGTCCATGACTCTTCATCCGCCATGCACCCCTTCTTCGCAAGGAACCCTGTGTTTTCAGACATGCCGCCTGACTTGGCCCCACTCCCTAGGCGGATTGCTTTCTATGCTGATCATAGCAGTTCTTCCACATCCGCACACTCCCCTCGCCCACGTCTTGTCGACGTGTTTCGCGAGCTAGACCCCATGACGAGGCGAAAGGACGAACGGTTATGGACAATAATGTGGCTGACGCCAATTCTTTCTCATTATTGCTTCGGGTCTCCTGTTCTCGATGAGGGTGTCCATGACATCCTTTCACTTCCTCAGTTTGCAGCTTCTCAATCATCTCACCTTTGCACAGCTGTAGCACGACTTCTGGTCGCAAAACATCTGATCGTGGCCGTTATCCCGGCAATAGAAGGACTTGACCCCGTAGTAGATCCCTTCATTGCCATCTGCAACCCGCAAATGAATGCTCGCGGTATGGATGCCAAGTACGATGTACGTCATACGTTGGCGTACGTCACATCGTTCTGGGAGATGGTGGCAAGCAATGGTGAGCCAACACCAGAAGCTCTGCGGGATCCAATGAAGCTATTGTACGTGCAACAGTCATCCACAGTTGCCTGAACTTATACAATTGTGATAATACAGCTCGGCGTGGGAATCCTTTCGGCAACATGTCATTATCATTGTGTTCTTTCTCAACAACATCCGACGGGCATTGCGTCGTGGGGAACAGCGTATGTCTACATTCCTGCTATATTTGAGCTGTACAAACTTTTTTTTGTTATTTCCAGCGAAGTTGTTGCGCAGCGAATGTCTGGTTCATGTCTATGTCATGAACGCTAGCGATCTTTATAAACGAATGAACGCGCGGTGGTTCAAGCACAACGTTCAACAATGTCTCAATCTCGGGCGAGACGACTTTCAGGACCTCTACAAGCCTCCCTGGACTGTTGACTCGTCATCTTTTTTCGACATACTGGCCAATATTCCTTCCAACGTTGAGAAGCGTCTCATAGATTTGCAGTTCAAAAAAAACTGGAATGATAAATCGGTCGGCACGGTCGTCAGTCCGCCAATGCCTATCAACAATGCTCTCGACTTCCTTCGACAAGTTGGTACCTCCAGCACGCATTTTACATGCGAAATTTCTTACGCATTCCACACCCTGCTGTGGTATCTACTGGAGCTCTTTCGCCAGGCCCTCTACAATGTACGAGCATATGCCGAAAGTAATAAAAAGGAGGGTATCGACAAAGCCAGCGTGGAAGTTAAAATCGCTGTATACATTTCTCTCACCCTCCACGCTTTCATATACTCGAATTCTATGTCACACTACATCGGCCATCTCGTGCAGGTACACGAACACCGTGAAGATCACCCCGACACGCATACAGCGCCGGATCCTCATTATGCGCTTGTCGGGCGCGCAAGGTGGTTAAGTTGGTATCACACCCAGGTCTCCATCGTGGAGGCATTGAACATCGTCGAAAAGCATATGGTTGTCTCGTTACTTCCGATATCAGTCTCAATCCTCTCAGTCGAGCACTTGGACAACAGTGCTACTGGCGAAGACTCCGGTGATTCATGCCCAACAGAAAAATGGGAGACGACTTTCCTCGAATCGCTGAAGGACCATACTCCGCTCCCCACTGCACCGTCGACATTGCCAGTCGCCAGCTCTGATCCTCAAGACTCGTCGACTGAGCCTGTGGACGCTCAGTCTTTGCTGGAGTGCTTTTGGCACGTCTTAGAGGAAGAGTATCGGGCGAGCATTGATAACATGCTGGCGGGCTGTAGGCAGAAGGAGCACTACCCACTACCGCCAGCACAGTCGTCAGCACAGTCGTCAGACGCGTCGCAGGTCGCGCACAATCGGTTAAGGGTGGTCACGATGGCCAAATTGATGTCTGCCAAAGGGCCTTACAATGGCAATATGCATTGTGAGGTCATCCTCGCCAGCCTGGCCATGTACGACGGCAAACAGCCGGATGTCATCGATAGGCTTGGCCTTGAAGACGTGGTTCACTATCTGAAGGCAAGTATATTCCCTCTGTACATTCCCTCTTCTGACCAATCAAATTTTGCACAGCATTACAATCCGGCAGCCATCGGTGTCTCTCGCAAGTGCTGTCCATTTTGCACAGCATCTCTGAAACAGCTCGCAGATGTTAGGACCGCGTCCTAACACGTGCTTCGCACGTGGACAAGAGGGCTGGTCAAGTGGTTCGCTCATGACTCTGACTCTGACTGGGATTGCTGACTCATCACCATTGACATGCTGACGCATGAACTCTTACTTATGGTTCCTGACTCTTGATGCGAACAGACTCTGGTTCCTGACCTGGTTCCTGGTTCCTGATTACTAATGATGTGGACAGACATTCGCTTATTGATGTGGACAGACATTTGCAATTCTGTACTATACTTAGATCGGAGGTGCCTTAGCTTACAGATCTCGATCGTTGACTTCGGTACCTGAGAAGCGCACGGACCTGATCGAGATCCGGCCCTAGATACTTCTTTGTATATATAGACGAGATGAGCTTCTTAGAAGCCTCAGCTCGTTCACCTGTAATACACTCGATCTCTGCACTGCGCCAAGCGTCTGGTTACCTTCCTAACCCACGCTTCTGCGATCTCTGTCAGATCTGAGCTTTGACTTTACACGGTCTGACGAAGCCACGGAGTTCTCTGCCTCGTCTCCCTTCAGATCGCTCTCTCTATTCACCCACTACTACACAGGACTCGCCGCATATCGAGTCCTCAGCTGGTCTCCTCCCAGCGTCATCTGTTGGACAGGCGAGGATTCTCCGATTCCTCCGCATCACAAAGAAGACCTCGAAGATCATCTGCTTCTCATCTTTCAAGAGAAGGCAGACAGTGATCCCGAATTCCTACAGAGGATCCAAAGACGATCAATCGTCTTTATCCCTTGGGATTTGCGGTTGTACGACTCAGTCGAAGTTTAGCCTAGGGATCCCCTTCGTGCTTATAGCACGTGATAGGTCTCCGACCTAACACTTGAACGAGCTCTTACATCCCTACCCTATTCAAACTGGATCAACTGGACGCCCAACAAAGACTCTCTTATTCAACTCTTGAATAACATTTTAGCACTCGCAGGAAGGGCCAACCAAGCAGGACCCTACCCAGGAAGAACCTTAGGAACCGCCGAAGTAGCACGGCACAGGAACCCGACCAAAGTATACTCGGGAGTAGCCACGTTCAGGTTACAACAAGAAAAGGAAATCTACATAGACTTCAAACAAACTGGATACAGATTTTCCGGGATTTGCTTCATTAGCGAACCCAAGACGATATTCTCCCTCACAGACAACGGAGAACCCGAAGTCATCAGGACAAAGCATTCGGTCGAAATCCACGACGGAAGACCAGACAACTTCCCCATCCCTTTTATCGCCGATCTCAGAAGAACAATCGCAAAGAATATCGACTCCGACGGAATCCGAGCAGAGCTCATCAAGAACCAGGATAATAGAGCCAACTACTCCATCCTCCTCCATTGGACCTTCACTACCACCTAGGCAGACACGCTGGACACAGTTGACTCTCCACCAGTCCACACGGAACTCGAAGGACTTGTCTTCATCACAAGAGAAGGAGAGTTCGCCAGAAAAACTTATTATCTCAGAACGCTCATCACCGGATACACCTTCTCGGAAATCATCGAACTCATCGACAGGATCGATATTGCTATTAACGAAATCATCAAAAGGGACCCAGACTTACAACGAGACTTACAAGCAGGAAGAAGACAGGCAGTACCCTTCTTCTTCAAAGAATAAACATCACGGACACCCTCAATAAAGGATACCCACAGGATATCTCACAGATCCCGTTGCAGTCTTCGCAGACTTACCCGAAGACCTTGACATCGATCAACTATACTACGACGAAGAGAACAGACACTTCTACTTCGGGGACAAACTCGTCGGCATCTATAAGAAGAAGGACGTACCTTGGAGACATCCTCGCACTTAACGGGAAACAGTCTACGCAGCATCCTCCCTCCACCTCGAGAAACTTGCGGACTACGTCGCAAGGAAAACCTACAGAGGCCTGCATCACCGACAGATCGGTCTCGTCGCCCACCGAGACCACACATATCTACTCTACCCACAGAAACCGCCAGTGGATCTAGAGTCTCTAGAAGAAGCACCCCCTATTCATCCCCCTTACATAGGACCGCTCCCCAGTCAAGATTTCAAACCCCAGCATCGGACCAAATCCCCCAGCCGAGCATACTCAAACACCGAGTGGAAATCCAGAACCACCTAGAGATCCAGAGCCCCCTGCCGATACAATGTCGACAAATCCTGGAGGTACTGAGTCCAAGGGACCGGCTATGGCCAAACCCACCCCCTTCGATGGAAACAGGAAACGAACCGAGCAGTTCCTCCACGAAATCGACCTGATGATCCTTGCCAGGAAGAAAGATTTCGCGGACGAATTCGCCAAAATCGCCTATGCGTTATCCTACATGAAGGGAGGATCAGCAGGAATATGGTCCAGGAACTTTACCAAAGCAAGAAACGAAAAGGACGACTGGCTATCCTATGCGTGGAAAGCCGTCGTCGGCAAGACATCAGTCCGAAAGCAGATCGCCACGGACTTTGAAGAATTTAACAAGAGCTGGACGCCAGAGACAAATTATCCAGGCTCAACCGAGGAAAAGAATCCCTCAACGCATACCTTCAGCTCTTCGAACAGGTCGCGGAACTCGCAGGAGTCGACCTGGAAACCAAGAAGGCACACTTCATGAGGGGCCTTAATTGGGAATTAGCGGAACGAATCTACATCGACCCGGCAAGCAGCGCTACCTGGGACGATCTAGTCAAGAAGGCCAAACGCCATGAAACACTGAGCATCGAAAGGAATCGAGCACGCGACCTCCGACGAGGAAAGAACCAATTCTACACCCCTAGGACATTCTATGACGAACAAGCACCCGCTCGTCAGGAAAGGGAAAGCCAATACGTCCCCATGGACGTAGACGCTGCAGAAATGGAGGCCGATGCAATTCGCACTCGATTCAAGAAGCTCAGCCCGGAGGAAAGAAGCAAGCTGGCCAAAGAAGGCAAATGCTTCTATTGCAAGAAGACCGGGCACATGGCGCGCAATTGTCCTCACGCCCCAAACAGAACTTCCGCGGCAGATTCCAGCCCAAGCGCCGAATGGTGCGCTACATGGAGGAAGAAGATGACGACGAAGAACAAGAAGAAGGGAAGACCCGCGTCGCTCACATCCAACAAATGATGATGGGCCTCAGCGTTGAAGAAGTTGAGGAAGTTCGAGCCTTTAGTGACTCGAAGAATTTTTAAAGGCTCTCCCATCGGCAGCGGATGCGGAGAGAAGGATTCTTGCAGGAAATAGGTACGCTCCTCTGGCCAGTAAAGTCGCTGACCAAGAGCATGGACATCCAGATATATTGTATCTTTCGGAAATGAAAACACATGGTGCACCATCACTCCGAATCGAGACAATGCTCATAGGCAAGAACAGAAAAGCTGCAACCCAAGCCCTCGTCGACAGCGGGGCCACAGGGATATTTATGCATCCCCAGATTTGTAGAAATGCATCAAATCAAAACACAGAAGAACCCCCAACCCTATTCCGGTCAACACGGTACAAAACACCGAATTCAAAGGAGGACCAATCACCAAGTACGCCGAACTTAAACTAAAAGTTCTAGGCGAAGAAGGGGGGTCGCATACGGAATCAGCAAGATTCTATATCGCAGAAATAGGGAAGGAAGATGTCATCCTAGGAACCGACTGGTTGTTAGAACACAACCCAGAAGTCGACTGGCATGCCTACGGACTACACTTCACACGATGCCCACCCTCCTGCCTAATACAAGGAGGGCCGGTAACAGCCAAGAAGGCCACAGAAGAACGGGAAAAACGAACCCGAGTATACGGCGTCTGGAACAGAGTCGAGGACAAACGACTACTCAATCCCCGCGCAAAAGCCAGGAAAAGGCAAGAAAGGCCGGAAAGTGGGAAACACTACAGTACCACATCCGCGGACAATACCTGAACGTCCGGAGTTCACAACTCAAAGGTTGAATGCAGAACGTCTGAAAGCCCGAGCCAGAAATTACAAGGCTCCGACATGGGCTGAAGAAGACGCTCAAGAGGATGGCGACGGTCTTCCGGCGCTCCCTCTACGGAAATCGAAGAAGACGGAGTCTACTGGTCAGATGCCTGAATACGGGAACTTTACAGGCACTGGAATTATACAACGACTCCGAAGAAGGCATGGATATCCATCGCGCCGAAACCACGGAACCCTCATACGCCAACCACCGGCTCAGGGAAGTTTCACCAGTTCGTCCAAAACTGGAAAGCAACAAAGCACACCAACTCGCAACGACTGCAGAAGAAGCTGCAAAGGAAAACCGGAACTATCCTTCGAAGAAATAGTACCGAAGGAATACTGGGATTATCGGAAGGTTTTCGAAGGTCGAAAGAAGGGACAGCTACCACCCTCTAGACCCTGGGATCACAAGATCGAGATCAAAGAAGGAATGGAACACTCGCTCCGACCCAAGTTGTATAGTCTCAGCCCAGCGGAACAAATGGAACTCAAGAAGTTCATAGACGAAAACCTCAAGAAAGGATTCATTCGGGAATCCAAGTCGCACATGGCATCTCCATTTTTCTTCATCAAAAAGAAGAACGGAAAGTTACGACCAGTAATGGACTATCGGAAACTCAACGAAATAACCGTCAAAAACAAGTACCCTCTGCCGATGATTCAAGAATTACTAGACCTATTAGCCGAGGCCATATACTTTTCACTAATGGACGTCGATACAGGATATAACAACGTACTCATGGCAGAAGGAAGCGAAAAACTAGCCGCGTTCGTCACCAATCTAGGAATGTACGAACCCCTGGTCATGTTCTTTGGATTAACCAACTCGCCGGCAACATTCCAAACAATGATGAACACTTGTTCAAAGATCTCATCTACGCCGGAAAAGTAGCTATCTATATGGACGACATCCTCGTATTCTCCAAACCATGGACGAACACATAGCAACGGTACGGAAGTATTGCAGATCCTACAAGATAATGATCTATACCTGCAACCGTCGAAATGCCACTTCCACAAAAAGAAAATCGACTATCTCGGATACGTTATATCACACGGACATCTGGAAATGGACCCCATCAAGGTCGCCGGCATCATGGAATGGCCCACCCTGGAAAGGTCAAAGAAGTACAATCATTTTTAGGTTTCTGCAATTTCTATCGCAGATTTATCAAGGACTACTCAAAAATAGCACGACCGCTATTCGAGTTAACACAAAAGGAACGCACCTGGGATTGGACACCAGCATGCGAAGAAGCGTTTCAAACGCTGAAACGAATATTCACAGAATCACCGGTACTGGTCATGCCGGATACAAGGAACCCTTCCGCATCGAATGCGATGCTCGGATTTCGCCACAGGAGCAGTATTATCACAAGTCGCCAAGGACGGAAAATGGCACCCATGTGCCTATGTTTCCAAGTCGCTCTCACCAACCGAACGCAACTACCCAATCTATGATAAAGAGTTGCTAGCGGTGGTTCGAGCGTTTGAAGCCTGGCGACACTATTTGGAAGGCGCCGACCACCCGGTAGACGTCTGGACGGACCACAAGAACCTCGAATGGTTCAGATCTAGTCAAAAGCTGAACCGTCGGCAAGCAAGATGGTCACTCTACCTCTCGCGTTTCGACTACAAATTAACGCACAAGGCGGGAGTCACTAATAAATCCGACGGTCTGTCACGGCGTCCAGACCATAAAAAGGGGGTGGAATTTGACAATTCAGGCGAAACACTCTTGGAACCGAAACTTTTCAATAAAGAATTCGACAGCTCAAGCGAAACACTCGTAGGAATAAATGATTCAAGAAACTCTAGTGGAGGTCAACGAGATCAAGACACAAGACGTGTGGGACCCCATCAAATTCTTCATATCAGAGCCACAGGTCGCGGAGGAGTCACAATAATCGATGACGACCTTCGACAAGAATCATTGAAGAAAACAAGAAAGACGAATGGCTGCTAGAAACGCTAACCAAGGTCAAAGCTCTAGGACCTCGGAGCATGAAGAAAGGCCTACAGGAATGGAACGAAGAAGAAGGACTGGTCCTTCACAGAGGAAAAATATATGTTCCTCGAAACGAACAACTTCGTCAAGAAATCATTAGGCTCAACCATGACAACCTAGCAGCAGGACATCCAGGACAAAGAGGAACTCTAGCCTCAGTAGGACAAGAATTCACCTGGCCAGGAATCTCGAATACGGTACATCAATACGTAGAAGGATGTGCGACATGTCAATCAACCAAGAACGACACGCACCCCACCATGGTACCATTACAACCCACGGAGATTCCGGACCGACCATTTGGAACAATAACCATGGACTTCATTACAGATCTACCGAATCAAACGGATACGACTCGCTCACGTGGTCACCGACCGATTCACTAAAACTGCAGTAATAACCCCATGCAAGAAATCCATTGACTCGGATGGAACGGCCAAAATTCTACTAGAAAACACCTGGAGACGATATGGACTCCCCGATAAAATCATATCGGACAGAGGAACCCAATTCGCATCCAAAGTAGCGCAAGCTCTGCTTAAAGAACTAGGAATCAGATCGCCTTGAGCACAGCTTATCGCCCACAACAGACGGCGCCACCGAACGAATGAATCAAGAACTAGAACAGTACCTAAGAGCCTTTTGCAGCTCTTCACAGGACGATTGGGCAGGATTAATTCCTTATGCGGAATATGCCCACAACGCGCATCAACACTCAGCCACGCAGAAGTCACCATTTGAGCTTCTCCACGGTTATCAACCACGGGCTTACCCAGCCATCATAGGAAACACGAATGTCCCCACCGCCGACGCTCGCCTCGAAGCTCTGCACCGCGCTAGGAAGGAAGCGCAAGCCAGCCTCGAAATTGCAGCCGAAGCCATGAGGATACAGCACGACCGTTATGGAACGGAACTGCCGCCTTTCAAGAAAGGAGATCAAGTATGGTTAGATGGGAAGAACATACACACCGATCACCCATCAGAGAAACTCAGGCCCAAACGCTTTGGACCCTTCGAAATCATTGACACGATAGGAACAGTCAATTTCAAGCTGAAGCTGCCCAATAGCTGGCAGCGTATTCACGACGTCTTCCACGCTAGTCGACTCACGCCCTACAAGGAGAACGAAGTCTACGGACCTAACTACCCTAAACCGGCCCCGGATCTGATCCAGGGGCAAGAAGAATTCGAAGTCGAAGCAGTCGTCGGAGCTAGACGCTTCGGACGATGGAAGACCCTCCAGTACCTGATCAAATGGAAGGGCTACCCTGAATCGGACAACTCTTGGGAAGCCGCGTCAAACGTCACTAATGCCAAGGAAGCCATTAGCGACTTCTACCGGCGGCATCCTCGAGCAGTCAAGGGAATGGAAGCTCCATTCTCGCCCTGGTGATCGAATTGGAGCACAACAGGGCAGTCGAAGAAGATCAGATCAAAAAGAAGCTCGAGAAGCATCCGATCGGAAAGAAGCTTCTCGCCACGGATTGGCTATCCCTCTGATCATGGAAGCAATCGACAAGAGGATGATGCAGCTCAAGAAGCGACCCCTGGTTCCTCGATCAAAAGTGCCACCTGCGTCAATCAACGATCGAGAAGCCAAGCCGAAGAAGCCCAATATAGATCTCTCTCGATCAAAGCCTCAACAGAAACGATCGGACAGCTCTAATTGGCGGTCACAAGCATACCAGGAGCTACAAAAGCAGACCAACCGAGGTTTGGCATGGCCAGGCAAACGGCTATGACCCCCTTCGACCCCACTCTAACTCAAGTGGCCATTTACACGATCATCGCGACTCTTGCTCTCACCGCCGTTTCCATTGCTATCGCTCTCGTCCTCGGTTCCCTTCACGCGGCCGCCACCATTGGCCTCTCTTCAGTATAAAAGACCCTGCTGTTCGACAAGACATTCCCCAGCTCCCAGCTACATTTGAATGTCCTTAGCAGCAGTCCAACACTTCCTCACACACTCCCCCCGCTATATCCTCAGCAACCTCAGAATGACTTCCCCCTCCTCCTCCATGTACACCTCGAACACCCCCTCCCCCAACCCTTCATCCTTCGCACCGTCTCCCCCGTCCCTCCACCCCCACCCTACCCTGTACGAAGACGACACCGACTCCGAACGCGGCGAACCCGAGACCATCCCGGACGAGGCCATGCCCATCGAGAACCCCGTCAGGGACATCGCCATCACCGCCTCCCGGAGCACATGATGGACGCCACCTATCATACCCCAGGAGATCTTCGCCGTCCACGGCACCACCCCTCGTCTTCGCATTCGTTGCCACACCCTCCCCTCCACGACCTCACCCAATACCGCGACCTCCGCACCAGCAACAGCATCTACCACATCACGGTAGCTGGAGATGAGGCCCCCATTATCCTCAACCAACCCGGGCTCAGGGATACCAGGACCTTTTTCTTTTATTTACAGCAGATGATCTTGGCGCAGGTCTATCAGGTGTTCGCGGACCTCTCAACCTACAGCAGACCGTGTTCCTCAAAACGTAGCCATCACGTCCTACAAACTGGCGGTCTCATTAACCTCCCGCAACTGAGGAACGACATGATCAACTACAGGTTGGGAGGACTCTACGCTAGCAGCTCAGTCCTGTTACAGCAGCACTCGGTACAGGCCTGGCTCGACACCCTCGACAAGATCAAGTACAGGGACGACACCATTCGCTGGTTCACTGCTCTGGGTTCAACGGCGCTCGCTAGAAATAGAAGAGTACATTCCTAAGGGACTCATCCCCACCCGACTCTTCCCTCTCAACAGCCGCGGAGTTCACACCGTCGCGTCATACTGGGCGATCGGGTATACCCCGGAAGACCACGTCAGGCCCTGGATCATGACCAAGCCCGTCTGAACCTGGAAGGTTTCCATCGGGCCGGAACTCCTGACGACGGAGACTACGAACCCCGGTCAATCGGCACGAATCACCAGTGGAAGAACCTCCTACGTCCCAAACGACGACGAGATCGGTCGGTTTCTACGGCCCACGAGCCCTCCCTACGACCCGGAACAAGTCGTCAGGGATCGCCAGGTACTTCGCCCGCTACCGGTACCACCCTCCTCACCCCCTGCTGTCTCCCCATCCCCTCCCGTACTCGAAGGTGACGCCGCCCACCCTATCATTGTCGACGAAGCCTCCCCCAGTCTCCGGCGCTACCTTTTGCGACAGAGTCCGAATGGCCCGCGGACGCTGCTGACTCCGAAGCTGTCTGGCCTAACCCGCCATCTGTCCCGCCTACTACTCCCTCCGACCCCGCCACTCGCCTCTGCTGGGAATGCGGTCGCGCCGGGCATCTCGTCGTGGGATGTCCAATCACGAGCGTTAGACAGAGAACGGACATTACGGCGCGCGGCTTTCTACGCGACTATGACAGGCACCGGGAGCAGATGCGTCGCCTCCGTCTGCAGATGGATCGAGCGGCTGAAGAATACGGGTATCACAAACAGACGATGGAACACATGATCGACACCGCCAACTGGACCGGCTACCCTAACCGCATCATCCCCACCTTCGACGAGAAGCACCCTCGCGAACCTCCGCCGTCGTCAACTCTCGCGTCAAGCGGAGAAGACTGGTGTAAAGAGGGGGTAGTGTTAGGACCGCGTCCTAACACGTGCTTCGCACGTGGACAGGAGGGCTGGTCAAGTGGTTCGCTCATGATACTGACTCTGGCTCGGATTGCTGACTCATCACCATTGACATGCTGACGCATGAACTATTACTTATGGTTCCTGATTCTTGATGTGGATAGACTTTGGTTCCTGACCTGTTCCTGGTTCCTGGTTACTAATGATGTGGACAGACATTCGCTTATTGATGTGGACAGACATTTGCAATTCTGTACTATACTTAGATCGGAGGTGCCTTAGCTTACAGATCTCGATCGTTGACTTCGGTACCTTAGAAGCGCACGGACCTGATCGAGATCCGGCCCTAGATACTTCTTTGTATATATAGACGAGATGAGCTTCTTAGAAGCCTCAGCTCGTTCACCTGTAATACACTCGATCTCTGCACTGCGCCAAGCGTCTGGTTACCTTCCTAACCCACGCTTCTGCGATCTCTGTCAGATCTGAGCTTTGACTTTACACGGTCTGACGAAGCCACGGAGTTCTCTGCCTCGTCTCCCTTCAGACCGCTCTCTCTATTCACCCACTACTACACAGGACTCGCCGCATATCGAGTCCTCAGCTGGTCTCCTCCCAGCGTCATCTGTTGGACAGGCGAGGATTCTCCGATTCCTCCGCATCACAAAGAAGACCTCGAAGATCATCTGCTTCTCATCTTCCAAGAGAAGGCAGACAGTGATCCCGAATTCCTACAGAGGATCCAAAGACGATCAATCGTCTTTATCCCTTGGGATTTGCGGTTGTACGACTCAGTCGAAGTTTAGCCTAGGGATCCCCTTCGTGCTTATAGCACGTGATAGGTCTCCGACCTAACATTCGGGTCCAGGGTGCCGGAACAGCCTGTGGTGCTCATTGTCACACCTCTGAGTGATCTGGGCCATAGCCAGGTAAGTGGAATAGCAGAGCAGCAAGGAACTTAACCATATGATGTAAACTTGACAGGTGGATGAGATGAAACGGCTTGGGATTGATGCTGTGGCTCTCGATGTCGACAGCATCAAGACTGCTTCGGAAGAAGGACAGAACCTGTTGAAGAAGGTCCGCAATTGTCAGTCGGGAGTTGTGATTGTCTCCCCCGAGAGACTCACCTCTCCCGAGTTTGATGCCATTTTGCGAACGGCAAAATTCCACGAGAATCTTGCATTATATGTCGTCGACGAAGCCCACATAGTCATTCCGTGGAGCCTCACGTTTCGCAAGGCCTATGGTCAGCTGGGCAAGATTATCGCTCGGATACGAGGAGGCGTACCTACATTGGCCTTAACGGCAACCTCCCTGGTCAACATTGAGGTTGACATGATGCACTGCCTCGGGGTTCAAGATTATAAGACCATTCGAAGGCCTTGTGAGCGCCCAAACTTACAAATAGTGTTCCGCACCCTCTCCCACGGCCTAGACGGGCGTGAATTTCCTGATCTCGCGTGGATCATCAGGGCTCGCAAGAAAACAATTGTCTATTGCTCAACAATAGACCTCGGTCATCGAGTGGCCTCGTATCTGTGGAGACTGCTGTTAAGAGCCGACTCATAACACATGGCATATGATTACAAATCATATGACGCGTGGTCTATGACCAACGGATATGACCAATACCCGGTGACCGACCCCTTGCCTTCACCAACAGACATTGAGTTCTATTTCTATTATTATCTTCTTCTGATCAACGATCGACTTGACGTCATTGATATGACCGTTACCCCGCGCTTCTTGATCATAGAAGCCTACCCTAAACCATTGTGCCTGATCGATTGTTGATCCCCTTTCTATTATTAGTACACAGGTCTCCCATTCGACAGAACCATCGTTCCTGGCCCTGTTCCTGGTACCTCGATTACCGATCACGATCGTTTACCTCGGTACCTTAAGAAGCACAGACCTTCTGTCGATCCTGCCCTATACTTACTTACAGTATATATAGAACGAGCCTAATGACTGGAGTCCTTAGCTCGTTCACCTTTGTTAAACGTACCCGTTCTTACTTGACCTTGGTACTAGCCATACCTTTGCTACACCTTGCGCTTTGCCTATAGGCCAGCCTCGGTTGTCAATAGAACTATCGTTATCTTACATCGGTTTGACGAGTGTCTCGTCTCTATTCTATCATCGCTCTCAACCGCTCAGTCATCGTCTCGACACTGGCAGCCTTCTACACAGGCTTAGCAGTGTTCTACCTCGACTTTAGCGGACAGCACATCTACTGCAACCCGAACCCGCACCAGGTCGTACCCTCACATCTGTGGAACGACCTTTGTGTCTGTTTGGAGTCCAAGTACTATCACGAAGCCCTCGTACATCCAGAGTTACGCACCAAGTTAGCCGCTGGTGTATTCATCGGACGCACGTGGGTATATCACGTCCCTCAGTGACTTAGGAGCCTCGCGACACATCACGTGTAAAGACCGGGTCTTAACACTTGAACGAGCTCACCTGCCCCTACCTCACTCTGGACCGACTCCCTCCCTCGCATACAGAGATCAACGGAGCCATCACCTTCCATTTACACGAAGGAGATTTGCACCGATCACACACCCTCTCCATTACCCTTGTAGCAGAACCACCCGAGGTTATTAACGACGCGTTAAACGAAATCACCAACGGTTTGTTCAGACCGCTACTTCACCAACCTCCATATCGACAGTTACTCGAAAGAGACGGATACGTCGTATTTCCCGTCTCTATCCGGATCACACCAAGCTACTCAAACCTCGCCTCGCCAACGAGAAATGAACGTAGCCAAGACCCCGGAACCGGAACCTCCGGACAGAATCGTTCCATTACCCAGCATCCCACAGAGACTCCTACGGATGACCCAAAAGGACGGGAGCTGGCGAACGTACACACGAGCCTTCGAGAAGGTCGCCATCCTAGCCAGAGCGGACGATCAAACGAAGAAGGCATGCTACCTGAGGGACTCAAGAAGGAACTCGCCGTGCGAGTCCTCCAGGAAGGGATACCAGATCGATTCATAGACCTGGTAATCCAAACAAAGAAGCACGCGGAGTCAATGGAAGCAGAGAAGAGCACAGAGCCTTCCAGGAACCTATGAACCAATCCTACCGTCACCTGGCAAAAAGAAGAGGAGACGCGAAGGTACTGACAACTATTGCTACCGTTGCAGTGAACAGGACACTGGGCAAGGACTGCCCAAGGAACAAGAAACCGAAGAAGACCTTGAAAGAAGGAATGCGCGGAAGAACCCCGAGCGGAACCGATACCAAGAAGACAGGCTCGCCAAAGCCTCGGAGATTCAGAATCTCTGGAACGGTTCTCGGATAGGCGCCAGCCAACGCCTATTCCAACCAGCAATCGGTTCTCGCCAATCGCAGATCTATGCGAGGAGATCGAAGAAGAAGTCGAACCACTCTTGATATCTTCGATCTCCCAGATCCAGACAGGCGCACCATCACTTCGGATCGAGATCGATCTCATAGGAAGAAATCGATCGAAACGAACCTCCGCACTAATCGACAGCGGAGCAACCGGCAACTTCATTAATCGCCGGTTTGTAGAGGAGCACAGCGTTGCAACCATCCCCACAGGACCCATCCCGGTCAACCATGTAGGAGGGGACCTCTAGGAAATAGGCCCATCACAGCAAGGGCAGATCTAGGTATCCGCATCCCCGGAGAGGATAGCGGAACACATCAAGAACGGACCTCACTATTTGTCACGGACATAGGAAAGGAGGACGTTATTCTAGGAACCGACTGGTTGTTGAAGCACAACCCAGAAGTCGACTGGCACGCCTACGGGGTGCACCTTACGAGATGCCCACCCTCCTGCCTAATACAAGGAGGGCCGGTGAAGGCTAGAAGAGCCTACAAGAAGAAAACAGGAACCGGATTCCCCACCCTCGAGGAAAATAGGGTAGAGACAGAGGGCTACCAACGGGACTATGCCATCCCACCACAGAAGACGGGAATACCAAGGAAAGGCCGGAAAGCGGGAAACACTACAGTACCGCATCCGCGGGCAATGCCTAAAAGTCCGGGGTTCGCAACCCGAAGGCTGAATGCGCACCTTCATGCCCGAGCTAGACGTATGGACGATCCTACGTGGGCCGAGGAAGATGCAACAGAGGACGGTGGCGACTACCACGCGCTCTCCTCTACGAACCTGGACGAAGATGGAGTATACCTCGTCAGGTATTTGGAAACGGGAGCTCTAGAAGCACTGGAATTATACAACGACTCCGAGAAGGAGTAGATATCCACAGAGCCGAAACCCAGGAAATGCCGCGCCCTAACAAGAGAGCGCGCGAAGAATTTAGGAAAAAGTCGCAGCCATGGGGCAAGCGCGAAGACCCGATCGGGCCGGAAGCGAAAGGCGCTACTGGAAAACAGACCAAGCATACTAACTCACAGCGCTTAGCGGAAGAAGCCGCAAAAGGAAAGCCGGAGTTATCATTCGAGGAAATCGTGCCAAAGGAATACTGGGACTATAAAGAAGTATTCACCGGACGACCTAAAGGACAGCTCCCACCGAAAAGACCGTGGGACCATCACATCGACATCAAGGAGGGCAAAGAGCATTCGCTACGCCCCAAACTCTATAGCTTGAGCCCTGCGGAACAGGTCGAACTCAAGACGTTTATAGACGAAAATCTGGCCAAAGGATTTATTAGGGAATCAAAATCGCATATGGCGTCGCCCTTCTTCTTTATCAAGAAGAAGAACGGAAAATTACGGCCAGTCATGGATTATCGCCGGTTAAACGAAATAACCATAAAGAACAAGTACCCCTTGCCGATAATCCAGGAACTTCTAGACCTATTGAAAGACGCGGAATACCTTTCACTCATGGACGTCGATACAGGATTTAACAATGTTCTAGTGGACGAAAAGGACGTCCACAAAGCGGCATTCCTAACGAACCTAGGAATGTACGAACCCCTCGTCATGTACTTCGGACTAACGAATTCGCCGGCCACCTTTCAAACAATGATGAACTCGCTCTTCAAAGACCTCATCTACGCCGGGAAGTCGCAATCTACATGGACGACATCTTGGTATTTACCAAGACTATGGAAGAACATATCCAATCGTACGGAAGGTCCTTCAAATCCTGAAGGACAACGACCTCTACCTACAACCACCGAAATGCCATTTCCACAAGAAGAAACTGACGTACCTGGATACGTCATCTCGCATGGACACCTGGAAATGGACCCAGTCAAGGTAGAGGAATCGCACAGTGGCCAGTGCCCACTCGCGTCAAGGAAGTACAGTCCTTCCTTGGGTTCTGCAATTTTTATCGCAGATTTATCAAGGATTACTCGAAAGTAGCGCGACCGCTATTCGAGTTAACACAGAAAGAACACGCCTGGGATTGGACCCCAGGATGCGAGCAGGCCTTCCAACAGCTTAGGAAGGCATTCACCGAGTCACCTGTACTAATAATGCCTGATACAGATCAGCCATTCCGCATCGAATGCGATGCCTCGGATTTTGCTACAGGTGCAGTACTCTCGCAACAGGCCAAGGACGGCAAGTGGCACCCATGTGCCTACATCTCGAAGTCCCTCGCACCCGCAGAACGGAACTACCCAATATACGACAAAGAACTATTGGCAGTAGTAAGATCGTTCGAAGCGTGGAGACATTACTTGGAAGGCGCCACACACCCGGTCGACGTCTGGACCGATCACAAGAATCTGGAATGGTTCAGGACATCACAGAAACTAAATCGTCGACAAGCCAGGTGGTCGCTTTATTTGTCACGCTTCGACTACCAGTTAACACACAAGGCGGGGACCACGAATAAATCGGACGGTCTGTCTCGGAGGCCAGACCATAAAAAGGGGGTGGAATTAGACAATTCGGGAGAAGTTCTACTGGGGCCGGAAATTTTCAATAAAACAGCCCAGCCAGACACCCGGACCCCCTTCACAGAAGCAACGAACCTCCGATCTGTCCATATTGGCGCAACAGATCGGATAGAACCTCTCGATCCACACAAGATCTTCCACCTTAGGGCAACGGGAAGAACGGCGGTCACCATGATCGAGACGGAGTTAAAGGACCGCATCATAGCAGGAAACAAGGAAGACCCTTGGCTATTGGATATACTGAAGCAAGTCAATGAACTCGGACCAAGATCCCTCAAGAAAGGCTTGCAGGAATGGAACGAAGAGGACGGCTTGGTACTTCACAGAGGAAAGGTTTACGTACCGTCAAACGAAGAACTCAGAAGGGACATCATCAGGCGACATCACGATAACCGAACAGCGGGACACCCAGGAGTCAGAGGAACCCTGGCGTCAGTCGGTCAAGACTATACTTGGCCCGGTATATCTAACACGATACAGCAATACGTGGAAGGATGCGCAATATGTCAATCGACAAAGAACGACACTCATCCGACGATGGTGCCGTTACAGCCTACGGAGATACCGGACCGACCATTCGGAACAATCACTATGGATTTTATCACAGATCTCCCGGAGTCAAATGGATATGACTCATTACACGTGGTCACGGATCGCCTAACGAAGGCGGCGATCATTACTCCTTGCAAGAAGACGATCGATTCCGACGGAACGGCCAAATTATTATTAGATCACACATGGAGACGGTACGGATTACCGGACAAGATAATTTCGGACCGCGGAACACAGTTTGCGTCTAAAGTAGCTCAAGCGCTACTAGAGGAATTAGGAATCAAGTCATCGCTCAGCACGGCATACCACCCACAGACGGATGGAGCAACGGAGCGGATGAATCAGGAACTGGAGCAATACCTAAGAGCATTTTGCAGCTCCACACAGGACGACTGGGCCGATCTAATCCCTTATGCGGAATATGCCCACAACTCGCACCAGCACTCGGCGACAAAGATCTCGCCGTTTGAACTCCTCCATGGATATCAACCAAGAGCCTACCCCGCTATTGTCGGTAACACGAATGTACCGACCGCAGATAAACGCCTGGGACTATTGAAGAAGGCACAAGAAGAAGCGCGGGCTAGCTTGGAAATAGCAGCAGAATCCATGAGGACACAGCACGACAAGTTTGGGGTAGAACTTCCCCCATTCAAGATAGGTGATCAAGTATGGCTCGACGCCAAGAATATACGCACGGATCACCCCTCGGAGAAGTTAAGACCTAAGCGGTTCGGACCGCTAAAGATTTTGGACACCATAGGAACGGTTAACTATCGCCTGGAACTACCGAAGAGCTGGAAGATCCACAACGTCTTCCATGCATCGCGATTAACCATGTACAAGGAGAACACCACTCACGGTCCAAATTACCTGAAACCTCCCCCGACCTCATCGAAGGACAGGAAGAATTCGAGGTCGAAAAGATTATAGCATCGCGTCGCCACGGACGTTGGAAGACCCTACAATACCTAGTCAAATGGAAGGGGTACCCGGAATCCGACAACTCATGGGAACCGGCGGACGCAGTCAAGAATGCTAAGGAAGAAGTCAATGCCTTCCACAGGAAATACCCACTAGCAGTCCGAGGCATGAAGCCGTCTACTCGGGAATTACAACTCGCACTCGACAGGAACCTCATAACGGAAATGTGCGACAGACAAATTCGGCTAATGAAGACCTCGGCAGGAAAGAAGCTACTGGACAAAGGATTAACTATTAAACAGCAGAAACCGCGATACAAGACGAACTTGCGCGGAGGAAGTTAATCACTCACCCTATAGGGAAGAAACTATTAGCCATGGGAGCAACAGTCGCACACATCCGATCAGCAGTTGCGGATGAAGAATACAGGCGCAGGCTCAAAACAACGAAACTAGGAAGACGGCTCCTGGCGGCAGGATTTACCCCTGCAGAAATCAAGAAGGCACTCAGTAAACCGTTGTTACCTAGCGGACAGATTCGAATGAATCAACAAAGGCAGAATAACCTCCATCGACAGGAGATGGACATCACCCGCGACTCGGACAGTCAAAGGAAGAACACGCGGAAGAATAAATTCGGAAGCGCTCGGGAACAGAAGGTGGCCCCTTCTTTATCCTCTCGCACATCGACATATTCTCCCTCATCCAAGCCAAAGAAATCCCAACAATCTACATGGGCCAGGAAGAATGCGGCCGACTCAACGTCGAACTGGAGATACCGCGCAGTTAAAGACCTGGAGAGACAAATGACCAAGGGGCTTGCTTGGAAGAAGACTCGCTTCGCCAAAATGCCGACGAAGAACACGACTCAGAAGACGGCTCGGTATTCACACCGGAACCAGAAGATCTGTCTTATCAATATGCCGATGAAGACTATATGAACACAGGCTCGGATTACTCGCCGGACGGAGAAGAATTCCATGATGCCATGGACCTGGACAGCATTGAAGCAGAAGAAGAGGACTGGAGATCGCATCAATTGGAAACGATCGGAGAAGAAGAGGAAGACGAATATTCGGAAATGTCTACCTCCCCGACCCTTACACTCCTCCCTCGACGCTCACGGAACCAATGCTCGAAACACCACAGACTCCCTACGCGGACAATCGTTGGAACGAGAAGCACCCGTAACTGCATACGGCAGCGGCGCTTGGAGAATGTCGGCAAAGACCATCGACTCAGATGAGGAAACACCTCCTCATACGCCCGACACACCCTCCGACGAAGACATACCAATCACCTCCGATAGAGAGGAAGAATACATCGAGAAATCCAAGATGGCCGAGAACTTAGAAGACTTGTCAATAGAAGACGCCTCGAGACAACTACCGGGCTCCATGGATATTGACAGTCTCACGCATACAGAACGGCCAGTGCTATCTATCGAGATACCACACGAAACGGATTACCCACCCCTCACTCCACAGCGGACGACACTTCAACAGACGAAGTTCCCGGAGAAGAACCACACCGACAAGCGAATTACTTTGGAAAGACTCCGACACCACGGACGTAGAAGATGATCTTGGCCGATCACCTATCAACGAAGACCCAATGGAAGTCGATGACGATCTCGACCGATCGCCTATCGCGGAGTTGGAAACAGAAACATCCCGAGAGGAACAGCGGTGGCAAGAGATTCAAACCCAGCAGATTGGCCAAGCAGGACCAAACGAAGCATCGCCTATAATAGACGACCAGACCACTGGAATCTCCCCACTTTCCCCCGACCATCCTCTACTCGCACCACCACCACTGCAAGGCAGCCAGTGGTACCTTAACCCAGAATTGTGGAAACCCTTGGACCTTTCCTACAAGCCGCCAAGGAAGAATGCCTGGTGAACGGGACCCTCGCGTTGCAATATACAACGCAGTCAAGGTCATGATGGAGCTCGCTTTACGCGCTCTACACGACATCGACGGATACGCTCACACTCCGTCGTCGGAACCATCCCCTGCACCATTTCAAGAACCTTCGGACACATCGTCCTCACCGTCATTACCCGGACTACCCGTCCCACTATGAATCGCCCTTCCACACCGACTAGACGCTAGTCAGACCAACGTCCCGGTCCACATTCGTTTCAACCATGCCTTTCCATTCGCCTGACTCACGACCAGTCAATCCTACTCTGATATTCACGCGACACTACCCGACTTCTGCCTTGGCCTGCATACAGCTCAACCGACCATCGTTACCCATTGCGCTATATGCAAGGCCGAGGTTAGAAAGGGGGTGGTGTTAAGAGCCGACTCATAACACATGGCATATGATTACAAATCATATGACGCGTGGTCTATGACCAACGGATATGACCAATACCCGGTGACCGACCCCTTGCCTTCACCAACAGACATTGAGTTCTATTTCTATTATTATCTTCTTCTGATCAACGATCGACTTGACGTCATTGATATGACCGTTACCCCGCGCTTCTTGATCATAGAAGCCTACCCTAAACCATTGTGCCTGATCGATTGTTGATCCCTTTCTATTGTTAGTACACAGGTCTCCCATTCGACAGAACCATCGTTCCTGGCCCTGTTCCTGGTACCTCGATTACCGATCACGATCGTTTACCTCGGTACCTTAAGAAGCACAGACCTTCTGTCGATCCTGCCCTATACTTACTTACAGTATATATGGAACGAGCTAATGACTGGAGTCCTTAGCTCGTTCACCTTTGTTAAACGTACCCGTTCTTACTTGACCTCTGGTACTAGCCATACCTTTGCTACACCTTGCGCTTTGCCTATAGGCCAGCCTCGGTTGTCAATAGAACTATCGTTATCTTACATCGGTTTGACGAGTGTCTCGTCTCTATTCTATCATCGCTCTCAACCGCTCAGTCATCGTCTCGACACTGGCAGCCTTCTACACAGGCTTAGCAGTGTTCTACCTCGACTTTAGCGGACAGCACATCTACTGCAACCCGAATCCGCACCAGGTCGTACCCTCACATCTGTGGAACGACCTTTGTGTCTGTTTGGAGTCCAAGTACTATCACGAAGCCCTCGTACATCCGGAGTTACGCACCAAGTTAGCCGCTGGTGTATTCATCGGACGCACGTGGGTATATCACGTCCCTCAGTGACTTAGGAGCCTCGCGACACCTCACGTGTAAAGACCGGGTCTTAACAACTGCTGCCTCAAGGTCAAGAACGATACACCACCGTGCAAGAATACAACGGACTCACCTGGGCCGAGAGCAATGCGTCAGCATTGCGCGTGTTCAATGAGAATCCCGAAGCCATGGTCATGGTCGCTACAATCAAGTTCGGGATGGGTGTAGATATCCGAAACATCGAAGTTTCGATTAACCTGGGCTTGCCTGAGTCAGTCGAGGCAGTGCTGCAGCAAAACGGAAGGGCCAGGCGCAACATCGAGACTGATGCGCACGGAATCACCTACATAGAGGCCTCCATCGTTGCGTCCGTGGCAACAGAGAACCGCGAGGGACCGCAGGGAGGGATGACCGATCGCGCAACCACAGCGGGGCTGAAAGGCGGGGCGAGGAAGAATAAACAAGTGGGGACGAAGGTTGACGCTAGGCCGCCAGAGGGTGAAGGCAGGACGAAACGCGGTAAGGATACATACCTCAGAGAGCTGGTACGGGGCTACGCACGAGGAGAGTGTTTGGTGGCAGCATTCAACGTGCTGTTTGGGAGTCCAGGGTCCCACTCTCACGAGCCATGCTTCGATGCGCAGCGGCGCTTACCGTGTTCGAATTGCTTACAGCGCCCCCAGTTTCTTCCAGTGCTCAAACCAATGGTTGCTGGGAGCAGCCCTGTACTGGCAGTCAACGAGGCTCCCTCTGACATCACAAAACCTACGGAAGACTCACCAAGAGAGGAAGACATACCTACTGCCCATCCAAGGCTGACGAAGGATATGCGACAACGCGCGCTCGCACGAATACTTCTCTTCCTGCGACAGCGCTGGCCTCTACGCAAAACCGCACATTCCCTGTACTTACCTTCGGTCTCCCTAATCCCTTCAACGATCCTGGCCAACCTGATGGAACGGTTTCACCTCCTCTGTGATCGAGAGAGTTTGGCAGAGGTGATGATCGAGTGGAAGCATCTTGAAGTGGATGGGCACGCGCTCTTCGATCTCATCAAGAGTATCAACGCCGAATTCGACGAGGAACATTTGAGGAGGAAGAAAGACAGTGCCGCAAAAGGGGCAAAGACACGAGCTGCCAATGCAGCGAGGAAGCTCAAGGAAGCGGATAACGAACCAGGTACGTTTGCGACTCTCGAGTCTGTTTGACGAGTCCCAAGTTCACGATTATTTTGCTATCCAGCTACAACCATCCAATCTGGATTTGCCATCGGGGAGCCGGCGACAATCTTGGGTATGTTTTTGATTCCGTCTCAGATCTAATCGCTCAGATCTTTATTGATCAGCCGCGAGCAACGATTTGGGTGCCCGTTCTTCTCCACCACAACCGGCATTGTCCTCCCTCAGCGTGCGCGACAATGTCTCAACGGACAAGGAGAACAACGCGGCCCGGGGCTCACGCTTGAACTGCAAGCGCGTCAGGGCCATGTCATTACTATCGACAAGCGAGCAGGATTCACCGATGAAGTGTGCCAGGCTGATGGCCCGCAACTGACGACTACATTGTTAATACGAGTGAGTCTACACCGGTGTTTCTGAATGCTCCGGAATGATCAATTGGCCATCTTCGTAGTGCATCGGCGCGCTCATGTACGTTTGCGCATCAGCCGCGTTCGCCGGGATCGCGAGTTCCTCGTCCAGGTTGTGTGACTCTCGCATGGAGTTCCTGACGAATTTCCCCAACTTGCCTTCGTATCCCAACTTGATGTATCCTGTAGCAAAACTGTCGATTGAATGAAATCCGAGGTCGCGCCCTCCCTCGAAACGGTGCAGGTCCCTCTCTCGGCATATCCGCATCACCACTGAGACCTCGTTGCTGGTTTCAACGTTCGTATGGGTCTTTTTCTGACGCGCAAGAAGCACTGAGCTCTCAATTTCCTCTTTGAGTCGAAGAAACCGGTGCACGTGCATTGCGAGCACATTGCGATACCACTCGTCGCCAAACTCTTTCCCCTTGTGCTGGGCCAGTTCTTCCAGCCAGAAATTGAAATGCTCCTGCATTAAGTCGAGCTCATGGAAGTGTCCGGGTTGCCCTTTGAGATTCACTAACCAATTGTTGAACAGCGCGACGCGGGTGGCTTCGGGGTACTCAAATGTGATGTTGCAGTACATCTCGAGGAGGTATTGGGTGTAGTTTGTATTCCCTGCCCCGGAAAAGGTGAAGATCCAAACCTGACAAGGTTCGTGAATGATTATTGTGGTTGTATGCGTGCTGGTTGCTTACTTTCAAAACTTCCCAGACGCGACCGATGTCTCCGCTGGCAACGGCCTGACAAACCTCTATGGACCAGATTCCATCTCTCATCAAAAGGATGGAGTTAGCGAGCGCCCAATCGCCTTCGAATGCGGCGTCATCAAGCGGTTCGTGTCCCACAGTACGCGAGAATCGCGTGGGTATCTCCCATTCGTCTCCAGCTCCATCCGGACATGATCGCGGACTCAGCGCCAGCTCGTACGCTTCTGTCGTGGAGTATCGGTCAGTGAGTACTTCGGCATGACCCAGGAGGGTGCTTAGGGTCGGAAGACGTTTATTCGAGTGTAATTGACTGAAATAATGTTGCAGGTTATCTGTTCCGAGGAAAACTCTGCCACCATGCCAAGGTGAATCAGCATTTGTACCAGCGGAGAGAACAGGACGTACTGACTCCCAGCATTGCAGCATGTGCCCTCGGACCGTGATGTCCAGCAGCCACGCGTTCGTGTAGAAGTCCACCTTGGCTAGATCCGATGGTATTGGGCTGTCGATTGCTCTCGCCATGAAACCGAGTGTTGATGGATCTGCGGGACTGCCAACGCCCCATAAGCCACGACAGACGCGACTCAAATCAGTCCACTTCGTGTGCCACACTTCAAGGACGCCGCGGATGAAGCGAAAGGACTTGAAGTCTCCCGGTTTGCTCGACAAGTAAGCTTTGACCTTGTTAATGTTTGCGAAGGTTAACCCATCCCCTGTGAAGAAAGAAATCTCATCTCTCGCGCTCGCCTCCTCTATGCCAGTCTGAGTAAGAAAGTCCACAATCGCATCTTTAGCGCCATGCGGGGTGATCTCCTGCGCGCTGTTCGTGCCGAGTGGATGAACAGTGGTATGTCGTTTCGGGTTGATTTGATGTTTGACTGCCTTTTCCTTGAACAGGCTGGAGACGGGTGTCCGATATCCGGCAAGATCGGGAACATGTGCAACGAGTGCCGACAGCCAGTGATACGAAGTAACCTTCTTCAAGTGCTCAAAGTCAATATCTTCGGCCAGGGATTCCACGGTGAGCTTTTCGCGCTCCCTTTTGGCATAACGGTCTAAAATGGGCTGCAGTGCGAATGCGCCCTCCAGGCAATCTTCCATTTCTACGGCAGTGCCCCCGGTACCTGTAATCATACGGCTCTCCCCTCCCAGGTGCTGCTTCCAGTGACGTGCATAGACCTGCACGTTATCCATCACTGTGATGTAGTGTTTCTCACCAGATTTAGCCAGTTCTTTCAAAGTTCCAAGTTCCTCCTTGGCCATCTGGACGAGAGCCCGACGTGTTGTAGAGAACGGAGTACACTGTGCGAGTCGACTGCCGACTCGATATGTCAGATGGTGCGCCTTCGATCCAAAGAGTGCAATCGATCGACAAAGGGGCATCAGATTTGCCCATTGGTTCCGGGTGTATGTCAACTCGCTGATTATGCTGGTCAGTGCCTAGACACATAATAAGAGTAAGTTCAATGTGATCTCAAAAGGATCTGGTGTTACTTACTATCCATTTAGGTCTGTGCGAGAACTGCCCCTCCTGTGGACGCTTTTTGAGCGGTTTTGGCGCCACGAATTTTGATAGAACATGCCAGGTTGTCGGTGTGTGGGCTAGGTATGTCCGGTGCATTGCTTCAAACGAGAATTTGCTCACAATGTCCCATGATACTGTTGTGCGCTCGGCCGGACTAGCCTTTGCGGTCATTGAGGTTTCCTCCACCATTTCCACCACCGGTGCCTCCACTGGTGCCTCGCTGTCCACCACGGCTACCTCTGCATCTACGGTAGTGCTGTCATCCGGCTCGCCGTCATCTATGGCTCCCACACTTGTCATTTGCTGAGCTTGAGTAGGTGCCTCTTCTTCGATGTCATCCCATTCATCTTCTGATCCAGATTCTATGTCTCCGGATGGCAAGCTCTGCGGAACGATTGGCAAGTCATCGGGGGCTCTCTCATACCCCTGTGCGGACTCGGGTTCTTTGGATGCATCAGTACTCGGCGGTGTTTCCTTTCGCGAAGCTCGGACTCGGAGGCTGGCTTTCTCAGAGGAAAGGTACGTTGATTCTTTTACCATTTGGGACACCACAAGCTCTAAAGCCCAAGTTGACAGGGCCGGACGCGCGTATTCCATTGTATTCGCCGCCGCTGTTGTCGAGAAGTACTCGCGCGCCTCCGGGTGCGAATATGGTGGGCGCGCGGCCTTGCTCCGATACATAAGCTCCACAATTTCGCAAGGCTTGTGCTTGTTACGATTGGGATCTCGGGGCTCAGCGGAGCATGGTCTAACCCGACATCCAGCGTGCCAACACTAGGCGGCTCCTCATCGGAGCGTACAACAAGGTATTCGGCATTCCCTCAAAGCCGACTAATCCGATGGATCACCAAGCATCGGACGGGAAGTGGGACATTGGGATATACAGAGTAGAGGCAGGACTAAAGGATGCATTCACATGTCAGGGCCGCATACGGTATATAAGGCCCATAGAATAGGCTAAGGGACTTTAGTCTATTCTCCTCGTTCATCCGTATCATCCTATACGGATCCTCGTCCCTAGGCAGTCTTCCTACTGCCTACCCCTTGTCCTTACTGTACCCAATACAGTCGGACTTGCTTCACTCCACAGTCACTGCGCGACTTAGGGAAGAACCGCTCACTCTGAGGTTACCGAACGAGCAGTTCGTAACATTAGAATAGACTCGACCACGCCCCTACCTTGCGCACATACTTGCTCGCTGCCACACCCTCTCTACAACCTCGAACGGTGGCATAGACCCCACTGAAGAGTGTTACCTGTTACGCTGGAGCAAGATCTAGGCCTAGGATTCCCACCAGGCGCTAGACGAATCAATAATCAACTCCGTCAAAACAACCGTCCCATCCACAAACAAGGCGCCTCGTGGTATTACTCAGATACAAACCAGAGGGCCCCACCAAACTTCGACAACTGCTCGTTTAGGGACGGACAGTACTTCTTCACCAGATCAGACGGAACAGAAGCAGAGTGGGCGTGGAACGAAGTCCACGCCGATTGGGAACCCCCACCACAATACAGAGAACCCGAGCCCGTAGTACCGGACACCTCGGAAGAAGAAGAGGAAGAATCCTCCCACTCAGATTACTCGGACGCACAGACGCCCGTACACACAAACCCCCAAAACATCATGTCAACATCAGGAGCAGGAACCGCCCCAGCCGGCGGAGGAACCCTCCCCCTCACCACAGTACAGCCAGGTCGAGGAAAGCTCAAGCTTCCCGACAACTTTTCAGGCATCAAAACCGAGTCCAGCATTTCATGCTCCAATGCCTCCTTCTTTTTGTTACAGAAACAGATCGATACAAGACCGATGCGGATCGGATCTCCCTGGTCCTCTCCTGCATGCGGTCCGGAACGGCAGGAGTATGGGCGAAACTTCCTCAACAAGACATCGGGGCAGATCCTCCCACGACCCTGGGAACGTGGAAAGACTTCAAGGAGAAGTTCGAAATCCACTTCAAGAGTCTGGGAAAGTAGACAAGGCCCGCAGCGCCCTCATGACCTTCTCACAAGGTCGCATGACGGTGGACGAATACTCAATCAGTTCACACTCATTGCCGCCGACGCCGACATCGCCGATAAGGAACAAGTTCCTTATTATCAAAGAGGCTAGACCCAAAGTCCTGGACAAAATCTATGACCGAGAAACTCCGCCAAAGGACACGATCCAGGATTGGGTCAACATGGCCTGTGAAATAGATGGCCGCATGAGAGCCCGCAGCGCTCAAAAGACCCTCCTCGCCAGCTCCACCAACTTCAAAAGTGATTTCCTTGATCGCTTTCACCTCCGCTCCACTCCCCGCTACAACTCCACCAACGCCCCTCGAAGAATGAATAACCAAGTCGTCGATATGGACATCGACGCCTCGAGAAAAAGGGCGTATGGTTTAAACAAGCGAACCATGATGGCAAGACGCCTCCCTCTCATGTTATAACTGCGGAAAAGAAGGACATTGGACAGCTGACTGTCGTGCTCCACGCAGAGGCCTTCGCCGACTAGAGGAAATTCGCGTCGCCAATGGGAAGAGGAGGTCGGAGAGCTCGCGAAGTGGACATGGAAGAACGACCAGGAACCCCAATTGGAGGGAGACGGCCGACTTCATCGAGAATTGGAGGAAGGCAGTTCTGGTCAGCACCACCGTGGGGTACCACAACCTCGTCGTTCGATGGAACCCGCGAACTCTACCGCGACCCGAGAGCCCCTCCGCACCATGGAGGACGCTACGTACCGCCTGACCGACGACGACTCGACCGACCCGTCGGTGATGCTGCTACCGTCCGAAGGCTCTTCAAAGAGCTAGACACGGCGAAGCCAAGCAGGTGTTGGTGGACGTAGCAGAGGGTTTTCTTTAGCCTCTCCTCTGCCAGCAAGAGAGAGAGAGACGGTCGAAGGAGGGGTCAAATCATGTATCAACGTACGAGCAATGAACCATCACATCATTACTCCTATCCGCTTGAACGTGAGGTTGACAACTCAAGGCCGAAGAGCTGGAGCTAGAGCAACGATCGACTCAGCCTGCGAAGGGATCTTAGTCAACGAATCCTGGGTATGGAAACATAACCTCCCCAGCTATCCGTTGGACCGACCCATTCGAGTACGGAACGTCGACGACTCCATTAACAAAAACGGCCTCATAACTAGAGGCGTAGATGGAAATCTAACCATCACAGACCAACAAGGTCGAACGCACACGGAACGCGTTCAAATGTTATCACCAATCTGGGAGAGACGACATGCTCCTGGGACAGATTGGCTACGATACCACGATCCTTCCATTCGATGGAGGAAACGTGAAGTACGGTTCGATGGGTGCCGATCCCTATGCGAACAACCGTATGGAATTACCAAGGCAAAAGAAGAACCATTGGCCGAAGGACGGCTAAACAATGGTAGAAAAACACACGAGAAAAACCTCGCTTGGTACACGATCTCTCGGACCCCAGAGGATGGCCGAGAGAAAGATGGCGCACGCTGACAAACAGCGAATTCAAACGGCATTAGTAAACCTTTGGGACAGACGCGCCCAAGGACGACAAAGATGCTCGACATACTCGCCGACGTAGACGCGTCGACAAGATAACAAGCTCAAGTTTGACCTCCCTGTTCCGGTGAACAAGGAGGAACCAGTCATTAGGAAGGTCGCCCCCGAACCGACAGGTCTCGCCAGTTTTGATGAAGACCTCGAAGAGGAAATTGACATCACGCACCTGAAGGATCGAGTACCGTTGCCTATCACGAGTACCTCGACATCTTCAGCGAGCGACGGTCACAAAGACTCCCAGGACATACGATATGGGACCACGCCATCGATCTAAAACCGACCTTTGTTCCACAAGCACCCCGGATATTCCCGCTCAGCCCTGAAAAACATGACGAACTAGGAAAGTTCGTCAAAGAACATTTGGCTAGGGGAACTATCCGCCGGTCCACAGCTAACAGCGCGGCCTCCTTCTTCTTCATCAGCAAGAAGGATGGAAAACTCCGCCCTGTACAGGACTACCGCCACTTAAACGAACACACGGTTAGGAATGTTTGCCCCTACCTTGATACAGGAACTCTTGGACGTCATTAAAGGAGCCAAGGTGTTCTCCAAACTGGACGTCCGCTGGGGTATAACAATATACGGATCAAAAAGGGCGACGAGTCCAAGGCGGCATTCGTGACCCCTTAGGACTCTTCGAACCACAGTGATGTTCTTCGGTCTCACCAATTCGCCGGCCACATTCCAAGCCATGATGAACATGATCTTCAAGATCTCATCCTCGCTAGGAAAATTACGGTATACATGGACGACATCCTCATCTTCACGGCCACGGTGGCCGAACACGTCTTGGTGATAAAACAGGTCATGAAAATCCTCGCGACAATGATCTCTACCTCAAACCGAAAATGTGAGTTCCACAAGGACAAACTCAACTATCTGGGGTACACGATCTCGGCAGACTCTGTCGCCATGGAGGACTCAAAAGTAGCTGCCATTGAGGAATGGCCCGTCCCTCGCACGTCCGAGACATTCGTTCGTTCTTGGGATTGGGAAACTTTTATCGTCGCTTCATCGAGAAGTTCTCCTTCATCACTCGACCTCTGCATGATCTCACCAAGAAGGATGCCAAATGGATCTGGACGGACGCCTGCCAAAAGGCGTTTGATACGCTAAAATCGGCTTTCACCAAGAAACCCGTCCTACTCTACCCGGATCCTATGCATCCTTTCCGGCTCGTCACCGACGCATCCCTCACCGCTTATGGCGCGGTTTTATTACAAGAAGGGACCGATGAAGCATGGCACCCAGTGGCTTATCTCTCCGGATCTTTCGCTCCTCCGGAGCGGAACTACGACGTTCACGATCGCGAGTTACTCGCCATCATCAAAGCCCTGGACCACTGGAAACATTACTTGGAAGGAGCCCGTCACCCGTTCGAAATCTGGACCGACCACAAAATTTGGTCTATTTCCAGTCTGCGCGCGATCTCACTCGCGCCAAGCTCGCTGGAGCTTGTTCTTGTCACAATTCGACTTTACACTCCTTCACAAGGCTGGTTCCACCAACCATGCTGATGCTCTGTCCAGGCGGCCAGACCTTAATGAGGGGGTGGAAAATGACAACAAGGCGCAGACTCTCCTACCGTCCAAACTTTTCGCCGACTCAGAGGAAACACTAGTGGATGTGCGCGTTCGATCCACGGAATTACAGTCCTCAAACCTCCTCACGCTCATTCGACACTCTCGCTCGGAG
This sequence comes from Heterobasidion parviporum, assembly GCA_002994785.1. Lineage (NCBI taxonomy): Eukaryota > Fungi > Basidiomycota > Agaricomycetes > Russulales > Bondarzewiaceae > Heterobasidion > Heterobasidion parviporum. The sequence continues at coordinate 3,417,006 of PDUQ01000001.1, read as the reverse complement.
CAGGACACGGTAGTAAAAGCGGCAGTACAAGCAATTTTAGGAAAAATACCCGCACCTTGGCAACGCCTTAAACAACTGGACACACGAAGAAGGAACTATCCGACGAAACGGACTATCTGTGTACCAAAGGATGACACCATACGAAGAGCAATCGTCAAAACCCACCATGATTCCATAGCAGTCGGACACCCAGGACGGTCAAAGACATTGGAACTGGTGCGACGAAACTATTGGTGGCAGGGAATAACAAAGTTCGTCCACGACTACGTGGATGGTTGTGCAACTTGCCAATCTACAAAGAACTTGCCACATCGCACTCACCCGCCGATTCAACCGCTTGAAACCACGGACACACCCTGGAAGTTCATCTCCACCGACTTCGTAACCGACCTCCCAGAAAGCGGAGGGTTCGACTCGATCAATGTGGTGGTAGACCAAGGACTATCAAAAGGAATCGTCATCACCCGTGCAAGAAAACAATCACGGCAGAAGAAACACGAGACTTTCCAAGACAACGTCTTTAAACGTTTCGGTCTCCCCGCTAAAGTGGTGTCCGATCGAGGCCCACAATTGCGGCCACATTCACTAGGGAACTATGGAAAGGACTGGGTATTATTCCAGCGCTGAGTACTGCATACCATCCTCAAACGGATGGAGAAACCGAACGGGTAAACCAAGAGATCGAACAATTCCTACGAGTCTTCTGCAACCACCATCAGGACAACTGGGTGGAACTACTTTCTTTTGCAGAATTCGCTCATAACAGCAGACAGCATTCAGCTACAGGAAAATCGCCATTCGAAATCCTCTATGGTATAATCCACCCTACTCGGCAGACACGGTTCTGGATACCAGGGTGCCCGCAGTGGTCGAACGGATAAAGTCGATCCAAGAAGTACAGGAAGAAGCGGAATCTAGCCTGCGCATGGCTGCGCAACACGCGAAAGACAGGGATTCCCACCGAAAACTTCCCCAATGGGAAAAGGGAACCCAAGTATGGTTAGAAGGCACCACATCCACACGACACATCCAAAAGCGAAACTCGCCCCACGACGCTACGGCCCCTTCAAGGTGAAGACCGAATTGGGACCTCGCTTACCGTTTGGACATCCCCAAACAATGGAGGATCCACCCCGTGTTCCACGCATCAATACTACCGAATATCACGAGACAACGGCCCATGGGAAGAATTTCCCCAAACCACCGCCAGAGATCTTGAACGAGGAGAACACTTCGAAGTTGAAGCCGTTCTGGACTCTAAACGCCACGGTCGTGGATCAAGTACCTCGTGAAGTGGGTCGGATATCCGGAAGCGGATAACTCATGGGAACCCTGGGCCCTATTGAAGGAACGGCTGATGAAGCAGTACAGGAATATCACCGAAATATCCCAATCGTCCAAAGGCCTCGGGATTACAAGTGGATGCAACAGTATAAGAGGAAAGGTCGATGGACAAGAAGACCATCGCCCTCCACATGACAGATTCCTCTAACTCATACTTCTCCCCACATCAACGCGACTCATCGCCAGACCATGCCATGTACATCGGAGGAGGAACCACCGAATCAGCCTCCTCACCGTCGCGAAACTCCTCGCCAGATGTCGTTCTTGCCATTCCAAACCCGGATACCCGAAGAGTGGACCCGACAAACCAGACGACGGTCCCATCGGATCTGGTACCAGTACAGGAGTCCTCGTACCAGAGTCCTCATCAAGGGTTGAGGGAACTCATGACGGTCACCCTCAGGCAGATCCGACAGAAGGAAGAAAGAATCCGAGCAATGCAGTGGAGCCAGAAACACCGGGACCAGAGCTCCTGGGCGGCAGTGAGCGAGTACTTCGACCTGCGTCGATACCAAGCCCGGCTGGACATGTTGACGGAAATGTACCAGACGCAACAACGGGTAATGCACCACCTTCCGGACCCGGAGGACCCCTTGCCAGTGGTGGAAGTCCTCAGCCCGGAGAATTGGAACGACTAGGCGATGCCCTCTGCAGCGGACCACCATTGGATCGGTAATCCAAATGGCTGTCGCTCTGGCCTTACAACGGCTAGCTAATGTCCTGGCAGGACAACCCGGTAGCGAACGAAGCGATGTTCCACGTCGGTTGGCGAACGCCAGTGACCGAGTTAGGGTCATGGCCTACACCGAGAATCACCGAGTGCCTCTGGTACGCGCGAGGGAACACAGGGCAACATGCCCTACTCATCCATCCCCACGAATTCTCTCCTTCGTCAATCTGGAACTCGTACCAGCCCTCCTGGCCGACACCGATACAGCTCATTCCCCTTCCATTCGGGTTGAACCGTACCGGGTTGTACCATGGAACGAGGGAACCATCGGGGAATACCGCCTGCGAGCCATCGAGACGCCTCCGCGCAGACCGAATACGTCTGGACCACCGTACAGCGACAGGCCAGACGAAGCGGGCAAACCCGCCTCCTTTCGGCCACACCGAACCCCGCTCCGGCGACGACACTCCCCCTCTATACCGACGGCGCGAGGAGCAAGCCGCGCAAGGGGAGGGCTGAGGGACTACAAGGGGCCACACTCGACTTCCTCGACAGGGAAATTCGTCGACTATCGACAGAAGTCGAAATCATGGAAGTACAAGAGAAAATCCGCGAACACGTCGCCGCGCTCCTCGCTCTCCATCGGAGATGGGGGAACTTCTACTTACACGAGAGCGGAACTAGACGCATGGGACGCCCTCGACCATCAATACGACGACTACGACTACGAGCATATGCGCGAGCGGACGAAGGAGAAGGGGATTTCGGCAACCCCGCTGGGGATATTAGGGTAGCAGAAGGAGAGGACCTCTGCACCCCAGGTAACGGTTACACGAACAGGACAACCACACGTCCACCATGACGTTAAACTGGATGTTCGTCCGAAACGACGTAAAACTACATCGTCCGCAAAGACATTAAACTAAGATAGGAAGGAAAACCTCGAACCCGGACGACGATCCGCTCAAGTCGTTGACCTGCATGTCGTTAAACTGTGAAAAGATAAGAAGGCAGGGGAAGTACCTGTCCTGGCCTGGCAGGGCCGAAATCTTTCATCGTTCCTTCGGAGCAGAACGAAGGAAACACACAAGCGAACCTCTCACTGTCAAGAGGTATTCTGACAGACGAATCGGGCGTCCCGTTTGGATCCCCAGTTTTACAGGTCCCTTTCCGCATTAGGAGGACCTTGGATTCAGCAAATAACCTATGCCGCTGGCTTCTCTTGACGGTGATGGCCGCCAAGAGACTCGAAGATGCATATTCCGGTCGTGGCCTATCGGGTGCTATGTTGCTCCCTCGCTGTCAAGGTCTGACAGGAGTTTGGGCGTCCCTCTTTGGATCCCCAGTTTTACAGGGTCTTTTCCGCATTAGGGGACCCTCGCTGCGATGCACACAATAGTAGGAGATGCGACCTACTACGGTGTCAGTTACTGAACGAGGCACCAAAACAAGAAACCTCTCAGCCAGGACGGGCCACCGTATGGGGCTGACAGAGTCAGGCGGAGGGCTTACATCCGCAACGATGTAAAACTACGAATGGCTTGGTCCGCAATGACGATAAACTAGTTCTCGGCTTCGTCCGGAAGACGTAAAACTACCACCGACCCTCGGAGTGTGGATGCATTCCAGCAGTGCGGAATGGAGGCCCCACTGGCTTGGAACCCTGCCGACTAGGTCAAGGCGCTTCCAGATTCCATGCGCCTTACGGTAAAAGAATCTGGGGTCGACACGGTTCAATTCCGTGCGAGGGGTCTGGAGACAAGGAGCGGGTTGCCAGCTATCCGACAGGACCGCGACTACTCCTTGGCCGTTCAGTCTACCTTGAAGTCAGAAGCAAGAAATTCCGCTTCAAGGGCCAGTCAAGAGGCAACTGGGATAGTGCCTCAGGTACGTGGTTGTGGGACAAGTTCATGTCCACACCACACGTCCTCTATGACGTTAAACTGGGCCTGTCGGCGACTTCGAACACGAAGTCGTCGCGTCCGAGATGACGGAAAACTAGCCTGGTCCGCAATGACGATAAACTACGGTCCCCTCTGTTCTAGGGAGACGCCTTTGGAGCTGGAATTACCGCTTCCAGCTACAAGTCCGAAATGACCTTAAACTACCCTCGCCTTGGAGGCACACATCTATCGGGACTCAAGGCACAGTCGGACGATAGCATACGTCCGAAAAGACGATTAAACTACGGCCGTCCTTCATGACGATAAACTGAGGAGACCCGTCAGTTACGGGCAAGCGTGGGTCGTGTCAAAATAGACACCTATTCTGGCACCATCCCCGCGTTTGAGCAGTGTCCAAAGATGAGAAACTCTTTGCACACTACTCCAAAAACAAGTTATCCGGTTTGATATAGCATAAACCGTCACCTTCTTCCTCGGGACGACATAACCTCTAGAGCTGTGGAAATTGGTCTATGGCCCTATGCGCATCACCGATGAATGATCCGGCGCGCAGAAAAGTCCTCACTCTAGGCCTGTTATGTTTGGGAACAGGTGTAATTTATAGGTCCGCAACGACCTAGGGATAAACTAGCAGGGCCGTCCGCAACGACGAGACAAAACTACCTATGGTCAAGGAACGACCCTAACTTCCAACATAGAGGGAATACCACACAGCGACCCCGCATTCAACCGACTCCACAGCAGTCGAGTTTCTATTTCACCACCTAATAATCTTCGCACATCATCTTCTTGACATTGCCAGTATCGTGCTGGAACAACAAAACGGGTACCAGGACGGCCTGGTTTAGGCGAATCGCTATTGTGCCGGAAGCCCACCGGAGGTAGACGCGGGTTGGTACCCGCTACGAACGAAACAAATACGGGCACAGGCGGAAGATAACTTCTTCTCTAGGCCAAGCACAAACGCAGATAGGATTGTACCTACAACAAAACGGCGGTGAAGGAAGAACACCGCAGGTGATGCGGTTTGGGACCCGCAAAGACCCTGATCAAACAGCTCAACGGAGAAGGACAACTCCTAGGCGTTGTAAACGACGTAAGTCGGTCTTCGCCCCAGAAAACGAAGTCGTACCGGAAGACGCATCCGGACAAGACAGTCAAGAACGATTCACGATGATGGAAGAGGTGCACGCAGAAGCGTGGTCCGTTCAGGCGACCGGACGTAGAAAGGGGGTATTGTTACGATTGGGATCTCGGGGCTCAGCGGAGCATGGTCTAACCCGACATCCAGCGTGCCAACACTAGGCGGCTCCTCATCGGAGCGTACAACAAGGTATTCGGCATTCCCTCAAAGCCGACTAATCCGATGGATCACCAAGCATCGGACGGGAAGTGGGACATTGGGATATACAGAGTAGAGGCAGTACTAAAGGATGCATTCACATGTCAGGGCCGCATACGGTATATAAGGCCCATAGAATAGGCTAAGGGACTTTAGTCTATTCTCCTCGTTCATCCGTATCATCCTATACGGATCCTCGTCCCTAGGCAGTCTTCCTACTGCCTACCCCTTGTCCTTACTGTACCCCATACAGTCGGACTTGCTTCACTCCACAGTCACTGCGCGACTTAGGGAAGAACCCGTCACTCTGAGGTTACCGAACGAGCAGTTCGTAACAGTGCTGTGAGCTTCCAGACAGAAACTTTGCAACGAAGTGACGATGGCTGTCCGACCGCGATGCCCTTGCCTTTTGCCTCGCCGTCTGAGGTTCTTGTTGGTCTGTCGTTGATTGTTTTGCAGGTTCGAGAAATAGCTTGTACAGAAACTCGCCGAGACTCCATTTGGCATCTCGGATCGCCGCCAAGATGCTCTCAAGCTTTTCCTCATCGAAGCGTCGCCTTCTGTATGTGCGAGTCTTCTGTTTAAGCTGGGCCGAAACTGCTATGTTTGATGAAGGGACTGCATTGACCGGGGGGACTGCATTGTGATTGGGGGGTTGATAAATAGCATAGTAGGGAATGGGCATGTTGCTGTGGGTTCTGTGGAACGGAGGCTGCATGTTATGTGGCTGTCAACTATGTTTTCCATTACAGCTCAAATCTCTTGTTGCTCATTATGATAATCATGCTGACCACTCCGTAAATGATATGACACGTAAATATTATTAAGCACGGCATCGTTCGGCATGGGCTCTCAAACCCTTGAGCGCGCTCGGCTAACGCCGAAATGGGTACTACCTGCAAGGTCCCAACATTTGGAAGCAGACCTTAACACAGAACGACTGTCTTCTGTGTTGGTCAGCAACGGAGACTAAGACATCACTCTCATCGGACATCATCGACATCACCACAAGCTTCCACATTCGCATTTGTGTCGGTCCAGGATTTCAACGAACGTAATTTGACTCGCGAGTTGAGTGCGTTATCTCGCATCACCTCTATTTTTGCTAATGTTTTGTGGCCTTCATGATGATCTCGCTCAAGAACAGCTCTCATCGACCTCATCGCTACTCTTCGCATTTCAGCTTTTATCGCGAATAGTTGATCTCAGAACGATTCGAAGAGGATCCGTTCGTCGTATTCAGACGTGGCAAGCATAGATGGCCTCTGAACCACCGAGACCTTTGGGTTCATTTGCCGAGATCATGAGCGCTCGCCGTCACCAGCAACCTGACGAGGAGATATCTTACACCGACTGCAGATGCCTTGCACCGTTCCCTGGTACGAAGGATGAATTCTGGATATCCTCTCCCAACATGGATTTCATTCCCGAACCCCCAACACACTTGACAGACGAACCGTTTTCTTACCATTCCGATGGAATGCTTGGACCATTCGAGCACATGAAGTGGCCACAGGCATACTATGAAAGAGAGCCTCACACCATGGCTGCCCCTTTGAATCCCTTTCTGCTGGCTCACTGTCATCATCATTCCTCTGTCGATGACTTCGCCCGGCTCCCTCAGTTCGATGACGAGGATATTCCGTGGCGCGATTTCACTCCGAATGACTTTGAGGCGAAGCTCCAATTACCTTCAGCGACTGCCGGAAGTTTGAAAGAATCAGTACTTTCTCGCCTTCGTCGATCGATGGTTGAGATAAAAGCCATGGCAGAGCAGGCTGGTCAGAACTTACTCAGCTCTGGGCCCGATGACCCTCGTCCCCAGCATCTTCTCCGCACCCATGCAGCGAGTTTTCTTTATCACAAGCAGCGCCTGGACTGCCTCCACAGGGTATATTTCAACTTAACCCAAGTGCCCATGAGTACTTTCGACACCGTCCTGTGGTTCCGGGAATTCCAGAGAATTTTGTTGGACCTGCGGGCCTGGACCATATATACGCTCATTGTCCAGCCTCGCTGGGATGCATTTTGGCATCGTCGTCCGGGGAACCAGCCAGCGTTGCTACCCGTGAGGGGTGTCATTAGTGCGAACATGACCCTCGTTGAGCAGATGTTCCGCATCGGAGTCCCAGTGTGGTATATTCGGCGGCAGTACACCCTTACATCGAAGACACTCATCATCGATGTCAAAACGATTGTCAAAAGTAGTATATACTTCTCCTCTACTCGAAGAATGCATCATGGCGCCCACTGGTCCGATGCACCACTCTGGATTGATGCCGTGCACGAGGATCGGACAAATATGCAGGAGATAATACGACGATTCAGCCTTACAAGTCGCCCTTGCTTACGTCCACTCCAAGAGTATTCACCAGAACATATCACCGTTCTCGAGCTAGCTCGTGCGCGCCGTATCGCAGCCCCTAACCAGGAAGTACCGGCTGATACAGGCCTCAAGGAGCATAAACCCAATAACGATGACACATCCAAGCCCTTTTTGTCTCAATCGCACGATCGGCCTCTGTCTGAACGTATTGGCAGTCATGCAAATGATCTCTATGGTGAGCTCCCCACAGTTTTGATGTGTTGAAGCTAAAGTTGTGTCCCCGAACAAGGTATCAGCCTCGGTGACCCTATGGATACTAGCGCAAGGGAAGTTGCGTTCCGTCCGGCTAGCACTATGGCAAATGTTGACAAGATGCAAGATACAAATGCACCCATGTCTACCGTGCCAGCCACGACGGTAGCGAGTGGCACCAAGATAATTGCGCTGCCCACAGAGGCTGGCTCAGGCCCTCATGCTACACCGGAGTGTGAGTCAATCAAGTAGATTTTGTTCACCAGGATACACTAACATTGTGTGCAGCTGCTTCAACTTTGACATCGAAGCAAATATACTTGAAAAAATTAGCAAATTTCCGTGCTACGTCGGAGTCGAACCAGGCTCATCGCATGCCGTCTCGAAAGAACACAGTTCATGCTAATCGAAGGTATCCCCCCCCGGCATGGTTCCCTCCTTTGGCGCCTGGTTGGAAGCCGGCCCTCTCACGCATCGAGGCACGTGCTTACGGGGATGAAGAGAATCGGCGCCTGGTGTACCCGTTACCCCCGATTCATCTGTTCCACAAGAGCGAGAATGAAAAAATGGGAGAGAAGGTACATAATTGGCTGCGGGTGCGCTTGTGGTGTCTCATTCAAGTGATCGCCCCGCCGGAGCATCGAATGGTGAACATGAGGATGAGCCAGTGGCGCATCGCATTGGAAGGTCGTTATTACGCGGTGAAATATCAGTGGCCCGAAGGTGTTAAGCTACAGGCTTCGTCAAGCGATATAGATCGACTGCCATCTCCTCCGCCCACAATCAAAAAAACACGACTGGATTCGATACCCGTTCGCACTCCGGCACAGGTTCAACCCCGACAGCGAGCTTCAGAACAAGTTGCCAGCACCAAGGCTGCCAAACGGTTGGCGGAGCGCGCGGACGTCCAGGTTCGCTTTGGTATCTCCGGCGGATTCAGCCCTTATGATCCTTCATCCGTCTTCCAGTGGGGAAACACAAAGGTGGACAGGCAAATGGCCGACAAAGATGAAGTTCTTTGGAGGGAGATAGTATGGGAGCTCTCTATCCTCAATTTTCGTCTGGAATTCCTCCAGTTGGACAGAGATCTTGCCCCCGAGTTTCATCCACAGACTGACGAGTCACTAGCTGCCGAACGGGAGGCTGCCGTATTCAAGATCTGGGGCGAAGGATTAAGGCCTATGTGGGAGCAGAAGCATGCGAAGTTTGACGAACTGACTTCCACTGTTAGGGAGGTCAGAATAAAGGCAGTCAAGCAAATGTCTCTTGTGGTTCGCTCATGGCCAGGCGGGAAAGAAAAACTCCTGCCATGGAATGATACCTTAACAGAATTCGAGCTTTCTTATACATCATTCGAAGAATCAGTCTTTGAATTCTACATAGAGACATTCCTTGTATCTTATGGTCGCCTTCCGCACATTCCTCTTGATCAACCTTCATCTATTCTCTTCCGCTCGTAGAACAGCCCGCGTTCGAATAGCGATGCGCCTTTGTAGTTACCCGCTTGATGTCTCTTGCATTCTCTGTAATACAACATGCAGTTCCAGCCTTGTCAAACGAGTGAGCACGCGTTAAGAGGCCCGGACAAGACATTCGCACTGAATTGTGCCGCTCGGGTGGGGATCTGCCGAGGTTGGGCGGTTGCCCATTAGCGTTACAGTAGTCACTTCGAACACGAAGAAAACTCTCTTACCTTTGGTTCAGCTTCTAGACATCATCGCCGCCATGTAGCCTCACTGTACGAGTACACTCTTCTTATTTTCTTTATTTTTATTTTTATTTTTACCATACCCCGTCATGATATACCACTACCACCACCACATTGCATTTCAAGAAAATAGAGACATGAATTAAGGAAAGTTCAGGTGACGATGATGATGTTGGTGATGATACTGTCTCTCGGCAGAATGGATCGTGTCGTGTCGTGTCGTGTCCAGGCCCCTTCAACAACAAAAAGCAACGCAGAAACTCGGAAGCCCTTGCTCATATGTCTGCTGGCTGTATGTGCCCCGAATCGTCCATGCGCGCGCTAGAAGGGGGGAGGGGTCGAATGCGAACGGTCTGTCAGCACCACGCAAGCCGGACACGACGACGACGACGATAATAGAAAGAATACACGTACACGGCCTCGTCGACGAGCTCGGTGTGGTCCTTGACGCGCATCGCGATCATGGGGAGGGCGAAGATGAGCCCCGCGACGAGCAGGACCCAGGTCGAGATGAAGATGTTCATGTAGCTGCGGGCGTGGCGCGTCAACAAGAGGGACTCGGCGACGACGACGGGGGGAGAAAGACACGCACGGATCTTCACGGCGTCTGCGCGCCAGACGCCTGCCGCACCTGCCGATTGTATGGATTTGTCTATCATGGAACCAGTCGGTCAGTCAGCCGGTCGGTCAGTCAGCCAGTTAACCGGCCAGCCACTATGCGATACGCACAGAATCCGGTAAAGTAGGCGAGCTTGGCGGGGTCGTTGGACATGGCCCCCATCATCCAGTACGCGGTCGTCTGCCACATCGCGTCGAGCAGCCCGCAGAAGATGTACAGCCAGATCCGGCCCGCGTAGCCGTGGTCATAGATGTCCATCTTCGCAGCCTCCGGCGGATCGACTCGCGCGTGTAGTTCCTAGACGCACGCCCCCAGACCGTCGGCGGGGTTCAGGGGAGGACGGAGAGGGCGAGGGGGTGCTTACCGTTGGTAGAAGTACGCCCAGATGTGGATGACGAAGACCATGATGAGAAGGACGAGCCAGCCGGAGAATGCGCGGAAGCGGCGCGCGAGGCGGCGCTGGTCGAGAAGGAGGCCGATTGCGATGGAGCCGACGATCTGTGAGAGCCAGTAGACGAGGTTGTTGAGCGAGCGCGCGCGGATGTTGAACAGCGCGCCGTTGTAGTCGTTGAACTCTGTCGTGCGGCGGGCGTCAGACATCTGCTCTAGGAGCTGGGAGCCACGAGCCGAGGGAGGTGCTCACGCCACGTGTAGAACCAGTTCGACGCGAAGAACATGGGGAAGAGGAGGATGATCATGGGGTCGGTCTTGAGCGCGATGTAGAGCCCGTAGAACTCGGTCCGCCAGGAGGGCTGGCGCGGCGCGGTGACTTTTGTGCCGTCGGTGCGGATCATCTTGTTGGGGTCAGCCATGAGCATCGGGATGGTCACCCCGATGAGGGTCAGCACGAGGAAACCGATCTGGGGAAACAGGGTGAGCACGCGAGCGGAGTGGCTATTGAATGAACGAGTAGACTGACATAGGTTCCGTTTCCAACTGAGTTTTGATGTCATGATATCAACAGAGCGAGCACATCGTTGCGAGTTCACTCACCAGCGTTTGCCTATGGAAAGAAACTCGATGATCATTTTGACAGATACATCCTTGACAGGTACGTACCGTAGAATGGAAGTTCTGTCCTAGGGACACCGAAGCACCGACCACGCCGCCCAGGTTAAAGATGGCCCAAAAGACGCCGATGTACTTTCCCTTCTCGCTCTCGGTCGGATAAGCCAGCATGATGGAGCCCTGGGCCGTCCAGAGGAGGCCGGCGCAGATGCCGAGGATGGCGCCGGCCGTGATAACGAAGGCCCCAGCGTGGCTGTGGATGTTCACGGCGCTAAAGATTTGATGAGCATAGATGAGAATCGATTTGGGAAGACGGGCCGAAGGCGTGAAGGTCTACTGACAGATAAGAGCCGATGTAGAGCGCGTAGCCAGTGCTCCCGATGAGGAGGGTGAGCTTGGGGCCGAGAGTGTTGTTGATAGAGCTGTTCGATAAATGTTGCCATCAAAATTGTATTCACGAGAAGGCTCGACGAGAGCACACACCCGGCAAAAAACGCAAAGAAGGAAAAGGTCGCGTAGAGGGCGACGTTCGCGTTCGCGCTCGTCGTGCTGTCGACCTGACCACCGGCGCCTAGCCCGTTGAGAGCGTTGAAAAGACCGGGACCCATGAAGCAGACGAAGCCCAGCATCGAGACCTGGGTGAGTGGATGGTAGTAGACGCCCTTGAGCCCGGTGGGACGCTCGAAGATCTCCGCCGCAGACTGAGAGCCATCGTCGCTGGTGCCGCTAGCGTAGCCGGCCTTCTCGCTGACTGGGTCCGACATTGGGAGGGGAAGGACTGGTGGAGGGGAGCCAGAAAGAAGGAGAGAAGGGCGACGAGGGATACATATATATCAAGAGCGAGAGTCACGCCAATATGATGGGTGGAGCTAAGGCCTGCGTGCTTATCGTGGGCGGAGAGTGTCCCCCCTCCTGGAAACACATCCACCTCCGAACTATCGCCTCCATGCTTCTGCCCGGTCAGGAGATCCTTCCTTCCGTCTCAATCCAATCTTCATCAAATGTGCCATCTGAGCATGGCTCATGTGCCTTCTCCTAAACGTCAGTCGTGTGTCCAGTTCTGCTCCAGCAGACTTCCAGCAGATTCTTCCGTTGAATCTCGAGCTTCATGGAGTAGACGCGAGCCCGACGTCCTGACACGCTCGGGTGCTGTGCTGTCGACACATATAGCGAAAGACTACAGTATCACAGTCGAGACAAGCATCACACAACGTCAGCCGATATCGGCACGCATTAGCGTTCAGCGCTTCCTGATGCCCAAGGCCAGGGCCATAGACGCCCTCCGAGGAGCTCGGCCACCCTTTGAAGGAACATTTCATCGCATACTCGGAGGCCGTCTACTAACCAACATACACCACACACAAACGCACTGCACGAGGCCGCGGAAACGGAAAACACGAACACTGGGCTGGAATACGTCACATAGGCGTTCGTTCAGTAGATCGTCAGAAAACAAGTGGGGGAAGCAGTGAAACGAAAGCAAACAAAAAAAAAGTTCTAACAGGCAGGAAACGTAGAATAAAACACCGAAGAAAACCCATCCCTTTACTCCGAGACAGCCGTCGCGACTCGCTCACGGAGCGCATCGGCCGAATCCGTCGTCGCGTGGCCGGAGCGGGCCGACTGGCTGACGTTCGCCAGAATAGGCTTCAACACGGTGTGGTAGGTCGTTTGAGCGCCCTACGTCATCAGAAAGTATCGTCAGCCCGCGTTCATGACACGTCATGTGCAAAAATATACGCACGCGGAACGCAGGCAGTTGCAGCCAGAGGATGAAGAGGGTCTTGAAAGCGAAATACCACGGGAAGTAATACAAAACAACACGGAGTGCGAATCCTTCGGTGAAGTTGAAGAAACCGAACACGACCCAGTAAGTCAACCACTGAATGTCATCTTGGTGCCCGGGAGTCTCAATAGCCTTGAAGGACAGGTAAGCGGGGAGTGCCCAACCGACGAGGTTAGAGACAGGGGCGGCAAGCGAATTGATGAAATGGAAGAGGGTGACAAGCCCGACAGCGCCAATGAAGGCGTATGTCTTTGGGACCTGCGTGCGTTGCTCGAAGTTGACAAGGATAGGGTACTTGGTAAGCTAATCGAGGGCACACGACAACAGCACATCAGGGGTCAATGGCGACGTTAAATCGTAAAAAATAGCCAGCGTACCTCCTTATCCAGCTGGGCAAGGTAAAAGTCAGCCTTGGCCTGAGCCTGCTGGAAAATGGGGTGTTGTTGTACTTTTTGCGCGGAAGACATCTGTGTATCGGTACACGAGAAACAGGGCAGGACGGCCGACGACGCAAGTGAGTACACGGAAGACAGCCGGAGAGTGGGCGGAGGGGAAATGATGAAAATGAAAGACGTACAACTGAAGAAGAAGAAACAGATAGAAGGGTCGTGGTCGTTGCTGAAGAAAGGGAGGAGTTGCGTCGACGGGTTGATATGGGATTGATGACACGTGTTTGCGTCACCAACGGAATACGTCAGCTTGGTGCGAGGCCTTGAAGCGCAGCTCCATCCACGTCTACGCGAACGGCTCAGGACAGCATGTCGCAAGACACTGTAGCTGCATACGATGCGATAAAGGCAGGTCCTCTCGATGTCGTAGGCTTCTTGTTGCTCATTTGGTTGTGTCCAGCAATTGCACCAATCTCTGCCGGCGTTCTCTCCTTACATCGCTGTCGGCCTGCTTCCGTACATCGCGTTCTTTCTCCTTACTGCGACTTTTGCCCTCGCCTTTTATTTCTCAACGTGAGCCTACAACTATCCCACACTTCTTGGTTGTCTGACAATACTATGTCTCAGTCTTTCAAAAGACACCCTCCCAGTCCGCGAGACAGTGGTAGCTCTGACGGCCAGTGCGTTGGGCGGCTTTGGCGTCGTCGCGCTCTTCTGCACCGTCGGCGTATACGTGTAGCCAGCCTGTCCTCCGTGAAGGATGCGAGTATAGACCTCGCCTGATTGATGGTATTTAATTGTTGACGCGCCATCCATGCCTGCAAGCGACACACTGCCGTTCCGTGAATATCGTTCGTGCAGCGCAGGCGAGACGTGACACGTACTGTATAAAGAATGGTAGACCCCTCGTCGGCGCTGCGCATCTGAGAAACATGCCAAACATCAACCCGACGCCCGAGATATGCACGGTTTCGCGAACGCACCTGGATTTCCTTCGAAAAGGCTTCCATGTGCCCGCACTCGGGGCACTTTTCGGTCACCTTCACGGGTCCCGCGATCAGTATTCAGCAGAAGGCCGCTGACAAGACACGCTGCGCTACCTTGAGCTGGGCATCTGAGCCCTCATGCGTCTTGGTCTGCGTCTTTCGCTTCTGTCTCAGCGCGGACGGAAACGCGTCCGGGTGGGATCGCGTCGTGATCTCGATGTTCTCGTATGCTGCGCGTCTCTGATTGAGCTTTGAAGTTCGCGTTCACTTAGCCAGGCTGGTGACATACATTTCGCTGGTTCCTGGTGCCCACATTGCTCGCATTTTACTGAAGCCTCGTCGCCGTGGGGCAGGTCTAATAGTGTACCGCAATCCCCGCAGAAGAGGAGGGAGCCTATAGTCGATAAAGTCTCGCTCAATTAAATGTGGTCCCACCGCGAAGAACAACTAACCTATTTTATGCGCAGAGGAAGGCATGGATTTAGAACATCGGTGCACCGAGGATTTTAGAGATCCTTGAAGTTTGCTAACTGTATTTACGCAATACCGGTGGGCACGTGACTGCGGGCGATGACGGATTCAAGACGTTCCGCATCCGGCCAGATGCGCACCGCTGAAAACGCATGGAGCACACCAGGACGTCCCAGAGCTGCTCGATGGCCATTCTGTTTCAACTGTCATGGGTATCGTGGAATGAAAATTGGGCGCTGAGATTTCGCGTTTTTTTGTTATACAGGCATCGCCCCACCGCGCCCAACGAACGCATACCGGTATGTCTCGTTGCTACCAGAACTCTGACCTCCGTATCAAGAAGCAGGCTATCATGATCTATCACCATGTTCTCCGTCCGAATACAATAACACCTTTCGGCATTGCGCGCTTTTTGTTTTCTTCCTTTCTCCGTCAGGCCTTTATATTCCCTGCGAGGATGGCCTCTCGTACGCTTTGGCTCTTTCCCCGGTTTCCCTTCACCCCCTACCGCTTCCCCGCACGCTGGCGTGCCACTCTAGACAAAGGACTTTTCACGACCTCTAGCTTTACCTCCAGCACCTAATTGACTATTCCATCCGACTGTACACGTTTTTCTTTCGCACTTAACGCTTTGCTACTCCCCGACGCGCGCACACGTTGAACGTTGAACGACCCTGCCTCGCACCGAAGCTGATCTCATCATGACGCCACCGCACGACCCCACGGACCTGCCCCGTCCACGCTCCGAAAGATACCTCAAAGAATGCCGCCTCTTCAAACTGACAGACATCGTCCGCCTCGCGCGCGAGCGCCAGCAGCGGATCTGCCGCGAGCACAAAAACGCCGCGGAGTCGATACCCAGCCTATCCAAGCTGAAGGCGAGGAGAAAGCTCCTTGACCCGGAGAGTCCCCTCAAGGGCCTCAATCTTGGCCGACTGGTCAATGCGTTCGAGGACCAGGCCAAGTTCCATGGCTGGGAGGGGGCTCCCGTCGTTGTAGCTTCCCCAAGCCCATCGCCACGCATTGAGCACCAGCCAGACCCCGCCTCTCATCCACCGTATGTATCGGTTTCGTGACTGCTCTGTCAGTGGCGCAGCTGACGGCGCAGCTTTTGAAAGAATGCTCCAGGAGAGACCCCGATCGCCGATCGCTTCGCCCCCCAGCACATCCGACCGCCGCGCCGAGCTCGCGTGGAAAATGGACTGCTGGCAGGCGATGCTCGAGCGCGAGCAAGAGCTCATCCGCCACCGGCGGCAGGTCGACCCGCAGCTCATGGACCGGTACCGATGGGCCTCGCGCGGGTACCAGCACGATCGCCAGATCACGCTCTGGTGGCAGCGCCTGGTCCTCGACGACCCAAAGCGGCCGCGCCGGGGCGACGCGCCGCCGACGCAGGCGGACGGGGGCGAATGGCAGAGCCCTTCCCCCTCGCACTGTCTCCGGTCCCGTGAGGAGCACCGGGCGCAGCACTCGTACTACGATCCTGCGCGGGACGCCTACTCGAGCCGTCACGGGCTCCAGGAGCTAGACACATGCCTCGGCCGCCAGGACCACCCTGCAGGCGGCGCGCGGCACCACGAAACGCGCGCGACTCACCTCCCTCCTCGGCAACGCCGACGCGTCACGGAGAGGTGCACGAAGCCGACGCTGCCCTCGCCACGCCCCCACCACATGCGACTCTTGTCCCCCTTGCATCTGCCCTGGCCGGCCGCGCAGCACACCCTCGTCCCCCCAGATTACGCGTTCACCCCCGCTTATTCGCTTCCGCGGCACGGTCGCGATCCGGCGGAGCGTGCGGATTTGAGGCATTTCGAATGCGTGCCTGGTGCGTCTCTCCAGCGCCCGCATCTTCTCGGACGACGTCTTCTCACAGACACACACATAATGTTCTAGCTGACAGAGAGCACGGATCATTCGCGCGCGCGATGCCCCGCATCTTTATTTCGCCAGAACTGGCGCCCTCGGACGACTCTGTCGTCACTGATGCTCCCAAGCCACGGAGAATTGCTCCTTTGTTGATCCCTTGGCTCAACGAGCCGGATCGTCTATCCCCAAAGGTAGCTGATCCCATCGCATCTCTTTGTATCGCTCAGCTCATACGCAGTCGCCAGGGCCATGCTCTTCTTACACCGGCATCCTTGTCGCGGCCAAAGAGAAGATCGGAAGAACAGGCCTCGCATCCTCAGGTGACTCGTCTTTTGGGCTCGTTTCTTTCATCTGTGCTGATAACACGTCTTCGAAGCTATGCAAGCGTTTCAAGCCCGATGCGGACGACGCCGAACCCTCAGACAACGCCCTCAAGCTGAGGCTCTTCCCCGACCGCCCGTGACGTCGATGACCTGAACGAACTTTTCTGATTACTCTTTCTACGCTTTCTACGAATCATGTCTCTTCTTAAGGACCTTTGTCGGATAGATTGTGTGCTTTGCTTAACGACCGCGCGCTCACGACCCGCATGATGCTTATTGTGTTATTTCTCTTCCATGCCACTCATGCGTTTTTTTCTGTATACCTATAGTTATTGTGTCGATTCTCTGTGCCCATCCGTATGTATTCATAGTTTCTGGCCGCTTTTAATACATCTCTTTTCTTCTCATGTCGACGAGACGGCCAGCCATGATCTTATCTTATCTCGTGATCTGGATGAGAATCGACTGATGCGTATCATATCTTGATCGACGGAGCCGACTCGCTTGCTCACGACTAACCTCGACTAACGTACTACCACCATGCCCGACCCAACCTCCCAAGCTAACTATTTGGAGATCACCACCGGACACGTCCATTTTGACTGGACGGTGGACTGGAAAAAGCTGATCATCTCGGGGGCCGCTACGCACACGTTGACGGCCAAGCAAGACGGCGTCGACAAAGTCATGTACGTGCCTGTGTGCTAGTCTCCTGCCGACCCGACGCCTTCTCAACACCGCGGGACGCTCGGCAGACTCGACACCGCAGATCTCGATATATCAAAGGCTGAAGTGGACGGACGCGAGGTCTCGGTGAGGCCTCCGGGCTTGGAGCTGCAGGACTTACTATTCGCCTGACCGATGGATGTTGCAGTATGCGTTGGGAGAGAAACATGCCGTGATGGGATCGTCCATCACCATCCCCTTGTCCGCCGGGGTCCAGGTTGGCGCACAGGTCACGGTCAAGGTATACTACGCGACCACCGAGAAGGGCACCGCGCTCCAATGGCTTTCGAAAGAGTGCGTGTCTCCGTTTCGCTCGCTCCCGCTCGAGCGCGGCAACGTCTCATCGCGCCGAGCACAGGCAGACGCAAGGAGGAAATTTCCAGTATCTCTTCAGCCAGTGTCAGCCCATCTACGCACGCGCGCTCGCTCCATTGCAAGGTTCGTCGTGCGCTCCATCTCCTATGCAACATCATCACCGCATCGACCCGCTCTCGCAGACACCCCCTCCGTCAAAATCGTACGTTGTCTGACATGGCTTGGATCCCGCACGCTTCGAGGAACTGACCGATCTGCAGACGTACAGCGCCAGCGTAGCGTCGACTCTTCCCGTCCTCCTGTCCGCCGTCCGCGTTTCTCCGCCGTCGGAAGGCCCAGCGCACGATGGCAAAGTCATCGGCCAGGATTCAGTCACATACATATATAAACAGGTGGGAAAATAGCCAGGGATCCTGCCCCTCTCGTTTCGCTGAATACGAGACAGCCCGTCCCGATCCCATCTTATTTGATCGCCATCGCCAGTGGGAACCTGCGCTACAAGGCCTTCGCACCCGTCGAGGGCAGGTCGTGGAAGAGCGGGGTCTGGGCGGAGCCGGAGCTCATGGACGCCTCGTTCTGGGAGTTCAGCGAGGACACCGGGAGGTGAGTCCCGTCCGCTCTCGATCCCCCTCGGCCTTCTCACAACGTGCAACGTCGTGCACGTCCAGATTCTTGGCCAAAGAGGAGGATATCGTCGGCCCGTACAGGTTCGGAGTGTATGACCTCCTGGTCTTGCCTCCCTCGTTCCCTTACGGCGGGATGGTGCGTGCACGCCGCGCTCGCGTCGTACGACTGATTCAAATTGGAATCGCAGGAAAACGCTTGTCTTTCTTTCTTGACTCCAAGTACGTTCGCTCTGCGTCTGGCGACGCGCGCGCTCACCAGATGGATACAGCTCTTTTGGCCGGCGACCGCTCCCTCGTCGACGTTGTCGTCCACGAGCTGACCCATTCCTGGTTCGGCAACGGCGTGACGTGAGTCCGCCGTCCTCTACATCCGTCGTGGCTCTCAGCGCTCAGCGTGATTCGTTGTTGTGTATGTGTGCAGGCACGCTGAGGCGACCCATTTCTGGCTGAACGAGGGCTGGACGACGTACATCGAGCGCCTCCTGCAGAGCTTCCTCCACTCGCCCGCCGAGCGCGGGTTCTCGTACCTCATCGGGTCGACCGCGCTGTACGAGGCGCTCGAGCTGTACAAGGACAAGCCCAAGTACCAGCGCCTCGTCATCGAGTTTGAGCCCGGCGAGGACCCCGACGACGCGTACAGCAGCGTCGCTTACGAGAAGGGCGGGAACTTCTTGCTTTACCTCGGTGCGCTCGTGTTTTTGTGTTTCCATATTTGGGTAGGCTGGACGGTGTTTTACAGAGCGCACGCTGGGCGGGCTGGACGTGTTCCTGCCGTACGTGCGCGACTACGTGGACACGTTCATGGGCAAGTCCATCACGACGGACCAGTGGAAGTCCCATCTCTTCGCCTACTTCAAGGAACACGGCGGGGAGGACAAGATGCGCGCGCTCAAGAGCGTGGACTGGGATGTACGACCGCCCAGCCTCTCTCTCCGGTATCCACGATGTGCTGAGACAGACTTGCGCAGGCGTGGCTGTACGGCGAGGGCACCCGGCTGCCCGTCGAGATCGAGTACGACATCAGCCTCGCGGAGCCGGCGTACAGCCTGGCGGCGCGCTGGGACGCGGCGCGGGACACCCCGGACGCGTCGCAGCTCGACTTTGACGCGTCCGACGTCGCCGCGTTCAGCTCGAACCAGAAAAGTAAGCCCCTCCCTCCGCCCGCGCGCGCGCTCCCCACGTGCTCTCCTCACGCCCGTCCGCTCCGCGCCCAGTCGTGTTCCTCGAGCGCCTGTACACCTACGCGCCCCTCCCCTCCGCGCACATCACCCACCTCGGCGCGCTCTACGCCCTCTCGACGTCCCCCAACGCCGAGATCCGCCTGCGCTTCTACACCGCCGCCCTCCGCGCCCCGCGCTCCGCCGCCGCGCGCGCGTTCGCGGAGCCCGCCGCGCGCTGGGCCGTCGGCGCGGACGGCACGGGCGTGCTCAAGGGCCGCATGAAGTTCTGCAGGCCCGTGCTGCGCGCCGTCGCGAGGACCGATGCGGCGCTCGCGCGCCGCTTCTTCGAGGGCGCGCGGGACGCGTTTCATCCGATCGCGAGGAAGCTGATAGAGAAGGTGCGCGGCGGCTCGACGCTCTTTGATTTCATTGTCGTCTTTGTTGTTGGGCCGGAGGCGGCGTGCTGACGTTGCGACGCGCAGGATCTCGCGTCGGCGTGAACGGATGCGCAACGCACTTCAATGTTCGAAGAAAAAAATTCCCCGCCTGCCGAGGCCGATGTAAATGTAGGCAGCGATAGCAAGGGCGCCGTGTAGCATAGAACATTCCTTGTGTCGCGCAATACAGTAAAATATGCCATCGGCGCCGCCGCCATGCTCTACCTCCACTACGCACTAGCACTAGCACCAGTTCTCCCTGCTACTTGAACCCGCCCCAAAGATCCCCGAACACGTCCTCCTTTTTCTGCGCCGCAGCGGCCCCCGACGCCGGCGCGCCGAACAGGTCGCCCCCCATTCCGGCCCCCGCGCCCCCGCCGACCGACGCGGACGTGGACGCAGACCCGCCCCAGATGTCGGTCGTGTTGAAGAGCTGCTGCGCGGCCGCCGTCGACGAGGTCTGTGCGCCCCATATATCGTCTGGTGCGGGAGCTGCGGGCGAGGCGTTCCACCCGTACCCGACGCCCCAGTTACCGCCTGCCTGCGCCGCTGAAGCCGGAGCGGGGACGGGGGCGGCGGCCTGGGCATAGCCCGCGCCGCCGCCCGTCGTAGCCCAAGGAGAGGGGGCGTGCGCGGCAGGGCTCTGAGCCGAGGTGAAGGTGCCGAACGCGGATGGGGGCTGGGGAGCGGCCTGCGCGGGGGTGGAGAAGAGCGAGAGGATGTCCTGCTTGACGTCTTTCCTTGGTACCGAAGAGGCCGCGGAGGAGGAGGAGGAGGCGGGGGCGGGGGCGTGGAAGTCGAGGGAGAAGAGGTCGTTGTCGGGCGCGGGGGGCTGCGGAGGCGTGGGTTGCGGGGGAGCGGGAGCGGAGGCGGGGGCGGATCGGGCGGTGCTCGCGGCGCGCGCGTGTTGCGTCGAGAGCAGCTGGTGGGCCTGCGGCTGGCGGGTGGTGACGGGCGGCCGGCCGGGGGCGGTCGAGGACGAGCTGCGCGGCGCGCTCGCTTGTGGGGTGATCGACGCGGGGGGGACCGGGGCGGGGGCGGGGGCGCCGCTCTCGAGGACGGCGGGGTCGGAGGGGGGCGGGCCGTCCATTGCCCAGCGGCGGGACTCGTACTTTGAACGGATGAAGGACTCCATTTTACTGTGTGCGTGTGTGTGTGTGAGGGTGTGACGTATTGGTTGGGGAGGGGACGTACTGGTCTGGAGGGATGTGGCCGGATTTGAGGTGTGCTTCCCAGTAGAGGTTGGCCCTGCGGTTGCCCCATTTCGTGATGGACTGGGTGGATGGAGTGCGCGCACGCGTCGGAGGCGGGATCGGGCGCGGAGGAGCAGGCACGGACGTACCTCCATCTGCTCGGGGGTCCACGTGTCGAGGTCGATGGACTTGACCTTGCTGATGTGCGTGCCCATGCCGCGGTGGATGCCCGAGCACCGGATGCACAGGAAGACGCCGCTGTAAATCGGTTCGGTGTTCAGCGTCGGCGGCGGGGCGTGAGTGTGGAGAGGAGAGGGGAGGGGCATTACAGGTTCCATGAGGCCCAGCGGGGATCTGTGCGGCGGTGAGGAGCGAGGACGGCGGGCGCTGGAAAGGAGACGGACCGTTGTGTTTGCAGTCGGAGCAGGTCTTGTTCTCTGGCCGCTTTACGAGCTCGCGGAGGATCTTGGTGTGCCGTTCTGTGATTGCCCTGTCCTGCCTCGACATGATGGATGAAGGATGGACGGGGAGAGGGTGAGGGTGAGGGTGAGGGTGAGGGAGAGAGGGAGAGGAGTGTGCCAGGCGTGGCTGGTGGAGGATGCCGTATGTACGTAAGCCGGACAGGACTGCCGCAGCGAACTGAAGCCACGCCGCCAAAGGAGTTGCCAAGACCCGTTCATATAAATGGAGAATCTCGCTTGCCCACCACACACACAGACGCTGTGCTTGCGACCTGCTCGCTCTCACTCCCTCTTCATACAATTTTCTGATCAAAGCCTTTTCAATTCCCACAACCGACCCCCGCGTCCTTGCACTCGAATAACCCCGCGCGGCAGCACACTACGACTTTCGGCGAAAGAAACAAAAAGGCACTGAAGCTGACATGCCAGGCGAAGCCAGCGCCCTCGTCGCGTCCGAGAAACCTCGACAGCCGCCCTCCCCGTCGCTAGAGAGAGCGGAGCACGGGCTGCCTCCCTCCGCACCCCCGCCTCCCCACCGCGCGGGCTCATTGAGCCACGGTGCACCCTACACTGAGCACGACGGCATGGCGCGCTTCTGGGCGCGCTTCAAGGGCAGAGGCAGGAAGAAGGTGGGCTGGGCCGACAGCGCGAAGGCCATCGTATTCTCGTCCTGTACGTCCCTCTCGCCGTGGAGCTCGCATTGTCGCTCATCGGGGTGCAGGGCTGAATGTTTTCCTGATATTCATCCCGTTCGCGTTTGTTGCGCGGTACCACGAGTCCTGGGGCCACGGTGCCGCTTTTGCTTGTAAAATCACGCTGAGTTTCCTCGACGGATCGTGTCTGACCGCGCTGACCGCTGACGGGTGGCTTAGTCGCGTTCCTGTCCATCGTGCCGCTGGAGAAGCTGTTCGACTGGGGCGGCGAGCAGCTGGCGTTGTACTGCGGCGAGGATCTCGGAGACCTCATCGTCGTGACCCTGAACAAGCGAGTGCCCTCCCTCCTCGCGCCCGAGACTGACTGACTGACCCGCTTCGCTATCAGCGCCGTCGAGGCCACGCTGGCCATCATCCTGCTCCTGAAGTGCGAGTACGTGCCGCGCCCTCTTTCAGGCGTACATTCTAGATTTAATTTTTTTTGCCGATCATCTCTCGCCGAGCAGACTGAAGCTCCTGCAGTCCACCATCGCAGGTACGTCCCCCGCGCCGCGCAGCACACCCGCCTGACGCGTCCCGCAGGCGTCGTGCTCCTCCACCTCCTCCTCGTCCCCGGCACCGCCTTCCTCGTCGGCGGCGCGCGCATCTGGGAGCAGGAGCTGCACCCGACGCGCACGCAGCTCAACCACACGCTCCTCACCCTCGGGTAAGCCCCGCTCTCTTGTGCCCCACGCGCCTGACCGGAACTCGGTCGCAGCGTCCTCGCGCTGGTGGTCCCCGCGGCATTCTTCGCGGCCCTGGACCAGG
The DNA here is from genome assembly GCA_002994785.1 of Heterobasidion parviporum. Taxonomy (NCBI): domain Eukaryota; kingdom Fungi; phylum Basidiomycota; class Agaricomycetes; order Russulales; family Bondarzewiaceae; genus Heterobasidion; species Heterobasidion parviporum. The sequence continues at coordinate 3,393,634 of PDUQ01000001.1, read as the reverse complement.
GGCTCACGACCAACGCGGACGGGAGCGAGTCTGGAGGGGGCGTCGTCGACGACGCGCTGCGCGCGGACTTTCTGCGCCTCAGCCGCGGCTTCGCGATCGTCCTGCTCGTGGTGTACGTCCCGCCGCCCGCCCGCGCCGCGCCGCCCGCTGACCTTGCCTCTGGGCGTGTTTTTTTGTTTTGTTTTGCGGAACCAGCTACGTCTGCTCGCGCTTCTACCTGCACGACCCGCCCGGGCAGGACAACGCGTTCCGGCTGCCCGTGAACGCGCCGCAGGAGGCCATCGAGCGCGAGCGCGAGCTGGCGAACGCGGAGCCGGAGGTGAACCCCGTTGGGTGCGTCGTCTTGTTGACCGTGACGGTGGCGGTCATGGCGGTCATGGCGGAGTTCGTGCGTCTCTTGCTCTGCTCTGCGCGCTTGACGTCGGGCTGATGGTGGATGTGGCTGCGACAGCTCGTCGAGAGCATCGAGTTCGTGCGCGAGCAGGGGAACATCCAAGAAGAGTACGTCCGCCCCTCGCGTTCCTTCTTTTTTCCCGAATCGCGCGCTCACGCCGTCCGTCCGCGCGCCCGCGCGCCCGCGCAGGTGGTTCGGCCTCGTGCTGCTCCCGCTCATCTCCTTCTCGGCCGACGGCACGGTCGCGATCGTCTACTTCGCGCGCTCGCTCGTCCAGGCGCTCGTCGGCTCCAAGCCCGCGCCGCCGCCCGACTCGGTCGCGGAGGCCAAGGCGATCGACCTCAGCATCCAGTTCACGCTGTTCTGGCTCCCGTTCCTGGTGCTGCTCGGCTGGTGGACGGGCCGCCCGCTCACGTTTTTGTTCGGTGCGTCGCCGTGGCGCTCGGCGCTCGCGAGTTTGGCGGTGAAAAGCGGTTGGCTGACGGAGGGGCGTGTAGATCTGTTCGAGGTGACGGTGCTCATCGGCTCGTGCTTCCTCGTGAACTACATCACGGCGGACGCGAAGACGAACTGGGTGGAGGGCATCATCATGATCGCCTTCTACCTCATGATCGTGCGTCGCCGCCCTGGACATTTCACCCATTTACTTTGCTTGCTGACCGCCGGGACGCGACGCAGGGCCTGTCGGCGTGGTATTATCCGGGCCAGGCGGAGATCGGCGTGTTGGACGCGTGCAGGGAGAGCATCGCCGAGGCGCTCGCTGCTGGGGTAGGCGCAGGCGCAGAGTAGGAGGGGCGCGCCGTCGAGGCTGGGATCTCGTGTCGCAAGTATATATCCGCAGTTTTTACCCGTAGTACCCACGGCGTCGTCGCCGTACCCGCATATACTCACATTTACATCGAAGGGACATGTCTCTTTCCTGTTGTGCTTATGTAGAACTTGCTTTATTTAGCTGGGACTGTCGCTTAACGGTCAAAATCATGTCTGTTTGTATGAACGCGAATCAGATTGCACGCTACAAGTTCAGGTTCGGCTATTAAACGGTATTCTGCGAGACACTACAAAAGCTGGAAAGCAGGAGGACAGCTGAGACAACGAAAGAGCTACAAGATGCACGACAGCAACGCCGGATACAGTACAGGATAGAGCTAGAAAACCACACGATATCGTCCACAGGATCTCACGTTCACGCCCCCTCCTCGCGCCGCGCCCCGACGCGCAACCCCCACCACGCCGTCCGCCACGGCTCCGCAGCCACCGCCTCCCACCCCCCATCCGCACCCGTAAACGCGCGGCTCAGCACCGCCGCCCTGCCCGCCCACGCGCGCGCCCCCGCCGCGTCGCGCAGCGCGCAGCACGCGCGCACGAGCCCCGGCAGCACCGCGCACCGCGCCGCGTCCGCGTCCCACGTCTCCGCGTCCAGCATCGCCGCGCGCGACGGGCGCGTCCGCCGGCTGCTCTGCGTCCGCCGCCCACGCGCGGAGCTCTGCCTCCTCCTCCGCGCCGCCGCCCTCGCCATCGGAGCCGGGAGCGCGCAGCGCCGCGAGCACGCCGCGCCGCGCGTCGCTGCGGCGCACGGCGTCGGGCGTGGGGAGCGCGCACGCGGCGCAGGCGCACGCAAAGGCGTACTTGTCGCGGAGCTCCTGCTGGCGCGCGCGCCGCGGGAGGAGCGTGCTGCCGAGGTAGGAGATGGTCGCGTGCGCGCCGGCGGGGATGGGCTGCAGGGCGCGGACCTCGAAGGAGAAGGAGTCGAGGTCCCAGAAGCAGTGCGCGTTGGGGCTGCAGCTGCCGCGGGCGTCAGCGGGCGCGCCCGTCGAGGGCGCGGACGGGGACGGGGGAAGGGGCGGGGATCGACGCACCTGTGGTTGAAGCGCGAGATCATGTCGCAGACGCCGGCGTACGCGAGATCGCCGCTGCCGGGCAGCGTGCCGACGAGCAGCGCGTTGGTCTCGACGATGCCGCGGAGGTCGGCGGGGTCGGCAGACTTGCGGTTGCTGAGCCTCGTGAGGAACGCGCGGTCGGTCGCGTTCATGTGGTTCTCGACGACCATGGCGCCGACGGGCGGGAAGGGCTTGGGGAAGGACGGGGTGGCGAGGATGCTTTCTTTCACGCCTGGGTAGAGGAGGCAGGTGGTGCATGCGGACGGGGGCCAGACGAACGCGGTCGGGGGCGGGGGGAGGACGGTGACGACCATGGCGTGGTTCGGCGCGGCGAGCAGACGCGCGAACGCGTCCGCTTTGGCCTCGTCGAGCGACAAGGACCGTGCGCGAGGACGGGGGAGGCCCGACGGGATGGGGAGTGGCGTGGCGTCCTCGACGCGCTGCACCTTGACGGCGGCGACAGGCTTTTTCGCGTTGGCGGGCGGTCGCGTTGGGTCTTTGCGGGCGTTGGGGGCGAGGAGGAAGCCGCGGCGCATGGTGGAGGAGGAAGAGGAGGAGGAAGAGAGGCGCACGCACCGTCGCGTCCGCCAGGCGTCTTTTGTGGGGATCCGCCGTCGGAGATCAGAACACACATCGCTTCCGTGAACCTTCGCAGCATCAGTTTATAACTTACGGAACACAACACACACACAGAATACACATTCGAGCAACACCTCGCCGCCCTCTGCAGCCTCAGATCCCCACTCGCCGCCGCGGCGTCTGCGTCACCCGCGACCCCGCCCCTACGCCCGTGTGCCGCGGCGTCCCCGGCACGATCACCTTCGCGCTCGACCCCGTCGCCGCCTTGACCGCCTCCGCCTCCTCCTTCGCCTTTTTCGCCGTCCTGCACCGCGATCAGTCATGCGCTTCATATGAGCGCGCAAAAGGAAAAAAAAAACACGCACTCCTCGCGCTGCCTCGCCATCTCGGTCTCGAGCTCGGCCCGCTTCGAAAACTCGCGGTCTGCCTGCCGCCGCGACCCCCGCTCGTCAAAGTTCTTCTCCCGCACAGAATAAAACACGGAGCCGAGCTCGGCTGTGCGACAGTGATATGTGTGAGCGTGAGCACAACGCGTCTCGGTCGAGCAGACGGGGTCCTCACCGAGCCAATACGGATCCACCGCGGTCACCTGCGTCATGTACTCCTTCGAGGTCAGGATCAGCTCATGGTAGATTACGTACGACGGCGTGTCTGTGCGTGCGACGGCGACGGCGGCGTCAGCGTCAGTACCGCGGGGACAAGTCAAGCAATGCGGCACTCACATCCCAGTCCGTACAGCGCGCTCGTGGGGTGCAGGTGCGTCGGCAGGCCCGAGCGGATGTTCACGAACTCGCCGATGCCCTTCACCCGCGCCGCCTGGTGGAAGTACCCGGACGCGATCGCCTTCCTACACACACGCACGGTCTCAGCATCGCTTCGGGCGCGAAAAACAAGGACGGCGGCGGGCAACGTACCGGATCACGTCAAAGTCCGTCCCGGCCGAGATGATGTCCATCTTCTGGAACTTCATGATGTCCTCGAGCTGCACGCGCACCTCTCGCGCCTTCTTCAGCAGCTTCGGGTGCAGGAAGTGCCGCAGGCCCCAGTCGTCGCGGTACCTAGGCGGCGAGGCGTGAACGTGAGCGCGACGCGGGGATGGAAACAGCGCGCGCGCGCGCTTGGCTCGGCTTACCCGTGGCTCTTCCACTGGTTGAACACGTTCAGGAGCGTCAGGTGGTCGCTCTCGGGCACGTTGAACTTCTCGCGCGCCGCGTCCGCCTCCTCCATGCGCTCCTTCGGGCGGTAGAACACGCTCGGCACGGACAGCATCGACACGATCGTCAGCATCTCCGACGAGCACTTGTACTCGACCGACGTGATCAGCATCTTCGCCATCGACGGCTCCATCGGGAACTCGGACATCTTGCGCCCGCTCGGGGTGAGGTCCCCGACGTTGTCGAGCGCGCCGAGCACCCACAGTTGATACATGGAATTGAGGATGTTGGCCTGAACAGATGAACGAACGAGCTCGACGCGGGGCGGGAGGACATACCTGCGGCGGAGGATCCATAAAGTCAAACTCGAGCAGATTCTTCACCCCGAGCGACTTGAGCAGCAGCACGGTGTTCGCCAGGTTCGTGCGCTGGATCTCGGGGATCGTGTTCTCGAACAGCTCGTTCCTGTACGCCATCTCCGTGTACAGGCGGTAGCAGAAGCCGCTGCCCGTGCGCCCCGCCCGCCCCGTGCGCTGGTTCGCGTTCGCCTGGCTGATGGGCGTGATCTGCAGCGCGTCCATGCCGACCTTGGGGTTGTACACCTTCAGCTTGGAGTACCCGGCGTCCACGACGAACAGGATGCCGTCGACTGCCGGGTCCCCGCGTGAGTGAGCCCACCTCGATACAATGAAGCGCGCGGCCGATGGCTTACCGGTGAGCGACGTCTCCGCGATGTTCGTCGCCACGATGACCTTGCGCCGGCCGTCGCTCGTCGGCTCGAAGATCTTGGCCTGCAGGTCGGCGGGCATCTGCGAGTAGATCGGGAGGACCGCCAGCGGGGCGGGCTCGTCGAGCTGAGAGAGACGCTCTGCGTGGCCGATCAGTGGGCGATTGCGTGGAAAGTCGCACACACACGCACCTTGCACGACTTGGCATGTGATCTCGATGTCCTCCTGACCCGTCATGAACACCAAGATGTCCCCCGGGGGCAGAGAAAGATGGATCTGCAGGACCTGCTTCACGGCGCTGTCGACGTAGTCTTCGCAGGGGGACTTTGAGTGGTAAGTCTCCACCGGGAACGTACGACCGGGGATGGTGAAGGTTGGCGCGTTGCCGTAGAACGACGAGAACTGAGCGCGTTGAAGGCGTGAGTGCCGGACGGATGCGTGCGAGGGATCGTACGTACTTTGTTGGCGTTCATCGTAGCGGAGGTCACGATGAGCTTCAAGTCCCTCCTGCGAGACAATACTGTCATGGGAGGCAATGAGCAAAGGCCACACAATGTATAGGTGGTGGCTCACTTTTACGGAGCAGGCCCATGAGGACGTCAGTGCTGAGAGAGCGCTCGTGCGCCTCGTCCAGGATGATGACGCTGTACCGGTCCAAATCGCCCTCGTTCAACGACTCTCGCAGGAGCACGCCGTCCGTCATGTCTGTCCCCACAGGCGTCAGCTCGCATCCGACGCGCAGAGCAGAACAGAGAGCGCGCGACGTACACTTGATCTTCGTCTCCGCCGACGTGCAGTCCTCAAACCGGATCGCGTACCCGACCAGCGCGCCGAGCTTGCACTCCATCTCCTCGCTCACGCGCTTCGCGACCGACATCGCCGCGACGCGCCGCGGCTGCGTGCACCCGATGATGCCGTGCGTGCAGTACCCGTCCTCGTACAGGAACTGTGACAGCTGCGTCGTCTTGCCCGACCCCGTCTCGCCCACGACCACCACCACTGTGCGCGCGTTAGCAACCGACACACTCGCAGCGGGCGTGCTTACCTTGGTTGTCTCGGATCGTGCGCAGCAGGTCCTCGCGGCACGCAAAAGCGGGCAGGTACTCCCGCTGCTCGCGCAGGGTGCGGTTCCGCGCAAACGCGCTCACGCCGGCGGAGGTCTTGAGGTGGCTCGCGAACTTCGAGTCGCCCTTGTAGTCCTCCTTCTCCCCGCTCTTCGCCTTTGCCTCGGCCTCGGCTGCAGGAGTGCGCGCGGGCGCATAAAACGCAAGACGCTACGTGAATGTCCAATATGGCGGAATCGAGCAGCGCGAAACGGCACGGCGTACCTTCCGCCGCGGCCTCCTCGTCCTTGACGCCCATGATGTTCCCCAGCGCGGTCCCGCCGAGCGCGGCGAGCTTCGCGGCCGCCTTGGCGCGCTCCGCCTGCTCGCGCTTCTCCTTGACGAGCGCGGAGCCCTTCTTGGCGAAGATGGCCATGTCGCTCGTCGGGTCGCGGATCGGGTTGATCGGGTCGAGCAGCTTCGTGAAGACGGTGCGCCCGTCGAGGAAGGGCGGCTTGAGGTCGTGCACGATGACGTGCACGGTCGACTCGGACTCGTCCTCGAAGTCGAGGTCGACGCCCTTGCGCGTCGCGATGCCGGACGTGACCATGCGGTTGGCCTCCCACAGGTCGTTGTCCGCGTTCTGGGAAAAGCCAAAGAGCACTCAGCGAGGGGAGCGCGATCGGGGGCGGACGGGGAACGTACATATTGCGCTTGCCTCGCCGAGATCTTCTTCTGCAAAAGAGAGAAAAAACGACGGAGTGAGGCCCGAGAGCGAGATAAGCCTGTGCGGGACGTACCACCTGCTTCGTCACGATCTCCGCCTGCTTCAGCGCCGTCAAGTCCTCGTACTGCGCGAGCGGATTATGCTCCTCGTCGCCCATCAAGCCGCCCTCCTCCGCGCCCATATACCAGTCGCGATCCAGCCGGATCTGCTCCTCCTCCCACTCCCGCGCGTCGAGCCGCACGCCGTCCCTCTCCTCCTCGCCGTCGTCCGGGCTGCCCCCGCGCGACACCCGCGGCGTCGGCGCGTCCCACCCCCGGCCCCGCGCGCCGCCCCACCCCGCGCTCGCTTCGCTCCCGCCCCGCCGATCGCGCGGCGTCGAGTCCCAGCCGACGTTCGGCACGCGCACGCTCGGGTTGTCGTCGCGCGCGCCCGCGCCGCGCTCCGAGCGCGGCGTCGCCTCCCAGCCGCGGCCTCCGCGGTTCCCGCCGTCCCTGTCCCTGTACCCGCGATCCCGCTCCCGCTCCCGCTCGTCGTCATTGCGGTGATGGTGGTATCGCCCGTCGCGCCTGTACTCGCGCTCGCGGTTCGAGCGCCGCTGAAACTCGCCGAGCCCGCGCGGGGCGTCCTGCCGCGGCTCGGGGCGCGCGACGATGCCCTCTGCACATTCAACCAGAGAACGGGTGAGGATGGGGGGCACGGCGTGTGGCTGGCATCGGGGCGGGAAGGGACTCACCGCGCTGCTTGTCCCGGTTGCGGCGGTACTCTTCTAGGCGCTGGCGGCCTGTTTCGGAGAGGCCGCCGGGGTGCGAGGGGGTCTCTTCGCCTCTGTGGCGGGCGGTGGTCATGCGGGAGGCCGGGAGCGCGGGGACTGGCGGGCGGGGCGGGGCGGGGCCGTCAGGAGGGATGAAGGGTGGGCGAGCGTCAGGTGTGGGGCCGGGCGTACCTTTGAAGACGGGCTCGGCGCCGTCGTCGAGCCGCGGTCGCTTGCGGCTGCCGTCTTGCGCGGCTGCGAGCCGCTTCTCGTGTGCGAGCCTGTCGAGGCCGAGGACGGACGTGCGCGGGGTCGGCGGCTCGAGCGGCTTTGCGGGCTGGCGGAAGGTGTGTTGCTGTGCGGGTGCGTCAGGGAGATAGCAAGTGAGTAAGGAAAGGAGGAAGGAAGGAAGGCAGGAAGGAAGGCAGGAAGGCAGGCAGGAAGGCAGGAAGGCACGAGGCGCACGCACCGAGTCTTTTCGCATGAGGCCGCCCTGTCTGACGGGCTCGGGCTCGAGGACCTCGCTGTCGTGCACGGTGATGCCCTGCACGGGCTGCGGGACGTGGCCGGTGGCCTCCTGCGCCGCGTGCACCGCGATCTCGGCGTAGAGCTCGGCGAGAAAAGAGTCCCTGAACTTGCCGAACGATTTTGCGGCTGTCCGAGGCGGCGGGTGCGTGAGAGGGGGAGAGGAGAGGGGGGGGGGGGGGGGCCGGGGGCGAGGGCGAGGGCGGGACTGACCTTTGAGGAAGCCATCCTCGGTGCTCGTGCGCGCGATGTCGGTGACGCGGGTGGCGAGGAGGTCGTTGGGGTTGACGAGGTTGAGCGCGCGGGCGAGCTTGATGGCGAGCTGGTGGTTGAAGTCGTCGGCCGGGGCCGCGGGGCCCTTGGGCGACGTCGGACTCATGGTGGCAGGCGTTGTGTGTGTGTGCGTGTGGCAGGCGTCGTCGACGCGGAGGACGACGGCGAGGACAAGGAGGAATGTATTTGTCAGCATGTGGTTCTGGTCGTTTATTTACGCTACAGTGATATTCGACACTCGACGCGACTCTGCCCTCTGAATGATATCTCTCGAGCCATCGTATCCCACAAATACACCTCGACCGAAGCTTGATTCCATCGAAGAAACGACTGCGCAAGCCTAGGCAGCGCTCGGTGCGTGAGCGCGAGCGCGCGGGATCTCGAGAGGACGCCCGCACCTCTCAGATGTACAGCCCATCGGCGCCATTCTCGGCGCCGTCGTCCGCGGTCTGCGCCTCGACGCGGACGATCCTGCGCCAGGGGATCATCACCTGGCCCACGTACCGCCCGTTCGGGTTCTCTGCGGGGCCGAGGCGGTACTCGTCGGTGTTGACGAGGAGGAGGTTGAGCTCCTTGTCCGTGCCGACGAAGGTGCCGACGAAGAGGCGGCCGTCTGCGATGGCGACGCGGAGGGCGCGGCGGAGGAGGGGCTTGAGTGCGTCGGCCATGGCTGAGGACGGGTGACGGTCACGGCTCACGCGGGTCACGGAGGGAGGCGAGGCGGCGGGGTTGCGCGGGCGGCGACATGAACCCGTTCCAGAGCGACGCCGCGCTCAGCATGCAGGGCGCCTTCTCCTCCCCCGACACCCACAAGTACTCCGTCATCCTCCCCACCTACAACGAGCGCAAGAACCTCCCCGTCGTCGTCTGGCTCCTCGCCCGCGTCTTCCAACAACAGTGCGTGCGCGCGCGAGCGGGGGCGCCGGCGGCTGGCTGACGTGGCCGCGAGCACACAGTGACCTGGCGTGGGAGATCATCGTCGTCGACGACAACAGCCCGGACGGCACGCAGGACGTCGCCGCCGAGCTCGCGCGCGTGTACGGCGAGGACAAAATCGTGAGCCGCCCCACTCGCGCCGTCCCGCGCTCACCCTCGACGCACACCATCCCCGCAGGTCCTGCGCCCGCGCGCCGGCAAACTCGGCCTCGGGTGCGTGCTGATGCTCTGACCGTGTCCGGCGCAGCGCGGTCTGACGGCGTGCAGGACCGCCTACATCCACGGGCTCAACTTCGTCACGGGCGACTTTGTGATCATCATGGACGCCGACTTTTCGCACCACGTACGTCCCGTGTCGCTCCCCGCCGTGCCGCCCACGCTCAGCCGCGGCCTCTAGCCCAAGTTCATCCCGCAGTTCATCCGGTGCGTCCCCCGTCTCCCACCCCGCGCTGCCCGCTGACCGGCGCGCGCGCGCGCAGCCTGCAGCGCGCACACAACCTCGACATCGTCACCGGCACGCGCTACCGCGCGACCGCGACGCCCGCGATGCCCGGCACGCAGCCCGGCGGCGTGCACGGCTGGGACCTGAAGCGCAAGATCGTCTCGCGCGGCGCGAACTTCCTCGCGGACACCGTGCTCAACCCCGGCGTGAGCGACCTCACGGGGAGCTTCCGGTGCGTGCCCCTCCCCGCCCGCCGCTCCTGCTCCTGCGCGCGAACGCACGGCTGACGTGGACGTGGGCAGGTTGTACAAGGTCGCGGCGCTGCGCCACGTGATCACGCTGACGGTCTCGCGGGGGTACGTGTTCCAGATGGAGATGATGGTGCGCGCGCGCGCGCTGGGCTACACGGTCGGCGAGGTGCCGATCACGTTCGTGGACCGGCTCTTTGGGGAGAGCAAGCTCGGCGCGGACGAGGTGGTGCAGTACGCAAAGGGCGTGTGGGCGCTGTTCACTTCCGTGTAGCTAGCACGTGTTTTTTTTTGGCTGTGTATTACTCGTAGAAAAGGTGTTTAGGAAAGTGAGAGTGGTCCGTGCTTTGGTTGAATAATAGGTTGGAGCGTGCGTCTCTTGTGTTACTGTACACCGTCTGTTGAGGTAAGCATGAGACAGGCTTGACTTGCGGCCCAACGCGCTCTCCTCTCCGAACCACAACGACACCAAGGATGCCCTCTCCGCCTCTCACCCGCCTCTTCAGCCTCTCGTCCGCGCTGCACCACCAAAACCCCTTGGTATGCATGCCCTCCCCCGCGCATCCACACCCCGCGCTGACCAGCCCAGCCCAGGGTCTCCCGCGCACCGGCGCCCCCGCGGCCCCTACAATCCCACGCAGAGGCGGACCCGTCGCGAAGCGCCCGATCCCAAACGTGAAAAAGGTGCTCGTCGTGGCCAGCGGGAAGGGCGGCGTCGGGAAGAGCACGGTCGCAGGTGCGCACGCTGCCCCCCCTCCCCTCCTCCGCGCGTCCTCCCCCCGAGATGACGGCGTCCGCGTGTGATGCGTAACGTGTTATAGTGAACCTCGCGTTCGCGCTGGCCATGAGGGCTGGTGAGCGGCGGCTGAGGGTGGGCGTGCTCGACCTCGACATCTTCGGGCCCTCCATCCCGAAGCTCATGGGCCTCGACCGCGCGGACGAGCCGCACCTCACACCCGGTGCGCCCTCCCATCCCATCCCGTCCCACCACCACCACCCCCCCCTTGTCCCCACCCCCCCCATTAACGAGCTCGCGTGCGCACGCGCAGCCGGCGCCCTCGTCCCGCTCACGAACCACGGCATCCCATGCATGTCCATGGGCTTCCTCCTCCCCAAATCCACCCCCTCCCCCGCCGGCTCCGGCTCGAGCGCGGACGCGCCCGTCGTCTGGCGCGGCCTCATGGTGCAAAAGGCCGTCCAGCAGCTGCTGTTCGACGTCGACTGGCGGCGCGGAGACGCGTCCGGGTCCGCGCTCGACGTGCTCGTGGTCGACATGCCGCCGGGCACGGGCGACGTCCCGCTCACGCTCGGCCAGCTCGTCTCTGTAGACGGTACGTCCGCGCGCGGCCCTGCATCGATTTGATTCGCATCGTCGATGGATGCGTTGACGTTGCTGACGTCGCGCGCGCGGGGACAGGCGCCGTCATTGTTTCGACGCCGCAGGACGTCGCGCTCGCGGACGTGAGGAAGGGCATCGCGATGTTCCGCAAGGTCGGAGTCCCCGTACGCGCCGTCCGCCTTCACGCCCCGGTCGCCTCTGACCCTTTATTGTTTTGTTTTATTTCTATCTTTTTCTTTTTTGCTCGGTTGGTGGGTTTGCCAGATCACCGGCCTCCTCCTCAACCAGTCCTACTTCCTCTGCCCGTCGTGCGACGCCGAGCACCGCCTGTTCGGCCCCCCGGACCTGTTCCGCGCGACTGCGAGCCAGCTTGGCGTACCGGTGCTCGGCGAGCTGCCATTGGCGCCGGAGGTGAGCGGGAGCGGGGACAAGGGCGCGCCGTATGCGCTGCTGGGCGGGGCGCGGGCGGGGACGGAGCGGGGCGGGGGGCGGAGGTGGGGTGCGGTGGAGGGAGGGCTTGGAGGAGGTCGCGGAGAGGGTGTGGAGGTCGTTGGGGTGATGGGATGTGAGTGTTTGGCTTTTCGTTTGTGTGCAGCGTCCTGATTCGATGGATCGGTATGCTTGTGGAGCAGAGTTGGTTGCGTGTTGCTTCGCGGGTCATGGTGTTTTCGACCTATACGCGTCGCTTGTTGGACATCGCATGAAATACAAGCGTCTTACTTGGCTCGTAGAGTGGTAAAGGGACTCGTATCGACCAGGAGCCCGTTCGTTATGAACGCCCCTTCAACTGATTTACCGTGTCGCCGATTCGCCCACTCACGAAACTGACCCGTTCACTAGGCCATCCACGCGGTGCAGCCGCTCATTTCTCGCCTCTCATGGTTCACGACGACGAATGATAATACTGAGACAAGCTGACATTGACAGAAAAAGTCCGGCATAGCTCCATACAGATATCAAACCAGAAATCCAAGAACCACAGCCTCAACGCGCGCCGCCCTCGGCGCGATGGGGACCTGAACTCCCGCGTCGAGGTCAATCACAGGCCCAGCTCAGATGTTCACAGGCGTGCACCCGATGTTGATCAGCCCGTTCTGCCAGCACCACCGCCCGCATTCAGCATCCTCGGTCACGACGCACGAGCGAGAAGAGAGCAGCTCACGAAGCTGTTGCTGGTGCAGCACACGGGCTGCGCGACGCACGACGCGCCCGAGCCCGCGCCGCCGACCGTGAGCGGGGTGCAGCCGAAGCCGACGACGGCGTTCACGTCGCCGACCTTGATCCCGAGCAGGCCGAGGATGACGCTGATGCCGGGGGCGCCGGCCTGCGGAGGGGTGGGGTCGGTCAGCGTCGAGGTGCGCGCGGCGCGCGGCGGCTGCCACGAAGGGAGGAGACTTACGGATTGGAGGGCGTTGCAGCACTGGATGCTGCCGGTGTTGCAGGCGGCGGCGCTCTGGCTGGGCTTGGTGGTCGCGCTGGGCTTGGCGGCCGCGTGGGACGCGGCGGCTGCGGGGTGCGCGGATGCGGACGCGGCGCACGCGAGGCAGAGGAAGAGGGCGAGGAAGAGGGCGGGGACGCGGGCGAACATCGTGTGGAGCAAATGGGCGTGGGTGCGGGTGAGCGGTGCTGCTGTTCGGTCGATCGAATGAGTGCGTGAGTCGCTGGGGATTGCTAGAGGACTGGGGACTAGGTGAGTGGTGCATGTGAGCGTTTTTATAGCGAGCGGGCGAGCGGGCAGTAGGTGGGGGCGTGTGGGGGCTCGAAGGGGTGTGAGTGGGCTCGAGCGCGACGCCGAGATTTCCAGGTTCGCGCTTGGGACTGCTGCTGCTGACAGCGTCCGCCCACAAGCACGGGAACTGACCGCGAAGGCCAAGCAGCGAGCGATGGCATCGACCGAGAGACGTCCAAGGTCGCTTCCGCTTCCGCCACCGCTCCTGCCCCGCGCATCGACCTCCGCCTCCTCTACGGACAACGGGCGTGTGTGGGCTCGGGGAGGGGGGGGGGGTGAGTGGGCTCGAGCGTGACGCCTAGATTTCCGTGCTCGCGCTCGCTGCTGCTGCTGCCACAGTGTCCACCCACGAGCGCGAGAACCGACCATGAAGGGCCTAGCAGGAGCGACGCCAGGCAGCCAACGACGGCATCGACCTCGAGACGTCCGAGGGTCGCTTCCACCACCGCTCCTCCCCTGCGCATCGGCCTCCGGCTCCTCTATTAGCACATCAGCACCAGCACCTTCATGGGGACCGGCCCCCCGCTGACTGGCCGCTACAAAAGTGCCCGTCAAGCACTCCGCCGCATGGCCCTGCCTGCGTGCCCGTGCTGTCCGCACTCCGCAGGGTGCGAGGCTCGCGCGCCGTGGGGGGGGGTTCGCGGTCCCCTGGGCGACGTTGCGTCCTTCTAGACGCTGAGCGCTGCTGGCCGCAGGTCTACGTGTGCGAGCGCGTGCGGGCTTGCTCTGGTCACGTACGGCGCGCGGCGATGAGCCTTGGGAGTTCTCGCGCGCGCGTACTACTAGCGGCGCGTCCCGCAGGCAGGACCGTTCACGCCGATATAATAGGGACCCGTGGAGGGTCTTGCATCTGCGTCCGCATCTGCGTCTGCAACGAAAGCATGCCTGATCTCGACGGCGTGCGCGTATATGCGCGCTGCTCGGCGCTCAGGTATTCATTTTAGGGGCGCTACAGGACAAAGGAGAGACACAGACCGCACGAAAGCAGTTACAAGAAACAAAACAGCACACTTCGTTTCCAGACACGAACACAGGGCGCATCTCAACCCGAACCATCCTCGCCCGCCTGCCCGTCGGCGCTGATTTGCGCCGTCGCATCCGCCGCTGCCGCCGCTGCCACGCGCAAGCCCCACCACTCCGTCCTCTGCGGCTCCTCCGCGACCTCATCCCACGCCCTCCCCTTCTCCTCACCCGCGAACGCCCTACACATCTCCGCCGCCCTCCTCGCCCACGCGCGGTCCTCGTCCCACGTCTCCGCGTCGAGGAGCGCGACGAGGCGCAGGCAGGGCGCGGTGATGTGGTCGTCGGAGAGCGCGAAGTCTGCGGCCCACGCGCGGAGCTCCGCGTCCTCGGCGTCGGCGGCGTCGGCAGCGTCGGCGTCTGGGGGGATGGAGGCGGCGAGCGCGGCGCGGCGGGCGTCGCTGGCCGCTGCGTCGGCGTCGGGGAGGCTGCACGCGGGGCAGGCGCAGCGGAAGGCGTACTTGGTCTCAAGCTCCTGCTGGCGCGCGCGCCGCGGGAGGAGGCGGACGCCGAGGTAGGAGATGGTGACCTGCTCGCCCTTGCGGATCGGCCGGATCGCGCGGACTTCGAAGGAGAAGGACTCGAGGTCCCAGAAGTAGGTGGCGTTGGGGGAGCAGCTGCGTGGTCGGACCTGGCGTGAGCCAAGCGGAGGGACGAGGAAGGTGCTTGCGTACCTGTGGTTGATGCGCGAGACGAGGGCGCAGACGGCGTGGTGTTCGAGCGCGTGGCCGGGCAGGCTCGGGACGGGGAGCGAGTTGGTGTCGACGATGCCCCTGTAGTCGGCGGGGTCCGCAGACTTGCAGTTGTGGAGCGCGAGGAAGAGCGCGCGGTCGTTCGGCGGCATCGTCTGGTCGACGAGCATGCGCAGCGGCGCGTCCGGGTGGGTGGCGCCGGGCGCGCGGGCGTAGGGGATCGTGCCGGGCATGAGCAGCAGCGGGCGCTCCTTCACGACGAGCGCACCGAGCGCGAGGTCGCGCACGGCGAGCACGCCCTTGCCCGCGCCGGGGACATCGGCGACATCGGCGGCGGCGCCGGGCATGAAGGGCTTCGGGAAGCCCGGGGTGGCGAGGATGTGCTCCTTGACGCCCGGGAAGAGCAGGCACGAGCAGGCGGGGGGCGAGGGGAGGAGGGTCATGATGAGGCCGTGTTGTGGGGCAGCGCGGAGGCGGGCGAGCATGTCTTGCAGCGCGTCCTCCCGCGGGACGTTCAGTGGCGCGGGGCGGACGGGGCCCGCGGGGATCGCGAGCGGCGTGTTAGCCGACTCGCGGCGAGCAGGGGCTCTGTCGTTGCGACCGGTAGAGCCAAGCAGGAAACCGCGGCGCATGGTGGAGATTCAACAACGAAGAGAAAAGGGACTGACGAGAGGTGGACGGGGAGCAGGACGCGTGCGTTCGCGACGGGCGCTTGTGCGCCACCACGGCCATCGACTCGGACAACCACTGCATCGTACAATTTCAAGCGCTCAGTCCTGGCTACCACATATCGTCCGAGCCGGCGTCCCACCCGCCCTTGTCCCGCACCCCCGCCATCCCGCCCAGCTTCGTCTTGGCCTTCGACTTGCGGCCGCCCAGCTCCTTGTACATCTCGCGCATCTCCACCTTGCCCGGCCTCTCCGTCGCCTCCGCCTCGAGGCGCCACCGCTCCTCCCGCTGCTCGCGCGGCGTCTGGTGCCCCGACGCGGTGGGCGTGCTGTAGCCCGAGGAGCGCGAATAGGGGCGCACGGGGCCCAGCGGCGGCGAGCGGCTGAGCACGAACTGGGCGTACATGCCGGTCTGAGGACCGCGCGTGCGTGAGCCGGCTTGGCTAGGCAGGCAGGGCCTGAAGGAGAGACGTACCCAGCTCTGCTTCGACTCGCGCTTCGTCCACTTGCCCTGCGGGAGGCTCTCGTCGTGGAAGTTCTCCTTTCTATAGTGCTGGAACCAGACTGGCGCCCGAGCGTGAGCAATCGCCGGGGACAGAGGGCGGCGAAACGTACCGTAGTTGAGCGTCTGGCTCTTGTGCCATTTCTTGGACACGCGGGAGCAGGCGGCGAGGTCGCGGATCGCGAGATGTCTGAAGATCTGCTGCGAGATCTCCGTGGGGAACGCCCGCAGGGGGTCTGCGGGGGACTTGCGCGCGGAGAGGTGCAGGGGGCGCGGGAGGGGGCGCGCGGCGGCTCCTCTAGTCGGAGACGGCGGGCGCGAGGGGGGGCGCGAGCGCGCAGGGGTCCCTGGGAGGGAGACCTGGGGACAGGATGACGATTAAGGCCCCGTGGGATAGGGGAGCGGGCGACGTACGACGTTGACGAGCTCGTCGTCCGAGTCGTCCCTGTCTGCGTAGGGCGGCGCGCGCTGCTCTGCGGCGTTCTGTTTGAGGAGACCCTGGAGGAGCGAGGAGGACATGGTGGGCGGCGGAGAGGAAGAGGAGGAGACGGAGGCGGGCTCCATCGCTCTCCATGCCCTACTTTGCGCTGACGTCACGAGATCATGTGATGCTTTCCTGTGGAAAGGCTGAGACATGGCAATCCCATGCCGCCTACCAATGCCCCAGTCAATCCTGTTCAGAGGCAACATTGATATCCTCCCATATGTTTCAACACTCCTCATCAGATGCTTTACTTGTCCCATTGCTGATGGTATATTAAATGTAGTATGACATCTTCCTTGAGGCTCATGACAAACCCTATTGGGCAGAAAGTAAGAAATACAATAACCTCAAGCACATGTGTGTTGGATACACTGAATGCATGGTCTACAGATGTCCTACAAGTTCAGAGATTGAGGGTGAGCAAATGAAGCATAGTGACAGTGAAGCGATGAATGGAGCGGGATTCCTCAACAATCATGGGTAAGGTATAAGAGGGCATGAGTCTGAGCCATGACCAACCTTAGGGAATCCTCTTGACAAGCCTCAATGGAACCCAGTCAAATGTGAACACAGTCCCTGAGAGGCTCACACAGCTTATTGCCCTTTCTTCATACTGCTCCACAGTTTTGCCCTCGCCAAGGATGGTGATGTACTAGCAATGGATCTATGTGCAAAAACACAACACAAAACACACCACTAAACATAGGTTAGATGGGGAGCTAACTTTACTAGAATATTTGAAGGACCTTGGTGAGTTGCAAGGCAGAGTGCAAGATACATACCACAAGATATTGAGGTGTCAAGCAAGGCAATGCTAGATTGCGCAAGGTGCATGCAAGCAATATCAAGGATGCTCTTAATGAGCCGAGGTTGCACAAGATTACTCTCATGTAGTGCAAGGTGGTGAACCATAGGCCAAGGTCTCAAGCGACCGAGGTAACTTTAAGGGCAGTAATGAAGGCCCTAACAATAGAGGCGACAAAGGTAGTGAGAATAAGATGAGTAAGACAAGAGCGATGTCAATGGGAAGTGATACGAGCAATGATTGCCTTGCAAAGTTGAGCTCTAAACAGAGGAATATTTGAAACTGGTGTATTGTAGCGTCATGGGTAGGTATTTATAGTAAATTGAAGTAAGTAGAGCAAACATGAGATCATAAGGTAAAGTGAAAGCAATATTGCGCTAAGACCGTAACATCAAAAGATAAACAAAAACCATGCATAGAGGTGCTTGCAGAATGTGAGGTTCTGTTGCGCCACAGTTGAGAGACAAAGCATCATTTAGTAAAGGGTATAGTAGCGAGACATGGTAAACTCTGTGGGGGATGAAGAAGAGTGGATCATAAGACCTGTACTGTCCAATAGGCGCATGCTGATGAGCATGCACCCACTCTGGGGTCCAGGAGAGGTATTTGGGAAGCTTTGGGATAGGAGCCAAACAATAATATAAGAGTACCAAAAACACTAGCCTCTGCCAAAGACGATCGGCCTTTACACAAATGACAGTGAACCACTAAAGAATGTTTGGCAGCAGCTTGGTCAGTTTAAACATAGTCCATGTGCTCACAGTCACCATACAGAAGTCATCAGAAGAGCTTTACCATATCCCATAATGGTGTCGGGGCTAGACAAGCCAATTGGCCAATGTTATTAATCTCTAGTTAGTTCTTATCTCTTATCTTTATGATCCCCACATATTCGGTTGAACACAATCTTGTACCATTGCTTGACCACATGAAGTGCATGTTTACTCCTCATTTCTTTTCATTAGTTTTGAGCACACATTCTTGCTACTTACACTTGGACGATAGACACCAATTGTTTAGGATTTTATCTTTAATAGACTTTTACCTTATCACCTTTAGAACTCATATGGATATTGCCCCTGCCTTCTTATCTTTGACACTTACTAGGTCTTGGCACCCGTTTGGCACTTACTCTTGTTTATCGTTTGATATTTTGCTTAGAGTCTCCTGTTACTATAAAAATCTACACACAACTCTTAAATAGACTAGTTTTTGCACCCTATAGTTTAGAGCTCATTTGCACTTGTCTCAACCATCAAAATTGTCTTTGCTTGCCTCTAACCTTGTCTCTGTTGCCATCTGAGCTTTGTTCACGTTTGTATATCATTCACTCAGTTGTCTCCTTTATTCTCTATTGTATCTCATCAGAGCTCCATATGGCTCTTGAAGTGTGCAGTTGTTGGTCACAACACTATTCCATTGTTCTTGATCAATTGCTTACAATTAAGACCAAATGTTTGGTCAATCTTTGGTGTAGTCCCAAACTGTTTGGGCGCTTTAACTCACTATCTCTGCCCCTATCCTTAGTATGCCTTAGCTTTCTAAGTCTGTGCTAATGATTCCTTGTATATCAGATACTAGCTCCTGCCTACCTTATCTCAGAGGTAGTTTTGGTATTGTGCACGGCACTTAGAGGTGCCTCTAGTGTATCAGCACAATAAAGCTCACTGCAAGATTATGCTATAGAGCTGCTCATGGCTTTGCTCATGTGCTTAAGACTCAAGGTGCATATGGTGAGTGCTTGGTGATGTCTTAGAGGGTGTAGTGGGCTTGAGGTCATTGTGCAATATATGTGAGGAGTGGGCAAGATGATGCAAGAGGATGACTGTGGTACACGAGAAAGACCACATCAGCCAAATATCATAATGTTGAGCTTATAGTGTATGTTGGAAGAAACCGTGCTAGGCTGTGAGAACACCCAGTGGTGTCTGGGATACTCTATGAGGTTAGCGCAATAGTGCTTGTAGAACTGCAAAAATGGGGGCCTTAGTGCTTAGAGAGGTGGTGCACTCATTATCTCCTCCCTACTAAAATCCTGACTGTCCAAAGTTAGTCTCATGCCATGCCATGCGACCTGGTGGCTGAGCAAACAAGCATGTTATAGACATTGGCCAAACTTAGTGGCATCAAGATGTGGCATGAGATAGACTTTGCTTGAAATTCAAAGGGGCTAGGTCACATGGCTGCCATAGGAGTGAGGTTGGCAAGTGGTGGTGGCACCAGGCTAATAGAAACAGGATGTTGTAGAATTGTGGGAGGGCATGAGTGGCATAGAAATGTGAGTTGGCAGGATGTGGTGGCTGATGAAAGAATGGGTTGAGAAGATTGTCACATGACTTGGTGGCTGCAGCGTCATGTGATGAAAGTGCTGGGAGGGGGCAAGTGGCATGTGAACCGCAGGTTGGCAAGTGGCAGTGGCTAACAAGGGTCTTTGAGCTTGGCCCATTGCCCTAAGGTGGCTGATGATTATGCCTATTTGGTCAGGAGTATATATTGCCCAAATCCAACATACTATTTGCCTCCATTATCCTTAGTGCATTGATGAGCATGCCACCTCTCTAAGCGCTGAGGCCCCCATTTTTGCAGTTCTATGAGCACCCGTATGCTGACCTCAGAGAGTACCCCAGACACCGCTGAGTGACCCTGTGACCTAGCACGATTCTCTCCAACGGCCACTACGAGCTTAACATCATGGTCTCGGGCTGACACAGTCTTTCTTGTGCACTATAAGTCATCACCTCGCATCATCTTGCTTATCTTTGACACGCTGATGAGCATGGGTGCGCTCTAGGCACCAATACCCCACTTTTCGCAGCTTTTCAGTATTCTTTGACCATTCGGCATACTTAGGACCGACCAATCCCGATCTGTTTGGCGCTCTCAGCCATTTGTCAGGTGCTGACTTTGCATTTAGACCTTCGCACAGTTGTTCAGAGCTGTTCACAGTTATTCTATGCATCTATCAGCACTCCTAGCATTAGGGGCTTCCTGCAGACTGTCACAGCCGATTACCGATTAGTTCAGTACGCTTTACATTGTTGGCACATTCGGTCGGCTTTGGTGTCCCCAATCGGAGGCGGCCAAACACTTTGTTGACTCGGAACAGATCTGTCTTTCTATCTCTTATCATCCTTATGCCTTCTGTTGACCTATCCTTCGTTATCTTCAGAGCTCCCAAGTTTCTGAATGGTTTACCCATGTGGCATGTGGTTCTTATCTCCAGTGTTACGAACTGCTCGTTCGGTAACCTCAGAGTAGCGGTTCTTCCCTAGGTTGCGCAGTGACTGAAGACGTGGGGAATGAGTCCGACTGTATTGGGGTACAGTAAGGACAAGGGGTAGGCAGTAGGAAGACTGCCTAAGGACGAGGGTCCATATAGGATGATACGGATGAACGAAGGAGAATAGACTAAAGTCCTTTAGCCTATTCTATGGGCCTTATATACCGTATGCGGCCCTGACATGTGAATGCTTCCTTTAGTACCCTCTCTGCTCTGTATATCCCTAAGTCCCACTTCCCGTCCGATGCTGAGTGATCCATCGGATTAGTCGGCTTTGAGGGAATGCCGAATACCTTGTTGTACGCTCCGATGAGGAGCCGCCTAGTGTTGGTACGCTGGATGTCGGTTTAGACGTGCTCTGATGAGCCCCGAGATCCCAATCGTAACAATACCCCCTTTCTACGTCCGGTCGCCTGAACGGACCACGCTTCCTGCGTGCACCTCTTCCATCATCGTGAATCGTTCCTGACCATCTTGTCCGGATGCGTCTTCCGGTACGACTTCGTTTTCTGGGGCGAAGACCGACTTACGTCGTTTACAACGCCTAGGAGTTGTCCTTCTCCGTTGAGCTGTTTGTTTTGAGTACCTAGCGGTTTCCCAGGCCGCGTCACCCGTCCGATGTTTTTCCTTCACCGAAGTTTTGATGCGAGTTGCAAATCTGAGGGTTTGTACTTGGCTTGACGAAGAAGTTATCTTCCGCCTGTGCCTCCTTTGTTTAGATTCCTAACGGGTGACCATCCCGTGTCATCTGTGCCGGCTGGCCTCCGGTCCTCTCCAGATCCACTCGATCCAGGTCTTTCCTGGACTCTTTTTGTTGAACCAGGCCGATCCTGGTGATGTCAGGAAGATGATGTGCGAAGATTATTAGGTGGTGAAATAGAAACTCGACTTCTGTCTGAGTCGGTTGAATGCGGGGTCGCTGTGTGGTATTCCCTCTATGTTGGAAGTTAGGGTCGTTCCTTGACCATAGGTAGTTTTGTCTCGTCATTGCGGACGGTCCTGCTAGTTTATCCCTAGGTCGTTGCGGACCTATAAATTACACCTGTTCCCAAACATAACAGGCCTAGAGTGAGGACTTTTCTGCACGCCGGATCATTCATCGGTGATGTGCATAGGGCCATAGACCAATTTCCACAGCTCTAGAGGTTATGTCGTCCCGAGGAAGAAGGTGACGGTTTATGCTATATCAAACCGGATAACTTGTTTTTTGGAGTAGTGTGCAAAGAATTCTCTTCTTTGGACACTGCTCAAACGAGGGGTTGGTGCCAGAATAGGTGTTCTATTTTGACACGACCCACGCCTGCCCGTAACTGACGGGTCTCCTCAGTTTATCGTCATGAAGGACGGCCGTAGTTTAATCGTCTTTTTGGACGTCTGCTATCGTCCGACTGTGCCTTGAGTCCCGATAGATTTGTGCCTCCAAGGCGAGGGTAGTTTAAGGTCATTTCGGACTTGTAGCTGGAAGCGGTAATTCCAGCTCCAAAGGCGCCTCCCTAGAACAGAGGGAGACCGTAGTTTATCGTCATTGCGGACCAGGCTAGTTTTCCGTCATCTCGGACGCGACGACTTCGTGTTCGAAGTCGCCGACAGGCCCAGTTTAACGTCATAGAGGACGTGTGGTGATGGGCATGAACTTGTCCCACAACCACGTATCTCGAGGCACTATCCCAGTTGCCTCTT
Organism: Heterobasidion parviporum; assembly: GCA_002994785.1. Classification (NCBI taxonomy): domain Eukaryota; kingdom Fungi; phylum Basidiomycota; class Agaricomycetes; order Russulales; family Bondarzewiaceae; genus Heterobasidion; species Heterobasidion parviporum. The sequence continues at coordinate 3,371,755 of PDUQ01000001.1, read as the reverse complement.
GACTGGCTCTTGAAGCGGAATTTCTTGCTTCTGACTTCAAGAGTAGACTGAACGGCCATGGAGTAGTCGCGGTCCTGTTGGATAGCTGGCAACCCGCTCCTTGTCTCCAGACCCCTCGCACGGAATTGAACCGTGTCGACCCCAGATTCTTTTACCGTAAGGCGCATGGAATCTGGAAGCGCCTTGACCTAGTCGGCAGGGTTCCAAGCCAGTGGGGCCTCCATTCCGCACTGCTGGAATGCATCCACGCTCCGAGGGTCGATGGTAGTTTTACGTCGTTCCGGACGATAATGCCGAGAACTAGTTTATCGTCATTGCGGACCAAGCCATTCGTAGTTTTACATCGTTGCGGATGTAAGCCCTCCGCCTGACTCTGTCAGCCCCATACGGTGGCCCGTCCTGGCTGAGAGGTTTCTTGTGATGAAAAGTGTTGGTCTTCATTGGCATGTGAGGGAAACTTCTTCCTCCATGATCTCCGGTATCGAGGGGGACTCCGGGTGAATGGGTTGATCGCTTTCGAAAGGCTTAGGCCCATTAACCCATCTCGTCGTGTGTTTCGATCGAAACGCTAGGGCACACCCTAGCGCCATCGTGCTGCACGAGGAGACTTGTTTTGAATCCGGCAGGACCCTTTTGAAGATCCCTAACTCTGTCAGCCCCATACGGTGGCCCGTCCAGGTTAGAGGTCGAGTGTTTGTCCAGAGTTTGATTTCGCAGTTGGCTTCTGCGCCTAATGAAAGACAAAGAACACCTTCTTATCTTTTCACAGTTTAACGACATGCAGGTCAACGACTTGAGCGGATCGTCGTCCGGGTTCGAGGTTTTCCTTCCTATCTTAGTTTAATGTCTTTGCGGACAATGTAGTTTTACGTCGTTTCGGACGAACATCCAGTTTAACGTCATGGTGGACGTGTGTCGGTTGTCCTGTTCGTGTAACCGTTACCTGGGGTGCAGAGGTCCTCTCCTTCTGCTACCCTAATATCCCCCAGCGGGGTTGCCGAAATCCCCTTCTCCTTCGTCCGCTCGCGCATAGGCCTCGTAGTCGTAGTCGTCGTATTGATGGTCGAGGGCGTCCCATGCGTCTAGTTCCGCTCTCGTGTAAGTAGAAGTTCCCCCATCTCCGATGGAGAGCGAGGAGCGCGCGACGTGTTCGCGGATTTTCTCTTGTACTTCCATGATTTCGACTTCTGTCGATAGTCGACGAATTTCCCTGTCGAGGAAGTCGAGTGTGGCCCCTTCGTAGTCCCTCAGCCCTTCCCCTTGCGCGGCTTGCTCCTCGCGCCGTCGGTATAGAGGGGGAGTGTCGTTGCCGGAGCGGGGTTCGGTGCTGGCGAAAGGAGGCGGGTTTGCCCGCTTCGTCTGGCCTGTCGCTGTACGGTGGTCCAGACGTATTCGGTCTGCGCGGAGGCGTCTCGATGGCTCGCAGGCGGTATTTCCCCGACGGTTCCCTCGTTCCATGGTACAACCCGGTACGGTTCAACCCGAATGGAAGGGGAATGAGCTGTATCGGTGTCGGCCAGAGGGCTGGTACGAGTTCCAGATTGACGAAGAAGAGAATTCGTGGGGATGGATGAGTAGGGCATGCTGCCCTGTGTTCCCTCGCGCGTACCAGAGGCACTCGGTGATTTCGGTGTAGGCCATGACCCTAACTCGGTCACTGGCGTTCGCCAACCGACGTGGAACATCGCTTCGTTCGCTACCGGGTTGTCCTGCCAGGACATTAGCTAGCCGTTGTAAGGCCAGAGCGACAGCCATTTGGATTACCGATCCAATGGTGGTCCGCTGCAGAGGGCATCGCCTAGTCGTTCCAATTCTCCGGGCTGAGGACTTCCACCACTGGTAAGGGGTCCTCCGGGTCCGGAAGGTGGTGCATTACCCGTTGTTGCGTCTGGTACATTTCCGTCAACATGTCCAGCCGGGCTTGGTATCGACGCAGGTCGAAGTACTCGCTCACTGCCGCCCAGGAGCTCTGGTCCCGGTGTTTCTGGCTCCACTGCATTGCTCGGATTCTTTCTTCCTTCTGTCGGATCTGCCTGAGGGTGATCGTCATGAGTTCCCTCAACCCTTGATGAGGACTCTGGTACGAGGACTCCTGTACTGGTACCAGATCCGATGGGAACCGTCGTCTGGTTTGTCGGGTCCACTCTTCGGGTATCCGGGTTTGGAACGGTAAGAACGACATCTGGCGAGGAGTTTCGCGACGGTGAGGAGGCTGATTCGGTGGTTCCTCCTCCGATGTACATGGCATGGTCTGGCGATGAGTCGCGTTGATGTGGGGAGAAGTATGAGTTAGAGGAATCTGTCATGTGGAGGGCGATGTCTCTTCTGTTCATCGCCTCCTTTATACTGTTGCATCCACTCGTAATCCCGAGCCTTTGGACGATTGGGATATCTTCGGTGATATTCCTGTAGGCTTCATCAGCCGTTCCTTTCAAGTAGGGCCCAGGGTTCCCATGAGTTGTCTGCTTCCGGATATCCGACCCACTTCACGAGGTACTTGATCCACGACCGTGGCGTTTAGAGTCCAGAACGGCTTCAACTTCGAAGTGTTCTCCTCGTTCAAGATCTCTGGCGGCGGTTTGGGGAAATTCTTCCCATGGGCCGTTGTCTCGTGATATTCGTGAGCATTGACGCATGGAACACGGGGTGGATCCTCCATTGTTCGGGATGTCCAAACGGTAAGCGAGGGTCCCAATTCGGTCTTCACCTTGAAGGGGCCGTAGCGTCGTGGGGCGAGTTTCGCTTTTGGATGTGTCGTGTGGATGTGGGTGCCTTCTAGCCATACTTGGGTTCCCTTTTCCCATTGGGGAAGTTTTCGGTGGGAATCCCTGTCTTTCGCGTGTTGCGCAGCCATGCGCAGGCTAGATTCCGCTTCTTCCTGTACTTCTTGGATCGATTTTATCCGTTCGACCACGCGGGCACCCTGGTATCCAGAACCGTGTCTGCCGAGTAGGGTGGATTGTATCCATAGAGGATTTCGAACGGTGATTTTCCTGTAGCTGAATGTTGTCTGCTGTTATGAGCGAATTCTGCAAAAGAAAGTAGTTCCACCCAGTTGTCCTGATGGTGGTTGCAGAAGACTCGTAGGAATTGTTCGATCTCTTGGTTTACCCGTTCGGTTTCTCCATCCGTTTGAGGATGGTATGCAGTACTCAGCGCTGGAATATACCCAGTCCTTTCCATAGTTCCCTAGTGAATGTGGCTGCGAATTGTGGGCCTCGATCGGACACCACTTTAGCGGGGAGACCGAAACGTTTAAAGACGTTGTCTTGGAAAAGTCTCGTGGTTTCTTCTGCCGTGATTGTTTTCTTGCACGGAGTGATGACGATTCCTTTTGATAGTCCTTGGTCTACCACCACATTGATCGAGTCGAACCTCCGCTTTCTGGGAGGTCGGTTACGAAGTCGGTGGAGATGAACTTCCAGGGTGTGTCCGTGGTTTCAAGCGGTTGAATCGGCGGGTGAGTGCGATGTGGCAAGTTCTTTGTAGATTGGCAAGTTGCACAACCATCCACGTAGTCGTGGACGAACTTTGTTATTCCCTGCCACCAATAGTTTCGTCGCACCAGTTCCAATGTCTTCGACCGTCCTGGGTGTCCGACTGCTATGGAATCATGGTGGGTTTTGACGATTGCTCTTCGTATGGTGTCATCCTTTGGTACACAGATACGTCCGTTTCGTCGGATAGTTCCTTCTTCGTGTGTCCAGTTGTTTAAGGCTGTTGCCAAGGTGCGGGTATTTTTCCTAAAATTGCTTGTACTGCCGCTTTTACTACCGTGTCCTGCTCCGACGAGAGTGTCGAATGAGCGTGAGGAGGTTTGAGACTGTAATTCCGTGGATCGAACGCGCACATCCACTAGTGTTTCCTCTGAGTCGGCGAAAAGTTTGGACGGTAGGAGAGTCTGCGCCTTGTTGTCATTTTCCACCCCCTCATTAAGGTCTGGCCGCCTGGACAGAGCATCAGCATGGTTGGTGGAACCAGCCTTGTGAAGGAGTGTAAAGTCGAATTGTGACAAGAACAAGCTCCAGCGAGCTTGGCGCGAGTGAGATCGCGCGCAGACTGGAAATAGACCAAATTCTTGTGGTCGGTCCAGATTTCGAACGGGTGACGGGCTCCTTCCAAGTAATGTTTCCAGTGGTCCAGGGCTTTGATGATGGCGAGTAACTCGCGATCGTGAACGTCGTAGTTCCGCTCCGGAGGAGCGAAAGATCCTGAGAGATAAGCCACTGGGTGCCATGCTTCATCGGTCCCTTCTTGTAATAAAACCGCGCCATAAGCGGTGAGGGATGCGTCGGTGACGAGCCGGAAAGGATGCATAGGATCCGGGTAGAGTAGGACGGGTTTCTTGGTGAAAGCCGATTTTAACGTGTCAAACGCCTTTGGCAGGCGTCCGTCCAGATCCATTTGGCATCCTTCTTGGTGAGGTCATGTAGAGGTCGAGTGATGAAGGAGAACTTCTCGATGAATCTCGATAAAAGTTTCCAATCCCAAGAACGAGCGAATGTCCGGACCGTGCGAGGGACGGGCCATTCCTCAATGCGGCTACTTTGAGTCCTCCATGGCGACAGAGTCTGCCGAGATCGTGTACCCCAATAGTTGAGTTTATCCTTGTGGAACTCGCACTTTTCGGGTTTGAGGTAGAGATCATTGTCGCGCAGGATTTTCATGACCTGTTTTATCACCAAGACGTGTTCGGCCACCGTGGCCGTGAAGATGAGGATGTCGTCCATGTATACCGTGATTTTCCTAGCGAGGATGAGATCCTTGAAGATCATGTTCATCATGGCTTGGAATGTGGCCGGCGAATTGGTGAGACCGAAGAACATCACTGTGGTTCGAAGAGTCCTAAGGGGTTACGAATGCCGCCTTGGACTCGTCGCCTTCTTGATCCGTATATTGTTATATCCCCAGCGGACGTCCAGTTTGGAGAACACCTTGGCTCCTTTAATGACGTCCAAGAGTTCCTGTATCAAGGTAGGGGCAAACATTCCTAACCGTGTGTTCGTTTAAGTGGCGGTAGTCCTGTACAGGGCGGAGTTTTCCATCCTTCTTGCTGATGAAGAAGAAGGAGGCCGCGCTGTTAGCTGTGGACCGGCGGATAGTTCCCCTAGCCAAATGTTCTTTGACGAACTTTCCTAGTTCGTCATGTTTTTCAGGGCTGAGCGGGAATATCCGGGGTGCTTGTGGAACAAAGGTCGGTTTTAGATCGATGGCGTGGTCCCATATCGTATGTCCTGGGAGTCTTTGTGACCGTCGCTCGCTGAAGATGTCGAGGTACTCGTGATAGGCAACGGTACTCGATCCTTCAGGTGCGTGATGTCAATTTCCTCTTCGAGGTCTTCATCAAAACTGGCGAGACCTGTCGGTTCGGGGGCGACCTTCCTAATGACTGGTTCCTCCTTGTTCACCGGAACAGGGAGGTCAAACTTGAGCTTGTTTTTTGCGACGCGCTCTACGTCGGCGAGTATGTCGAGCATCTTCTGTCGTCCTTGGGCGCGTCTGTCCCAAAGGTTTACTAATGCCGTTTGAATTCGCTGTTTGTCAGCGTGCGCCATCTTTCTCTCGGCCATCCTCTGGGGTCCGAGAGATCGTGTACCAAGCGAGGTTTTTCTCGGTGTGTTTTCTACCATTGTTTAGCCGTCCTTCGGCCAATGGTTCTTCTTTGCCTTGGTAATTCCATACGGTTGTTCGCATAGGGATCGGCACCCATCGAACCGTACTTCACGTTTCCTCCACCGAATGGAAGGATCGTGGTATCGTAGCCAATCTGTCCCAGGAGCATGTCGTCTCTCCCCAGATTGGTGATGAACATTTGAACGCGTTCCGTGTGCGTTCGACCTTGTTGGTCTGTGATGGTTAGATTTCCATCTACGCCTCTAGTTATGAGGCCGTTTTTGTTAATGGAGTCGTCGACGTTCGTACTCGAATGGGTCGGTCCAACGGATAGCTGGGGAGGTTGTGTTTCCATACCCAGGATTCGTTGACCAGGATCCCTTCGCAGGCTGAGTCGATCGTTGCTCTAGCTCCAGCTCTTCGGCCTTGAGTTGTCAACTCACGTTCAAACGGATAGGAGTAATGATGTGATGGTTCATTGCTCGTACGTTGATACATGATTTGACCCCTCCTTCGACCGTCTCTCTCTCTCTTGCTGGCAGAGGAGAGGCTAAGAAAACCCTCTGCTACGTCCACCACACCTGCTTGGCTTCGCCCGTGTCTAGCTCTTTGAAGAGCCTTCGGACGGTAGCAGCATCACCGACGGGTCGGTCGAGTCGTCGTCGGTCAGGCGGTACGTAGCGTCCTCCATGGTGCGGAGGGGTCTCGGGTCGCGGTAGAGTCCGCGGGTTCCATCGACGACGAGGTTGTGGTACCCACGGTGGTGCTGACCAGAACTGCCCTCCTCCAACTCTCGATGAAGTCGGCTGTTTCTTCCAGTTGGGGTTCCTGGTCGTCTTCTTCCATGTCCACTTCGCGAGCTCTCCGACCTCCTCTTCCCATTGGCGACGCGAATTTCCTCTAGTCGGCCGAAGGCCTCTGCGTGGGGCACGACAGTCAGCTGTCCAATGTCCCTCTTTTCCGCAATTATAGCATGGAGAGGAGGCGTCTTGCCATCATGGTTCGCTTGTTTAAACCATACGCCCTTTTTCTCGAGGCGTCGATGTCCATATCGACGACTTGGTTATTCATTCTTCGAGGGGCGTTGGTGGAATTGTAACGGGGGTAGACGAAGGTGGAAGCGATCTAGGAAATCGCTTTTGAAGTTGGTGGAGCTGGCGAGGAGGGTCTTTTGAGCGCTGCGGGCTCTCATGCGGCCATCTATTTCACAGGCCATGTTGACCCAATCCTGGATCGTGTCTTTGGCGGAGTTTCTCGGTCGTAGATTTTGTCGAGGACTTTGGATCTAAGCCTCTTTGGTAATAAGGAACTTGTTCCTTATCGGCGATGTCGGCGTCGGCGGCGATGAGTGTGAACTGATTTGAGTATTCGTCCACCGTCATGCGACCTTGTGAGAAGGTCATGAGGGCGCTGCGGGCCTTATCCACTTTCCCAGATTCCCTGAAGTGGATTTCGAACTTCTCCTTGAAGTCTTTCCACGTTCCCAGGGTCGTGGGAGGATCTGCCCCGATCGTTTTTTTGAGGAAGTTCTCCGCCCATACTCCTGCCGTTCCGGACCGCATGCAGGAGAGGACCAGGGAGATCCGATCCGCATCGGTCTTGTATCGATCTGTTTCTGTAACAAAAAGAAGAGGCATTGGAGCATGAAATGCTGCGACTCGGTTTTGATGCCTGAAAAGTTGTCGGGAAGCTTCAGCTTTCCTCGACCTGGCTGTACTGTGGTGAGGGGGAGGGTTCCTCCGCCGGCTGGGGTGGTTCCTGCTCCTGATGTCGACATGATGTTTTGGGGGTTTGTGTGTACAGGCGTCTGTGCGTCCGAGTAATCTGAGTGGGAGGATTCTTCCTCTTCTTCTTCCGAGGTGTCCGGTACTACGGGCTCGGGTTCTCTGTATTGTGGTGGGGGTTCCCAATCGGCGTGGACTTCGTTCCACGCCCACTCTGCTTCTGTTCCGTCTGATCTGGTGAAGAAGTACTGTCCGTCCCTAAACGAGCAGTTGTCGAAGTTTGGTGGGGCCCTCTGGTTTGTATCCGAGTAAAACCACGAGGCGCCTTGTTTGTGGATGGGACGGTTGTTTTGACGGAGTTGATTGTTGATTCGTCTAGTGCCTGGTGGATATCCTAGGCCTAGATCTTGCTCCAGCGTATAAGAGGTAACGCTCTCTCAGTGGATGTCTAAGCCACCGAGCGAGGTCGTGAGAAAGGGTGTGGCTGTAAGCAAGTTGTGCGCAAGGTAGGGGCGTGGTCGAGTCTATTCTAATGTTACGAACTGCTCGTTCGGTAACCTCAGAGTAGCGGTTCTTCCCTAAGTCGCGCAGTGACTGAAGACGTGGAATGAGTCCGACTGTATTGGGGTACAGTAAGGACAAGGGTAGGCAGTAGGAAGACTGCCTAAGGACGAGGGTCCGTATAGGATGATACGGATGAACGAAGGAGAATAGACTAAAGTCCTTTAGCCTATTCTATGGGCCTTATATACCGTATGCGGCCCTGACATGTGAATGCTTCCTTTAGTACCCTCTCTGCTCTGTATATCCCTAAGTCCCACTTCCCGTCCGATGCTGAGTGATCCATCGGATTAGTCGGCTTTGAGGGAATGCCGAATACCTTGTTGTACGCTCCGATGAGGAGCCGCCTAGTGTTGGTACGCTGGATGTCGGGTTAGACGTGCTCCGATGAGCCCCGAGATCCCAATCGTAACAAAAATTTGGTCTATTTCCAGTCTGCACGCGATCTCACTCACCGTCAAGCCCGTTGGAGCTTGTTTTTGTCACAGTTTGACTTTACGCTCCTCAACAAGGCCGGGACCACCAACCATGCGGATGCTCTGTCCAGGCGGCCAGACCTTAGTGAGGGGGTGGAATCTGACAATAAGGCGCAGACACTGTTACCGTCCAAACTTTTCGCCGAATCCGAGGAAACTCTGGTAGACGTGCGCGTCCGGACCACCGAATTACAGTCTTCAAGTCTCCTTTCCCTCATCCGACACTCCCGCTCAGAACGGGATATACTGGTGGATGAAGCGTTGAAGGAAATTCTAGAAAAGGGTCCCAAAGCAGTAATGGCAAAACTTAAGGAATGGACACACGAGAAAGGCATCACTCGGCGATATGGGCACATATGCATACCAAAAGACGACACCATACGAAGAGCAATAGTCAAAACCCATCATGATTCCTTAGCAGTCGGACATCCGGGACGATCCAAGACGCTGGAACTGGTGCGATGACATTATTGGTGGCAAGGCATGACAAAGTTTGTCCATAATTATGTCGATGGCTGTGCGGCTTGCCAGTCCACAAAGAACTTGCCACATTGCACTCACCCACCGATTCAACCACTCGAAACCACGAACACACCCTGGAAGTTCATCTCTACCGACTTCGTAACCAATCTCCCCGAAAGTAGGGGATTCGACTCGATCAATGTGGTAGTAGACCAAGGACTGTCGAAAGGAATCATCATCACCCCGTGCAGGAAAACGATCATGGCCAAAGAAACCACCAAGCTATTCCAGGACAACGTTTTCAAACATTTTGGTCTCCCAGTCAAGGTGGTGTCCGACCGAGGACCTCAATTCACGGCCACATTTACTCGAGAACTATGGAAAGGACTAGGCATTGTCCCCGCACTGAGTACGGCATACCACCCCCAAACGGATGGAGAAACCGAACGGGTGAACCAGGAAATCGAGCAATTTCTACAAGTCTTTTGCAACCACCACCAGGATAACTGGGTGGAATTACTCTCGTTTGCAGAATTTGCTCATAACAGCCGACAACACTCAGCCACTGGGAAATCACTGTTCGAAATCCTCTACAGGTATAATCCACCTTATTCAGCAGATGCGGCACTAGACACCAAGGTGCCTGCGGTGGTCGAACAAATTAAGTTGATCCGAGAAGTCCAAGAGGAAGCCAAAGCAAGCCTGCGCATGGCTGCGCAGCGCGCCAGGGAAAGGGATTCCCACCGAAAGCTCCCGCAATGGGAAGAAGGGACCCAAGTATGGTTGGAAGGAACCCATATCCACACAACTCACCCAAAAGCAAAACTTGCTCCCCGACGGTACGGCCCTTTCCGGATATTGAGCAAAGTCGGAGTCTTGGCCTACCGCATAGAAATCCCCAAGCAGTGGAGGATCCACCCCGTGTTCCATGCATCATTACTCACGGAATATCACGAGACAGAGGCCCATGGGAAGAACTTCCTTAAACCGCCTCCAGAGATCCTGAACGACGAAGAACACTTCGAAGTTGAAGCCGTTTTGGACTCCAAACGCCACGGTCCTGGCATCAAATACCTCGTAAAGTGGGTTGGATACCCAGAAGCGGATAATTCATGAGAACCCTGGGCCCTGCTAAAGGGAACGGCTGATGAAGCACTACAGGACTATCACCGAAGATACCCCAATCGACCAAAGGCAGTGGGATTCCAGGTGGATACTGCAATATAAAAGGAGACAGGATGAAAGGAAAAGATCCGGATCCTCACCATCTCATGACAGACTCCTCCACCTCCTACTTCTCCCAACATCAGCAAGACTCCTCCTCAGATCATGCCATGTTCCTCGGAGGAGGAACAACCGAATCAGCATCATCGCCATCGCAAAACTCCTCACCAGACATCATCCTGGCCATTCCAAGCCCGGATACCCGAAGAATGGACCAGGCAAACCAGACGGAGGTCCTCACCAGGCCTAGTGCCAGTGGAAGCGGCCTCGTATCAGAGCCCACACCAAGGGCTGAGGGACTTAATGACAACGACTCTTTGGCAGATCCGGCAAAAGGAGGAAAGAATCCGGGTGATGAATTGGAACCAGAAGCACCGGAACCAGAGCTCGTGGGCGGCAGTGAGCGAATACTTCAACCTACGATGAGCCCAAGCCCGGCTGGACGTATTGACGGAAGCGTACTGGGCGCAGCAGCAAGTAATGCATCGCCTCCCGGACCCGGAGGACCCACTGCCAGTGGTGGAGGTCCGCACTCCGGAGAACTGGAAGGATTAGGGGATGCTCTTCTGCAGCGAACCACGATTGGGTCGGTAATCCAAATGGCTGTCGCATTGGCCTTACAACGGCTCGCTAATGTCCTGGCAGGACAACCAGGAAGCGAGAGAAGCGATGTTCCGCGTCGGCTGGCGAACGCCAGCGACCGAGTTAGGGTCCTGGCCTACATCGAGGACCATCGGGTGGCCTCCTGGTACACGCGAGGAAACACAGGGCAGCACGCCCTACTCATCCATCCCTATGAGTTTTCTTCCTTCGTCAATCTTGAGCTCGTACCTGCCCTCCTGGCCAACACCGATGCAACTCAGTCCCGTCCCCTTCGGGTTGAACCGTACCGGGTTGTACCGTGGAACGAGGGAGGCGTCAGGGAAGTACCGGCTGAGAGCCATCGAAACGCCTCCACGCAGACCGAATACGTCTGGACTACCGTGCAGAGACAGGCAAGGCGAGACGAACGGACTAGGGCCAACGTCCGCCTCCTCACCGCTAGGGCTGAACCAAGTACCGACAACGAACAACCCCCTCTATACCAGCGGAGGGACAGGTCGAACCGAGCCAGGGGACGCGGAGATGCGCTACGAGCAAGCCACTCTCGACTTCCTCGACAGGGAAATTCGTCGACTATCGGTAGAAGTCGAGATCATGGAAGTGCAAGAGAAAATCCGCACCCACGTCGCCGTACTCCTCGCTCTTCATCGGAGATGGGGGGAACTGCTACATGGACAAGAGCAGAACTAGATGCTTGGGACGCCCTCGACCATCAATACGACGATTACGATTATGAGGCATACACACGGCCAGACGAGGGAGAAGGGGATTTTGGTAATCCCACCGGAGGATATTGAAAGGATGCAGAGGAGAGGACCCTGCATCCCAGGTAACGGTTACACGAACAGGACAACCGGCACACGTCCACCATGACGTTAAACTGGATGTTCGTCCGAAACGACGTAAAAACTACGCTCGTCTGCAAAGACGTTAAACTAAGCCAGGAAGGAAAACCTCGAACCCGGGACGCGCCCCGTAGAAGACGCCGACCTGCATGTCATTAAACTGTGAAAAGAAAAGAAGGCAGGGGAAGTACCTGTCCTGGCCTGGCAGGGTCAAAAGTTCCATTTTTCTCCTTCAAGCAGAACGAAGGAAACACACAAGCGAACCTCTCGCTGTCAAGAGGTATTCTGACAGACGAATCGGGCGTCCCGTTTGGATCCCCAGTTTTACAGGTCCCTTTCCGCATTAGGAGGACCTTGGATTCAGCAAATAACCTATGTCGCTGGCTTCTCTCAACGAGTGATGGCATTGAGAGCTCAAGATGCATATTCCGGTCGTGGCGAATCGGGTGCTATTTATTATCCTCGCTGTCAAGGTCTGACAGGAGTTTGGGCGTCCCTCTTTGGATCCCCAGTTTTACAGGGTCTTTTCCGCATTAGGGGACCCTCGCTGCGATGCACGCAGTAGTAGGAGATGCGACCTACTACGGTGTCAGTAACTGAACGAGGCACCAAAACAAGAAACCTCTCAGCCAGGACGGGCCACCGTATGGGGCTGACAGAGTCAGGCGGAGGGCTTACATCCGCAACGATGTAAAACTACGAACGGCTTGGTCCGCAATGACGATAAACTAGTTCTCGGGTTCGTCCAAGAGACGTAAACTACCACCGACCCTCGGAGTGTGGATGCATTCCAGCAGTGCGGAATGGAGGCCCCACTGGCTTGGAACCCTGCCGACTAGGTCAAGGCGCTTCCAGATTCCATGCGCCTTACGGTAAAAGAATCTGGGGTCGACACGGTTCAATTCCGTGCGAGGGGTCTGGAGACAAGGAGCGGGTTGCCAGCCATCCGACACGGACCGCGACTACTCCTTGGCCGTTCAGTCTATCTTGAAGTCAGAAGCAAGAAATTCCGCTTCAAGCCAGTCAAGAGGCAACTGGGATGGTGCCTCGAGGTACGTGGTTATGGGACAAGTTCATGCCCATACCGCACGTCCTCCATGACGTTAAACTGGGCCTGTTGGCGACTTCGAACACGAAGTCGCCACGTCCGAAATGACGGAAAACTAGCCTGTCCGCAATGACGATAAACTACGGTCTCCCTCTGTTCTAGGGAGACGTCTTTGGAGCTGGAATTACCGCTTCCAGCTACAAGTCCGAAATGACCCTAAACTACCCTCACCTTGGAGGACAAATCTATTGAGACTCAAGGCACAGTCGGGTGATAGCTCGTCCGAAACGACGATTAAACTACAGTCGTCCTTCATGATGTTAAACTGAGGCGACCCGTCAGTTATGGGCTGGGTGAGTCGTGTCAAAATAGAAGCTTATTCTGGCACCACTCCCCTCGTTAGAGCAGTGTCCAAAGATGGGACTCTTTGCACACTACTCCAAAAACAAGTTATCCGGTTTGATATAGCATAAACCGTCACCTTCTTCCTCGGGACGAGATAACCTCTAGAGCTGTGGAAATTGGTCTATGGCCCTATGCGCATCACCGATGAATGATCCGGCGCGCAGAAAAGTCCTCACTCTAGGCCTGTTATCTTTGGGAACAGGTGTATTTATAGGTCCGCAACGACCTAGGGATAAACTAGCAGGACCGTCCGCAATGACAAGACAAAACTACCTATGGTCTAGGGACGACTTTAAAACTCCTACCACAAGAGGGAATACCATACAGCGACCCCACATTCAACCGACTCGGACAAAAGTCAAGTTTCTATTTTCACCACCTAATAATCTTCGCACCATCATCTTCTTGACGTCACCAGGATCGGCCTGGTAAAACAAAAAGAATCCAGGAGGGGCCTGGATCGGGTGGACACATTGATGGCCGGAAAGCCTACCAGCAGGTGAGATGGCTTGGTAACCCATCAACAGACCAGAACAATAGGGGCACAGGCGGAAGATAACTTCTTCGACGGCCGAGCATAAACTGGATGTGTTTGCGACCCGCAACAAAACTTTGGTGAAGGAAAAACATCGGAAGGGAGACGCAGCCTGGGAAACCGCTAGGTACTCAAAACAAACAGCTCAACGGAGACAGAAAAATCCTAGGCGTTGTAAACGACGTAAGTCGGTCTTCACCCCAGAAAACGCAGTTGTGCCGGAAGACGCATCCAGACAAGACGGTCAAGAACGATTCATGATGATGGAAGAGGTGCTCGCATAGCGAGGTCCGTTCAGGCGTATGGATGTAGAAAGGGGGTATTGTTACGATTGGAATGCCGGGGCTCATTGGAGCGGGTCTAACCCAACATCCACCGTAACAACACTAGGCGGCTCCTCATCGGAGCATACAACAAGGTATTCGGCTTTCCCTCAAAGCCGACTAATCCGATGGATCACTCAGCATCAGATGGAAAGTGGGACGGATGGATATATGAGGCGTAACACGGATTCGGGTGGGTCGAGGACGACCAATCACCCAAGGGGCCAAGGAGAGGTTATGAGTAAGACGGGCAGGAAGCCAGATCCCTTACTATAACCACATACAGTATATAAGGCCCATAGAATAGGCTGAGGAAGCTTCAGTCTATTCTCCTTTGTTCCCGCACAGTCTTCCTACTGTGTGACCTCGCCCCCTGTATCTTCCTATACAGGGACCTCGCTCCCCATCCCCCTTGTATCCCAAATACAAGTCGGATCTCTTCACACTTCATAAGCGCAACTTAGGGAAGAACCGCTACTCTGAGGTTATCGAACGAGCAGTTCATAACAAGCAGGATAGTATGTATTATAGTGTATGTATCAGACAAGTAACTTATGGTAAGTAGCATGGATTGGACAAGTGAATGTTTGGGTAAGTGTTGGGCTTACAATACGGTAGTAATGGTATGACAAGAAATAAGTTTGTAAGTTGGATAGGTTGCAATAGATACAGCTAGAATAAGGGCAAGAAGAAAGGAGAAGAATGAGAGTTTCACCTGTTTGAGATCATAGACCTCATCTGAGGCAATGATTGAGGCTGTACAACATGTTTACATCATCTCTGCAGCCTTGTTTTCTTCAATCAAAAGACAGACTGTTCTCGATTGCTCCAAATGATGCAAGCATGACGGAGTCACTGGGCCCCCGTTCTTTGTGTGAGGTCAACTCTGAGAGCTTCTTCATTTCCACTACTCCGACTTCTTTCATGTTTCCCCCGAGATCAGCACGACACTTTAGATCGTACCGTCCCCAGGGTACTTATGACCCATGACGCACACGTACCGGGTCTCATACTACCCATGCTGACATCGGCATCAGCATTGTCAGTAGATGACATCAAGGCCTTGTTCCTCCTGGTGGGCCCGATCGACCAGGATAGGCTTCAAGTCATGTCCACACTTGTTGCGCATCGGCCCGGGGGCCCATGAGTCGACTGTGCCCCCTCGAGGCTAAGTAGCTTGTATTGGATCGATCATGATGTAACCGCGCTGCGATACGTGAGCGTTTTATGCCCCAGCAAGAAGCCTAGCCTACAGTGGCCACGAGAGCGGGCGGCTATGCAGTAGGGATGTACGTACTGGGTGTGAGCTTCGACTCGGCTGAGACCTGCCCATCTGCCCCCTCGTCGACGCCGCGCACGCCTACTCACCGCCAGGTCCACCCCTTCATTCTGCGTGGCCAGCACAGCACGGCATACACCGGGTCATGAGGCCAGCTCGTCCCCGAATAGCCCACCTCCTGCCTCGCCGCGAAGCCATCGCGCCGTTGCGGATGGCCGAGTCAGATGACGTCAAAGCACCCAACATCCCATCAATACTGCATTACCCCGCTCCGAGGGATCCTCGACCCCGCGCGTCGAAGGACTCGACGACTCGAGGCCTTCTTGAATGACGAGTCGCACACAAGAAGACGGGCGCGGGGAGATGGCTCGTCCGTCGTCCGTTAGCTAGCCATCGACTCGCTGCATTTGAAAACCAGCAGTCGAAGCCGTCTTCGACCAGAACACGCTCCCAGCATGTGAATCACGCGCGGCCCACCTGACATGACATCCCCACACACTCCGATAGCCACCCTTGAAATTCTGGCTAGATGGGCCCCTCCAGACCCGGGTGTCCGACGCACAGATACATAGACAAAGCGAAGGCAAAGACGCGGCCCACACCTACGGTAGCGTAGCGTATACGCTTCTTATCCGTCCGACCCCTCTCTTCCCAAATACACACGGATCCACATCGACAATACTGACACGGGGCTCGAGGCTCGCATGATAGTATCGGTCCACGCTGGCGGCAGGGGAGAGATGTTCTGGAAAGTGTTTTCCTTGATGTTGAACTGTTTAAAGTCAACCAGGGCACTGACGAAGCCTAGGGGACAGGCGGGCGGTGCGTGCAGGACTTGAGCGAAAGTGACGTCGTGGTGCCACAAGCCCACGCTGCCAAGCAGCCGCATGATCAGGTCGATTCTATAATTCAGACGCATTGCGTATACGGCTACATACCACAGTGATTTCGATTATGCGTCGGCTATTGCAGCAGGCGTGCCCACATGGCACACAAGCCGTAAGAAACCCTGAGATTCTCATTGTTTCTATTAGAAGTATACTGGGAACACGCACATGGACACTGCACCCTGAGCAGCCTACATGATGTGATCCAGCAGCAAGCATCGTCGTGGTTCGTTTCTACGACTTTTCGAGAAGGTTCGTCATCCAAGGATCCACAGCCTAGCTAGACCTGGATGTTCTTGACTCTGAGAGCAATGGGTGGAGGTAGGGTGCCGGCCCGTGCACTGTCTCACTCCATCCAAGATCTCGCCATGATACGGCTGTGCCACCTCGTGATCACGTCGGCCGACCAGTGCTCCCAGTCTGGTCCCGACATCTCCTTTTTTGACTTCCGAGACAAAGGGTCTAAGCAGACGTATGTTGGGCGAAAAGCGAAGCACTCAAAACAACGTCGCTCCCCGACTTGGATCCCTGGTACGACAAGTGTAAGGAAGGAAGCGCGCCTTACAACTGGCGCCTGCTGACCAGAATTCTGGCATTTTGGCCTGCAGCTTGAGCTCATGAGAGAGGGATGAAAAACACTCTACCCGTTGTATCGAAGGTGTCAATTGCACGGCGTCAAAGTACATCCGAGCACTAGAGAGGAAACTCTCATGCAAGACCTAAGAACTTCAAACTAGCCAAGTTAAGCACCACTGAAGCTACAGATAACGTTAGAAAAAAGCAAGAGCGAAGCAGGCAGACTAGAGAGCGGTGGCGCTATGGAGTCGTGTGGAGACCCGAAAAAAGACGAAAGCTGCACGACGGCAAACCCCGCGACTTACTCCAGAGGTAGGTACCAATGCCCGTCAGAAATTTGCTAGGCCAAAGAAGAGCTGTCGAACGTCGAACAAACTCAGCGCCAGCAGCAGGTCAGGCCCATAGCAACAAGGCGGGGACCTGCGGGGACGTTCAACGAGGGGGCGTCAAGGACGCTGTCGCCGATGATGGGCTGATGGACAGCAGAGCGCGTCGGCATTCTGGGTACCCCGCACGGACGACAGCCACGCGTCACGCTCCCGCGTGCTTCTGAACGAGCGGGACGGAATTGGAACGCCGACACTCCCGACATCGACGCTGGCCTGTCACCGAAGGCTGGCAGCTGACAGCGCTGACGTCCGAGCGTCATCCCGCCATCGTCCCAATCGGGCGATCGAGCTTGATCGCGTAAGCCCTTCCTTATTTTGCTTCCGTTCTGCGCAGGTCGTCGAACCTGGGTGAACGTGTCGAGATAGGGGCACCGGCTGTGGAGGCTGTGGGGCGAGGGGCAAGAGCCATCCGAAACTCTTCGACGGAGCCAATGCGCTGTGCGTCGACGCGCATTTGGTGCGCAAGGCCCGCGCACACGGCGTCGGCGTCTGAGCCACTCCTCGTCTAGGCCAATCCCTGAGCTCTCTTCCTCGTCTTCTGTCTCTCCCTCCCGAGTCGTCTGCATCAGGATCATCAGGATCATCAGGATCATCAGGCCATCTGATGGCAGCGTGTCGTCGAGATAAGAAAGTCGAGGCGGGACAGCCAGCGCATCTGCTACTGGTTTGCATCATCCCACATCGCTCTGCGCTGGAATGAGAACGACGCCACCGAGAGGATACGACGCTAATGCTGGCGCCGCCCAATAGAGCAGCTGTTAGGGGCGGCAGAAAGGCTGTAAATGAAAGTCATCAAACGAAAAGGCACCCGATTATCGCCCCGCACGCTAAGAATAGGCAGAGCACGTCCATATACGCGTGAACGCTGCATAAGACCCGATTGCGGAAGAAGGGGAGAGGGGAAAGGGAAGGTGAGGTTCGAACGGAAGGCCATATTCGCAGGCTTGGCAACGTTGTGCGCAGAGAAAGACTCACAATACACGCCCGTGTACAATCCGAGGCCTCGAGCGCTCGCTCGACGACGCACACGTGTGCACAAGGTCTTCTCCCGCCCGTCTTCGAGTCTTCATCATCGTCCATTCTGGTAGAGACCTCTGAACACCATCACGGAAACCTGATACACCGCCCCCGATAAGCTTCTCTCGTCTTTCAAGCCTCTTGCAGATGACATCACAAGAGAGAGAGCTTCAATGAAGCCAGCATCATACAGTAGACGAAAGCCAACAGATGATGGTGAGACTCCTGCCGTCGTACGATGTTCATCACAGCGGCTTTGCCAGACTCTACCGACAGCGTCGGCGCGTATCAGCAATACCGCAAGTCCGACGGAGAGATCCGCCTCTGATGCGCGCGCATGTGCGCGCAGTGATCTATGATACGCTAACTGCTAGACGGGTGATCCCCGAGGTGCTGACGACGGGCGGAAAGATGCATGAGAGTTCCACGGTTCCAGGCGCTTTCCAGCATGAGTGATAGACGCACGCGCGCCTCCATGGGGCAATATACGTACACTGTATCAGAAACGCGAACGCTCCGCTGTTGTTGTTCCAACCCGAACATAGCTCCCGCGTCCAATAAAGCTCGGATCTGGCGTGATCCAACCAGTGATTCCGACCTGCTGCCCACGCGCGCGAACTGATGCGCGGAGCGAGCGAGGGCGTAGAGAGATGGCGGCGCTGGGTATTCCTCACGCCCGTTCTGGCAAAGCATTTCATGATGCCAGCAGTGCCGGGATCAAGTGCAGGCAGGCGGAATGGTAGCGGAAGCCAGCAAGAGATGATGGCTCAGATCGGATGAACCGTGGCCACGCGGCGCGGCGCGTCCAGCTAGAATCTTAATCGACGACGGCGTGGAAGAATGGAAGCCGGGAAAGCCGCGAGAAAGGGGAATTGCGAGGTTCAGGTGAGAGAGCATTTTTGCAGGTCGGCAGGGGCACGCGCGCGTCAGAGCACGTTCACACGCGAGTGAAGGGGTAGGCGCACAAACGCCTCTGGATGTCGAATCGGGCGCCCGACTGCTCGACTGGGCATACAAGGATATGGATATGGACACAGACAGGCAGCACAGACAGGTGAACGTTAAAATCGGGACGCGCGGTATGTAGAGGAGCGAGTATAGCGCGATCGATATCTAGAGGTTGCACTGCGAAAAAGGAGCAGCAAGAACGAGGCTGGGCCTTCTGCTGCTGCTGTCGACTCCTGAAAGACCCATGCAGTGACATATTAGACAAAGCAGCATCGGGGACGCGGACTGACTTGATGCGGATGGCTGGGCTGCCAAAGCCTCCGCAAGGCGCGCTCTACCAAGATCCGAGACTGCTGCACCTTGCAAGATCCAGAGAGAAGGCACAGCATCATGGCAGGGGTGGATGCATGAGGATACAAGCTTACGATTTAGTGCCGTGCCCCAGGGAGATTCTAGCTCGAGTCATATATATCTGCGACACGAGGCTGGAGCTTAGAAGCCGGAGACAACAGGCAACGTGTCAATGCCATGAGATGGAGGGTGTCTTGAGATGGCAGGAGGCGTAGATAGCTGTGTGCTGCTGTTCCTAGGGTGGAGAGGGTGAGGGCAACTGCGATAGGAGCTGGCTGCTGAAACGAAGATCTGTGCGGTCATGTTGGGGATAGATAAAGGAAACGTGCAAGCTGACACGTACTCGGCCCCTGGCCGCGCGAGACTCTTTCCTGCTCGCGTGATATCATGCTGAGCACATAGCATTCGATCACCAGCATCATCACAGCGTCACTTCGACATATCGGCAGCGCAGCGTCAGAGCGCCGCCGATGAACCAGCCACGCTGCGTTCATACTCGCTGTAGCCCCGGAAGTCGTGATCTACGATCACGAACAAAGGAGTGGGTTGGTCCTTACCCATCGAGGCGTGGTGGACGAGTGCGAAAGAACGCAGACGCAGACGCTGCGCCGCGGGCATGACGCATCGCACGGTCTTACTGCCTAGTTGGCCCACACGCGCGCCCTTCCCTGTCTCCCGGCCTTGGTCGCTAGCTGCCCAACAGCTTGCGCGTGTGCACTATGATGGTGATCGACAGCAGCGAACCCGATGTCCTGCTGGAGAAGCAGCCCTGCGCCTTCGGAGGGGGCACGCGGGGCGCGGCGTGGCGGCGCAGGGAGCCCGAATAGGAAGGAACACGTTTCTGCGATTCCCACCAGCGATTTGAGACTCGTATCGGGCGAGATGACAGTGAGACGGATACGAAGGTGGAAGGCGAGGTACTGCTTAGAGTAGAATAGGGTGCGCGGGAAAGAGGGCGCAGCAAGGCGCTGGCAGCGGCGGAGTACGTACTTAGCGTTGTACGACGGGCTCTTTGAGCTGCACGCATTGGGCTCAATGGACTGTTCCGCGAATGAATACGATTGACACGATGCAGCTCGGGCTGTCGATCGTGCTGTAAGCGAAAGAAAGAGAGAGGGAGAAAGGGAGACGTCTTACCCATCTCGATCTCTCTGAGCGACAAGCGAGTCACGCACGATAAATGCTGCAGTACGTGATTTGGAGAGCAGGCGAGGGAAGTAAGCGCGGTGCCAGTGCGTCCATGCTCCGCGCATGTCGGTCGACGCTCGGGCTACCGTAAGTGAATCGCTTGAAACCTACGGCGGCCGCATGTGGGTCCATTCTCCACGCACGCACGCCTGATATATGCGGAGGTGATTATGCCCGAAGAGTAGGATTGGCAAGCAACCGGGATCTGTGAATATATCAAGTGTGTGGCCATCGAGTGCTGTCGAATCTCGGGGAAATGCAGTTAGACGAGGCACGCTGAGTGAGTAGGTCGCCAGAAACACGTCACTGCGACTAAGCACCGAGAGACATTGATATTGAAGTGAGGAGTGTTTACGGCGAGTTAAGACAATACGTGCCGGTGACCTTTCTCTGACAAGCACGAGTGCAGGCACATCGGGCCTGTCCAGTTGCACGTCGTTGCTCAAAGGTGACTGAATAAACTGAGATCTGGAAGCCCGTCGATCAGAAATCGGACAGGCGGGCGCCTTTTGCTTCAAAGGAGCCGGTCAGCGCGTCGTCAGCAAGTTCTGAAGTCGCCGGCGCCGCCGGATATCGCTAGGTGCATAGCGCCTTGGAGGACCTTGTCTCGCCTCGCGCAGCGCCAAGGGTGTCGCGAGCCTGTCGACATTTCATTGCCGTTCCGTGTCGGCAAGCACAGGCGAGATGTGTGCTGCGCAGAATGTTGAGAAAGCGAACCTGAATCAATCTAAAAGCAGATGAATTTCGGCAAGGGGGGTGGGTGGTGGTGCCGGTGGTGGTGGCAGCGTCAAGATTCGATATATTGAAGGTTCGGAAAGGAAGCGCAGAGAGCCATGTGCATGCGTGTCTCTTCCCTCCGAGGACGTTCGCCGTCGTGCCAGGGCATCGAGTGGACTAGGTTCATCTAGAAATAAGCCAGCAGTTCATAGATCAACGCAAATGCAAATGCGAGCAAGCGGACAAGCACTGTGAGACGCGGCCAGAACGCGTCCAGACGCGCCCGACCTTTCAAAGCTGGCTATCCCACCCCTGCCATTCATGAACCGCGCACGGCGCAATCGCACACCTCGAAGCGAGCCGAAGTCGACGCCACGTAAGATTAGCTGCTCCAACGGAAGTGGAATGGCAGGCTTCGAGAAGCGCGCGCGCCGTCTGCACTTCCGCGACGCGACGTCGACATCGACGGCGACTCAAACCCCACGACAAAGGAGAAGCCAGACTGGGAATTAGGTTAGACGCTGCGCTGGTCAGGGCCGGCAATGAAGCTGGGACGTTGACGTGCCGTTCTGTGCGATGGTGAGCGCTGCACGCACGAAGAATGTGGGAATGACCGTCAGACGTCGCACCGTCATGCTCATGGCCCTCGGCACGTGGCGCGTCCAGGAAGAGAATCGTCGAACAGCGGGTGAGAACTCGATGGGATTGGATGATGGACGTGGGTACAATGCAAAGGCTAACGTGGGCTGGCGGGACGGGCGGGGCGGGGGGCTGGAGGAAGCTGACTCGGACTTGACTCGGGCCGCCCAGCGACGAATCGGAGAGGAGAACGGACGATGATATTTGCATCACCCAACCTCCCAACCCATCGCGTTCCGTGATCCCAACAACTCGCCAGCCCGTCCACCTCACGCGAGCAGGATCTCATCAAGTAACCAAGATACAGCCCCGACACCGCTACATCTGATCCAGGTCCTCGTGCACACTGCCGCTCCCTCCACCACAAGCGTCCACGTCGTCGTCGTCGTCATACGCGCCGCCGCACAGCTGAAACGCGTCCCTCGCCCGATCCTACCATCGCGAGCCTGTTCCGCCCGCCGCCCTGGCCACACCGCGCGGTCATAAGCACCTATCGCGCCGCACTGCACTCAGCCACGGTCCCTCGCACCCAGGGCAACGCGCGACGCGCATCAGCGTGCATCGCGAGTCGGGGGGACGCGCTTGCTTCTGGCGCGAGGGCAGAGGGGCGCCCAATATCGCGATATTCCAAATTATGCGCCTATTTCAATTCAGTATCTACATGCTTATTCGCGAATCGCCCGCTGGAGCAGCTGGAGCCCTCTGGAGTCTGGCCGCAAACTGAGATCCCTCTTCGTCTCGCGTCCCGCTCCCTGCCTGCCTGCCTGTCCGTCTGCCTGTCTGCCCGTCATCCCGTCATGCGCATGATTTCCTCGTCGAACGGCAGGTGATTCGGGGCGCCGCGATTGGCTGCAATATATTACCGTACCCACCACTCCAATAAACAGACTCGTGGCCAATTGTGGGTTCATTGATGCGAGACACGAGGCCGCTGAGCGCTGAGACCCAGAGACGACGACACATGAGACATGACTGACGTTGGCCGAGCACTCACAATAGCCCAACGCGCAGTGGCTGGATCACTTTGCTTTGCTTACTACATACGGCAAGTGTATATCGCAAGTGATCATTGTGATTGTCCTCGAGCCTGTGCACAAGACGCGTCGGCCGAACGCGCACCGACCTGAATGCACCCACCTATTACTTTTGCCGAGGCTTCACCCGGAGCGTGCACGGGCCTTCGCGAGCCCGTCGACGACCCCACCCGAAGGAACGCGCGGGTCGGAGATGGACGTCGCGGCCGCATCGATCCTTGCGAGCTTCGCGTCTCGGGAGGCTCGACAGTAGCCAGGACATGCGCGGATTCTCGAGCCAATGAGCGCGCTGCAGCGCCCGAGGGCGAGTGCGAATACGAGGACGTGTGGACACGCCGCGCGAAGTGCAGCCCGCGAAGCACCGTCGAAGCCGCGCGCGCGATGGAAGACGGCAAAGAGAAGCTGAACCCACCTCAAGCTAGACGTAGGAACGTGGACGCTGCTGGGACGCTGGCTGCAGCGTACACGCGAGCGATAAGACAGCACGGAACGCGACTGACCTACGAGTCTCTGCGAGCGCCATCAACCCATCGCGATATCCAGGTATCCATCGCACGACCTCATAGCCTCTAATAGCTCGGCACTGACGCAAGGCCCGCCATCGCCCAGTCCCATCCGCGTCATCGTCCCACACGGACGGCCCTATCACTGCACCCATCGCCCGCCTGCCATCTGCCATCGCCAACCATCGCCCCATCGATCGATCATCTGCATCAACCACCATGGGGTCCCACGTACGCATCAACAACAGAACGACCAAGCAGCAAGCAAGCAACTGAGTAATAGAACGCACCGGGAGGAAATCCGAGCACCCACCACCGCCGGGCACGCCGTGCCCACCGGCGGCAACGCTCGAGCTTGAGGCGCATCGAATCCCGCGACGCAGCACGTAAAAAGAGGTGAAAAGCGCAAAGCCGATCCTTCCAAACGGGGCATCAGAGAAGCAGCATGCCCCAATTCCAAATTCTGCGCTGCAGCGACACGCGCTCGCAGGGCGCCTGCAGGCGTCCGACGCTCGACTTTATCCCCGGACGCCCCAATTA
The DNA here is from genome assembly GCA_002994785.1 of Heterobasidion parviporum. Taxonomy (NCBI): domain Eukaryota; kingdom Fungi; phylum Basidiomycota; class Agaricomycetes; order Russulales; family Bondarzewiaceae; genus Heterobasidion; species Heterobasidion parviporum. Next base: position 3,347,868 of record PDUQ01000001.1, on the reverse strand, counting down.
ATGTTGCTTATCCGCATCGCGACGCTCGCGCGTGCCTGGGCGGCCAGCTATGACCGCGGAGACGTCCTGCTTCGTCACCAGGCGTTCCCACGCGTTCGAGACCGGTCATGTCATCGGCCAGCCAGCGCGCACGCGAACACAAGCCAGAGAAGAGTGTCAGAACCAGTAATCTCTATATCGATTATACGCAGCGATGCCTAGCTAAGTAGCCAAATGTGGCGGGAAACCGGGGGTTCACCCTCTGGGAAGAGTGAGACATGGGGGATAAGTAAATAAGTAGTGAGAGAGAAGCAGACGGAACAAGCAAGCAAGGGGGACTCAACGAGCAGTGCGGAGCATGGGGAGAGAAAAGGATAGGGAGATGAGAACAGAGAGATATAGGGGCCCTCTTGGCCCCGACCGCGACGCCCTCCTATGGAGCATCGGGAATTATAAACACAACAGGAGTGGGCGAGAACAAATAACAGGTATAGCAGAACAGACAGGTATAGCAACAAGCAACAAGGTATACGTATGAACAGTGCGCGGGGGAGAGGGACAGGGGTAGGGGGGGAACAAGGGGGTGGGGGCATGTACGACAGGAGAGCGCATAAGATAACATATGTGCAACAGAACGAGGGGGCGAGTGGGTTGGGGCATGACGAGAGATATATATGCACAATAAAATACGGGAGAAAGGTTCGTGTGAGACGCTGGGGTGAGCGACAGGAGGGTGTATAGGGTGTCGCAGGTGATAGTGTCGATAGCAGTGCGTGCGAGAACAGAACAAGTGAATCAGAACGTCGACAGGACATACGGCCCGCCGGGTGAACTGGGCTGAAATTCGCGCGGTGCGCGGTATTGGAAGTCTGAAGAGGGGTAAGGGCCGTCAGCGTGCAGTTCAAGCACATGGGCAGAAAGGATGAACGCACCTCCGTCCTTGAAGACAGGATTGAGGCGTTCCCTTCGGATCTCCTCCTCCTCGCGCTCCATCTCCAGCTCATACACAGCCTTCCTTCCCGCGACGCGAGCGGCTACGTCGACCGGTAGACGTTTTGGAGTCCAACGTCCACCGCCGTTGCGCTTGCAAACCTCGCTTTTGATGCGGAGGGGGTACGCATCGAGGTCGTTGGTGGGAGCCGGGGGCTGGGGAAGGTAGATCTCGGGCTCAGAAGGGGGAGTGGGGACAGCGGGAAGAGTCATGTGTCTGCGGGGAGCCGGGCGACGACGAATAGCAGGAGGCAAGGTCTGTCCGTCAGGGGGAGTGAGGAGGACCGAACTGCTGCGGGAGGTGGAGCTGTTGCGGGAGCGGACAGGAGAAGTGCGGACAGAAATAGGTTCTGGGAGGGCGATGGGTTCAATTACAGGGGGCGAGCGTGGGGTTGGGCAGGCGTAGATGATGTCGTAGCAGGCGTCGCAAACACGTGAATCGGATACGGGGGATTCTGGAGATGCGTAGGTGAAGATGGAGACGTTTCGCGGAGGATAGAGGAAAGAGAGGGTTGAGGTGTCGAGGAGGGGGGTTGTGCGAGAGGAGCAATTGTGGCAGAAGATGCCACCACATTTGCGACAGTGCTAGAGGAGCGTATGTGAGCGAACGCGAGAGGGACGAGGTGAAGGAGAGACGCACATGTCTACGCTCAAAGACAGAGAACTTCTTGTGGCAGAGAAAGGTTTCGCAGTAGGAAGCCTGAGAGTCGGACTGGGAGAGAAATATAGGTCAGGACGAGTGGACAGACAGGTAAAAGACGCGATCGAACCTTCCAGTGAGTCTTAGGAGGAAGACGGCGAGGTGCTCGTTCGGGCGGATAGGAGTGGCATCGGCGGCCTGGAGGGAGGCAAGGGAGGCGAGGGCAGAGGAGGGGGTAAAAGAGGAGGACGAAGATGCAGAAGAGGCGTCGTCGGAGAGGGAGGGGAGGGAAGACGAGGAGGGGGAGAGCGGGGGACTATGCGCGAGCCGGTGAGCCACGCGATGGCGGCGGGGAGGGAGGCGGGTGAGGGGGAGACATACCGGGGCGGGGTGGAGGGAGTCGAGGGAGCGAATTGCAGCCCTGAGTTGGCCGACGGCGGGGACGAGGGGCGGGAGAGGAGGGGTTCGGGGAGGCCATGGCTGTGGGAGGAGGAGGAGCGGGTGCTCTGTGCTTTATAGCCAACACACGACCGCCCTCAGATCCACCCATAGTTCGGCGCCGTGGCCACAGCAACTGCTCCCGTGCGCCATGCCCCCGGCGCTCCTGGCAGAACCCTTTCGAGCGTCCAGCCACCCACTCCTCCGCTTCCATCCGGATCACTCCAGCCTTCCAAAACAGCCACGCCCTCCAGCCCTCCCTGCCCTCCCTGCCCTCCCTGCCCTGCCCTCCCCCCCCAACTCCAGCCTTCCCTCCTCCCTCCCTCCCTGTCGTCCACCCGATCCGCCCCCACTCGTCCCCCGACACCCCCGCCCCACCGACGATCGTCCGCCCCGCCTCCTCCATCGCACATCCTCCAGCCCCTGTCCACCCATCGATCGCGCTCGGCTAAACCCCCCGCCACGTCCTCAACCCACAAGGAATGCAACACAGAATATACGCGGCAAACACGGCACAACACGCCCCGGCCCGGTCCTCCCCCCTCCCCTATTGGTCTTCGCTGTCCCCAACACCGATCATTGGCTGTCCGTGTCCGCGCCACCGCCCACCTGCCCCCGGCGAATCCACGGCCGTCCATTGTGCCCCGCGAATTCGAGACGCCTCCAGCTCCAGCCTGCGCCTCGAGCCCTCCTGCACGCGACATCCACATACGTCCGCGGACTCCCATTCTGGCTAGCGCGCCCCGTCGCCGTCGTCGCCCAGCCTTTGCCTTCGCGCCCCCAGACCTGATACGCCAGCGCAAGCCCGGCGTCCACGTACGTACGCATCTCGGCGCTCTTACGTCTGTCTGCCCGCGCGGCCACGCGCATCGTCGCCACGTCGCCACGTCGCCACCACCCCGCCATACCTAGGGCCAAACGCTGACGACCCCCCTGGCGCATCGCACGTCGCGCGCACGCGCGCACGCGTGGGCCTATGCGCGTGGGCCAGCGTGCGCTGCGCCATCGGGATCACCGGCCCCGTTCCCGACGATCAGCGACGCAAAATTAAGTGCCCCCCCCTTGCGCTTGGCTGGTTCTCTCTCCCCTCCTCCGCGCGGCCGCGCCCCTGACGACGCGATGCGGACCACACCCCCATTGGCCGTCGCCCCACACAAAATGAAAAACGCTCAGAGCCTCTGACCCCCCCAATATCATTTTCACTCCTTGTGGTGCGCAGAAAAAACATCAGAGAAAAAAAAAAGGAGTCGAGAGAGCCTGCATGAAACGCGAGACGACGCGCGATGCCAGCACGCAGCAGGCCAGATCTCAGCCCCTCCAGGCGATCGCCAAGTCGAAAATCGGCGCGGTGGCGCAGGGTGGCGCGTGCCCATTTATGTACTCCGCGGTGCGCGATTGGCTGCGCATGCCGCCCGCCGCCGCCGCTGCTGCCGCTGCCGCCTGTGCCGCCACGTGCCGCGTGCCGCCTGCGCATTGGCCGTGCGCGCGCACGCGGCGGGACTCTATTATCAACCCTGTGCGCGCGTTACGTCGATCGTCGTCGATCGCTGCCTGCGTGCGCCGCTGTCGCTCGCGCCCCTGATCCACTCGCGCTAGCTCGGCGGTCTGGTACGACTCCTGTCTTTTCCTTTTTTTTCCATCCTCAGCTTGATCGCTAGTGCACCAAGCTCCGTGGCTGCGACGATGCACGCTTATTTTCTTCGGTACGGCGCGCGTCTCGTCCCGGTGGCGAACGTCGCCCACGCCCCTCTTGTACGGATCTAGCACCACCGCCTCAGCCTCACCCCGCCGCCCGCCTGCAGCCATGTAGTATGCACACGTGAGCGACCACGTCTGTTTCTCCGCACTCCGTCCGATTCGATTTACGCACGTACATCGTACATACATAACCGACTCTGGGGACGAGCGTAATAAATGCGAAGAAGCGTCGAGCGCGCGCGCTTCCTTCTGATTCGCGCGCGCGCGGTCGACGCTTGCCGTCGCTGCAAGTATGTAAAGAAGCGACGATGCGATGAGATGCGATACGATATGATGCATGATGGCCATCGCCAGGGCTGTCCATTCGGAGGACATCGAGGACGTAGAAGAGGGCATGTGCCACACCTATACCCCTATTTATGAGTAATAAGTACAAGGAGCGCCGTCGCTGTCGCACTCGTGACACGACGCATCCATCGAGAGAGAGATCGTCGAACAATGCGCAGCCTGCTACTGCTGAGATTCGCGGTTCGCAGACGTACGAAGCTACCGAGTATGGACGGGCGTCGCCCGACGTCGCCCAGACGAGGTTCGAGCAGTCGCCAGCCCAGCCGAGAACCTGAGATGCCACACCAGATTCCCTCCAAAGCACTTCCAAAGCTCGCATCGATGCGCAGGCACCAAAGAAGGACCGCGCAGGCTCACTACCCCACCCCCACCGCGTGCGTAGCTCGCCCCTAGTTCGCCCCGGCCTCCTTCTGCAATTATCCTCGGCCCCTCGACGTTCCCGCCGCAGCGGCCCCTTGAATGTTCAGACATGAAACCAGGCTGCAAGTTCAGCCTCCAATGGACATACCTACATCGATCGGAGGAGAAACGCGGGATCGCCGGCCGCCACAGGAAAACAGAGACGTCGCCGCGGGCGAGCGAGTGAATGGAGCGCGTCGGGTGTCGGGTGTCGGGTGTGCGGTGCAATGTCACGGTTGGTAAGACCGCGCGGGGTCGTGTAATAAAGAGGGCCGGCCGGTGCTGCGCGTGACGATCGAGGGCGCTGTCAGTCGTTCGAGTGCGAGGCGGTGCAGTGCAGCTGGGGCGGAGCTCGACGAGGCAGGATGCGCATTCAGCTCGAACGTGGCAGATATTCGATCCTTACCAAGTGGAGCTTCCTGCGCAGGACGAGCATCGTCCCTGGTATCACCCGCGGTTGCATCCCGACCATCATGTACCGCGACGCACCCGAGCGTGACGCCACAAAGGGAGCGTAATACCACCCGAGCGCGTGCACCATGCCGAGCTCCTGTCGATCTCGGAAACACGCCACGAGCAACCACTCATAAAGGCTTCATTAATCTCGTATTCTCCGTCTCCGAGACTCGTCTCCCTGCCGTAACGATCCTCCAGATCTTTGCCCCGAACGGCCGCTAGTGCACATTGTGGCCATCCTGCCCCCCGATACGTCAGTCCATCGTGTCATGCCGGGCGCCCGAGCTTCGAAGGGACGGAGGATGACGCTCGTCGACGCCCATTGACGTCCACGGCATCGAATCAGAAAACTACGCACAGAGGACGGCCGGGCGTGATTGGAACGTGGTCAGGCAGGCGACTGTCGATTAGTGAGCAGCCGGACGCAGTGCGAGGCGCCCATCTTGTTGGACGGCTGACGTCGCGAGCCTGAGAGGAATCGAAGCAGAAGGGCGCGGGCAGACAAAGGCGTCCAGCGCGAATCTGCGTGAGGACTCGAAAGGAGCGAGCCAAGGCAATCGCGCTTCTTCTCCGGGCGGACCATGGCATTGCAATTGGGAGACGAATCGCGGTCTCGTCGATGCGATCTGGACGCGGCCGGGTCGGTGATGATGTCGGTGCACTCGTAGCCTGCACAAGCGGGGGCCCGCGCCTGGAGTGGGTCCATGTTGGTGCGCGAAGGGCTGCAGCGCCAGGTCCGAGTTCCGAACGCCATGGCCCGCTGGGGAATGCAAGACTCCACCCGCGCACGCACCCTTCCCCTCGCTGGTCTTGCTCCCTTTTGCTTCGCGCTATGCTTCTTTCAAATTTCGAGGTATCGGCCCCAAACCACCGTGGAGCGCGCGGTGCGCCCCAGGACGGGACGGGATGACAGAGAACAGACGGGATTGGATTGGACGACTCCGTATGTACATGTACGCGCTTGGGGTTCGCAGATGGGCGATGAGGTGCGTCTATCAGGTATAGGTTGTTCGACAGCGGGGGCATCGGGAGGGGGAGGGGAGTGTTGATGGTGCGGATGTCGCGCGAGGCCGGCGAGACCCCCAACTGAAGCGATGCGGCAGAGTTTCTGCGTGTCTTCTCTTTCTCTCTGCGCTCGCAAGCAGTTGACACTTACCGGCCAGGCCGACGCGCGCTGGCTTTCTCAAGCCGCCAGCGTACGCTGCTCATGTCCAAAAACGGTGCAGGAACGCCCACGAGCGGAAACTCGCACCCAGTTGAGTCAGCCTTCCTTCCAACGCCCGAATCTCCTTCTCCGCCCGGACGCCCCCTCACGTCGACGCTTGCGAATCCGCTCGCGGCAGGGAAGCGCGGGGGCCAGCGCGTGTGCATGCGGACGCGTTGGGTAGCCGCACGCTCACGCCCGACAAGGTTTCGGCATTTCATCGTCGCAAACCGTATCGGCGCCCCGATCGCCCGACCCTGCGCCCCTTCGCGTCCCTCTGAGCTGAACGCGTCGCACGCACAGTCGGTCGGCGTCGCCCGACATGCCCCATCCATCGGACGATCCGCTGCTGAACGCGCTCAGCCTTGGGTTTTCGTCGTCCATGTCGCCGACTGGCACTTGCACCAGCTCGCGTCTCGCAAAGTGGTCCGTGAATGGACGCGCCTGTGCTCGATGGGTCTGTTTTTGGCGGCATCGGCGAGTTGGGTTTCCCCTTTGCGTGCGCACGCACGCACGAGCCTCGGAGAAAGTGTCGGCCACAGCGGGGAATTTTGGCGGCCATGCTGCGTCTGACGCACTCTGAGCGCGGGCGGCTGCAGTGCGCACACCGGGAACGAGCAGAATATCACAGGGAGCACTCGGCCAGGAGTGGGCTTGTGACACCCCGACGCACGGAGTATTTCCGCGCGTATACTTTGCTCGCGGATTTGCTGATGCGCCTGATGGGACCGCGTACATACGTGTATGCCCTTGAGAGGGTACAGGGCATCCATGGGTTCCGCATGCCCATGCCGGGGAGCGCGGGCGGTGCGGTACCGAGAGCGGTGGGGACGCGAGCCCCGCTGGGGAAAACGCGGGGCTGCCAATGGGCAACTGCGAGCGAGTGGGCGGGCGTGCCTGGAACCCACCAGGCAAGGTTCACCAATTCGAAATCGCGGATACGGCACTGCGCGGCGCAGGATCGCGCATTCATGTGTTTTCTTCGCACCCGTTCCTACTGGACACGCTTTTGTTCTCACCTTTTTTTCTCTCTGTTTTTTTGGGCAATCGTGACCGTCTTTGGCTGCCTGCAGGTCCCGCATGAACGTCTTCCAGTTTCCTCTTGGTTCTGGTGATTCGTCGCTCGTCGGTACCGGATCACCAGAGTTTTATTCGATATTCGTGCATCCGGTGCTTGCAGCAAGCTCAACAGCAGTGCACCTCGAGATCAGGATGGGGACGATCTTTTCTCACTTCCTTCCTTCTCCAAAACAAATCCCTGTTGGTTTGTTGTGTGCAATATGTTGCTGGGGAGACTCCGACTCGCTGCCCGCGGATCAAAGATCAAGATACAGTACAGCACTTTGTGCAATGTCATGCATGGTCCTGCCAGCGAGAGCCCTGATCCTCCCTTCTTGACCTGTCTGTGTTGTGATGCGCGCACGGCCCCGCAAACGTCTGCGTGCCCAATCCGACCGATTGAACTCAACACCCGCCATGTCACCCCGCCGCTCCATGTTGTCACTTCGCTGTCAATTTCTCTCGACCTCATTCGATTCGGGGCGCGACGTTGGCGCGTGATTGCGCATCGCACCGACGCAGACGCTTTTGATCGCCGGTGGTCCAATTGGGCGAGGCGTGTGTAGCTTGTTTCGTTGCCGCCTCGTCGTCTTGCCGTGCCGATGGATCCAGAGCGGGCCCAAGACCGCGTCGAACCAGCATCGGCCCATCGCGGCACGACGACCACGTCGCTCTGTGTACATCGCCACGACTATCGTGCGACCCTGCGTGGTCCAGGTCGAGCTGGTCTCTATTTCGAGGCCAATCACTGTGATGGTCATAGTCCACTGCGCATCGAACCTTGTTCGACGCCACTGGCGCAGCGCTGCCCAATGTCCTCGGCGCGCCCGTATTTATGCGCAGGAGTGCATCCGGATCACGCGCATGTGTGGCCCTGCTCTCCCACGCCGGGCCCTGTCGTCTGCACTTAGAGTTTGATTCGCCGGCGAGCGTATCGGCATCGTGATGGGCTTCCCCGCATTGGCTGTGACCATGTGTGGACGGCCGGCAGCGCTTCTTGTCTGCACGGCTGCTGTCTCTGCGCTATCCAGCAGATGCCGGTCCACTGCGAACGACGCCCCTAGAGCGGTCGTGCGCGCACCGCTCTATCCCTATCCTGGTCGAGGGGGGAAACCTAAACACGTCTCTATCTGCGTCCTCTCTCCCGTCTCTGTCCGCGGCGTCCTCAAAACACGCACCGGTCGCTGGCAGCTGTGCAACTTCGACGATACGATCGTCGTCCTCGCCACGACTCTCCAAGACACTGACACCCTGCGCACGAGCAGCGGCCGCGCGCGTTCTCGTAATCGCCCTGCTCGACCCACAGGCCGCATCCGACTTGCCATTTCCGCACACGCTAGTGCATTGCGGGCAGTCGCGTTTGGGCGCGCCCCTGGTTAGAGTTCGCCTCTCACGGGAACCGTCGACGCTGCTTCGCCCGCTTGTCAGACCCACATGCTGCCGTCGTCGCGTCCTATGCGCCCTGCCACCCACCGACGCGACCATTGCCTCACGGCCGACATCCGCGGACCACGCATATGCACCCACTGCACGCAGACGCGGAGGCGCCGATGCTGCGAACCCGCTAGGGCCACCTCCATCCTACTTCCCCGTACCTGTCCATCCCAGGCGGATCTCGCACGCAACCCAGCCCTGCGCGCGGTCCAAGTCGGTCGGTCGGGTGCTTCGCGGCACATTCCGCCTCTCATCTACAAGGACGCCTCGCAGCACATCCCCCCAGGTCCCTCCTTCCGCTGTAGCAACCTCTCATCTACATCATTGATCGTGGTGCCTTGCCACTCTCGAACGTGAGCTGGCGACCGAGGGTTGCTCGACGACTCCCCGCGCGAAGATCGCATTGCGCATGGGCCTGCAACGTGGGATTGCCTCTTCGGGCGGCCTCCCACGGCACGCTCCATGCCGCGCGTCTCGGCAGGCTTCGCGAATCGCCTCTGGGCGTCGAGTGTCCTCGCAGTATCTGCGAATAGGCAGCGATGCGGGCTCATAGCGCAAGTATGGGCTAGGCGCGTGCTGTACGTACTGGGTAAACTCTCATGCCTTGTTCGAGAGAAAATAGCCAGCTGCTGACTGGTGCGCTCGCTTCAAGGAGCTACAGATGTGGTGGCGCACAAATGTGGTCGGTGATCTCGCCATACTTGCTCTTGCACAGGGTCGAAGGCCAGAGTACTATCTCGTACTCCAGATGATATTGGCCACCACAATCGGGCGCTGGGTCTGTACAGCTTTCAGGGCGCAACCGCACGCACGATTGCCACGCCCTTCCGAATTCGTCATGCCAGTGATCCCGCATCGTGATCCTGGTCCTCTCCGGATTCTCAAGACGAATTTCCGGCGCTTCTTCGTCCGCTGACGACGACACGTTGCGGCCGCTCGAGGGCTGAGCTCGACGCGTCGGTCCCATCTCCAGATCTCTGCTGGTCGTGTCTTATGTTGCGGCGCACACAACCGTCCGACGATGCAGCGCAAAGCGGTGGGATACATGCGCTGTTGCGCGGCGCGTGGCCTCGGCTCTTCGTCCATGCCCGCTCCGGCGCGTCCAAGCCCGTGGAATTGAGGCTCGTCCATGTGGGGTTGAGCGACTTTGCTCCGCGCTGTCCGCAGGAGCCGTGTCGTTCGCCTGCATCGCGCTCAGTGAATATGGCCAAATGGATCCTGGGCCGCAGACGGTGATGATCGCGAGCGCGTCGCGCATCTCTGTGGGTGAAGATCCGTGCATCTGTGCGTGCGCGTGGAGCTGACAGGCAAGAGGACAGATTTGCGTCGAGGTCGCGCGCTGGTTTCCGATCAATGCGCCTGTGCACTCCAGTTAGCTCACTGTATTCGTTTCCTCAGCTTATCAGGCGCACACGGACCACGGATCAGGTCTACCTCCAGACGGACCTCCATCACTCGCATCCACATCTCTCCGACGCCCACCCCATCCGCGAACACATTGCATCAGACGATCAATAATCATGCGTCAGACCACAGGCAGCGAGTGGCTCCCAACTCCGAGGCACCCACCAGCTCGCTCACCGGTGGCGCGCTCGGTGGCGTGGCTTTTCCCGATCCGAGCTTCGCTCCTGCCGACCGAAAAGCTAAAAAAGAGAAGCGCGAGATCACAGATGCCCGCACTGGGCACCGTTGCCCCATGGGGCGCGCGCGGCTCCGCAAAGCACATCGGAGCAGGCGCATCTGATGCCAGCTGACGCCGGGCGGCGGCTATCATGCTGCTGATTCGCGTCCCGCTGGTGGCCTCTGCGAGCGACCGCGGCGTGGGTGTTGCGCAGCGCGTTTCGATGATTGAGTTTCTTCGAGGCCGGCGGTCGGGCTCTGGGCAGGGCGCGATTGTGTTGTGGTCTGGAAATTTACTGATCAGCACCGATGTGGGTATAGGCAGGGGGCTGCCGGATGCTGACTCTTGCGCACCGGGGGCATAGGCGCGTGTGTATGCGTGGGCACGCGGCGTGTTTCTGCTCTGTCCCTTCTGTTTCGTCTCGCGTCGCGTTTTGTGTCTGAGGCCGGTCGGAGCAGAGAAACTGCCTCAGCGCTTCCGCGTCTCGGGAAGAACTCGATGTGGGGACCGGACAGGGACCGTCCACGGGACCGCCAGGGTGTGTCGTGAGGGTCGCGTCGCCGTGGCATCTTTTCGAGATGCCCTTCGTGCGATAAATGAGAGAAGGTGTGTGTGGAGAGGTAAGGTTTCGAACGACGCGCGCTGAGGAGCACATCGGGCGGCGGGTGCCTGCGCGATGTTCTTGGCTTCTGACTGGTACCGGCTTCTGTTCCTCCAGCCAGCATGGGAGAGGTCGTGCGACCGACGCCAATGGTCGCGTGTCGAACGTGTGTGCTCGCTGCCCAGTAAGCACGCTTTTTCTCGGGGCGCGTGCGGAGCCGGGTTCTGCTGACAGACTGCATGTGAGAAGGGTCTTGGTTCGGCGCACGACTTCGTCGCAAGATTCATTCGATAATCTACAGAGGCGTACGTTCCCTGATGTAATGCTAGCTAACAGTCCACTAGTACAAATGCCGTATAGAGCTGCGGTAGTTCTACCGGAGCCACCGCCTCGAAAGACTAACTGGCTGTTGGGCCGTGTTGGCCTGTCGAACCTGGATCGTATAGAGAACCATTCTGGTCTTGACCAGGCTTGTTTGGGTCCATCCACTGCTATTCTGACTTGGCATATGCGACGTCGGAGCGTCTTGGCAGATCGAGCAGTATTGTAGAGCATATAGAGCAGTGGCTTGATGACTAGAAAAACTATCCAATACCGCCTTTGAATATCTGAATTTATTCGTGGATGAAGTTTCGAGGAAAGCATCCTTGATATGATCTCTGGGCCTGTGGCTTCTTCGTCACATTAACCTCTGGGTTTTGTGGTACTGCGAGTGAACCGACCGGGCTGATCGAGGGTATTCCAGGTTACAGCACGATAGCACAAGGAATCTTCCGTCGTCGGGCATAGCGACTGGGCACTCGGGAAACGATGGGCATTTTTCTCATGTTATTGTATCCCATCATGCTCACAGTGTATTTGCGGGGAATTTTTCTAGCACCTAGCCTCGGTTCTCTCTCAAAAGTACCAAGTGTATTGCGCATTGATCATTGCATCGTTGATTATCTTGCGAATGCGTGCATGCGAAGTCCCTATGCGGAAGCAGGAAGAGCATTCGTGAGGATGACAAGATGGCTGTCATACCGGTATCGCAGGGGGGGGGTGGCATTGGACAGGATGTGCATTTAGGGGAAGGGGATAGGGTGATGAAACCGTAGATAATAATGAATAGAGCGCAGGGGTAGGGTAGAAGTGGATTAATGATGCGCAGGAGGGGAAGATAGAAAGCAAACTCATAATATATTGAACAGCAAGGTGGAGAGCACGGTGCAAAGCATGATGGAAAGCAGCGGGAATCCAGGTAGAAAGCAGGGTAGATATCATGGTGGAGAGCATATTGAAATCGTGTTGAAGACACGGTCGAAAGTCTGATAGAAAGCGAGCCGATAGCACGGTGGAAATCAAGGTGAGTACGCAGAGCTTACAGTATTCGAGTGCAATAACCCCCACGCCTCCTGCATTCGCTTCGAGCGAAAGCAGTTTCTAAGACTTGATAGAAACCAAGTCGACGGCACGGTGAATAGCACGATTGAAAGTAAGGTGCATAGCAAGGTGGAAAGCAAGGTGTATAGCAAGGTAAAAAGCAAGTCGACAGCAAGGTAGATAGCAAGGCCAATAGCAAGGCGGGGCGCTGAATCCGTATTGCCTCGATCACCGCGCGAGTGATCATGACGACAAATTGCTTGACATCCAGCGAGCTCAAGAAAGGGATGAGGCGGTAGTGGAGGCATAGTACCAGTTCAAGAATCGTGCAAACGGAGCATTCTGTAAGGCAGCCAGAAGATCGTGGGAGGAATCGTGTAGACGGGAAAGCTGAGGCCTAGGAGTCGCAGTATCGTGCGATAGAGTCTCGGAGTCGTGCGATAGAGTCTGCGAATCGTGCGATGAGGACCAGATGGCCATGCAGGAGAGTCTCGAAGAAGCGCAGTGGTGTTTGTGTCATGCAAGAGTATAACACCCATGAAAGGAATAAAACGCGAAATTAGGCGAGTAATCCAGAAGCTGTGCAGAAGGATCGTGGATTCGTACCAAGAGAAGAAGCAGATCCGGAAGAGAGGCGGCTCTAGTCGTGATGATCGTCGTGGGTCTTGAACAACAGTCCTAGGTCCCAAGGACGTAGCTGAACGCTGAGCGGAAGAGTCACTCAAAGATCTTGCCGATCGATTTGTAACCGAATGACCTGGGGGCATGAATGAAAATCAAGTTCAGATATATGATACCAGTCGGAGTCGCGTACGGATCGCTAGTTGAAGTCGATGGAGACGCTCTCGGGTCTGAGGAACGGCTTCGACGGCGAAGTGACGACGACGGTGAATATTGAAGTCCTGGGATGCAAGACATGCGCCAAAAAGGACTGACGCACGCCCAGCTCGCGCATGTTCAATCATGAATCCGGTTCGCTCACGGGGAGATGGCTGTCATAGTTGCGAGTGGTCCAGATGATGCTGATCGTAAATGGTACTAGGGAGAGTGATAGAACACTGCGCCGGGGACTTGAGGTGCCAAAGCCCTGCGTTGGTTGTGGTCGGTAAGCAATGGGCAATGTGTGATTGTACAGCAACATGCCGCGGAGCGCTCCACCTCAACGTGTGTGCGACTCCCATCCGGAGCCGCGTGTCGTAGGAGGAAAGGGGTGTGGGGATCGTAGCAAAGAGAATGAAGAACGAGCGGACGAAGCTGTGACTGTTTCAACGTGCGTTTGCGAGCAAGCACGGTGGATGAGACGACCCAGGACCAGATGAAAGCGGCGAAGGACACAACCAGTAGTAGACCAGCGAGACCAAGACCTAGGATGCGGAGCCAGAAGTAGAACATGTGTTGGACCGTGTTAGCATTAGAAGTGTCGAGCAACATCCTGTTGATAGTGGTCGAGGGAGAAGAATTGAATGGATGGCATCCAAAGAGGCGTGAAGACCATAATATGGTAGGTAGGGCAAGGGGTTGGGACTAGTACTAGGACCGGAGACGGCCTCAATCAAAAAGGTGGCTTTTGCGCACTCATGGTTCCACTGATTTTGAGCGATGCGAGAAGGCAGCTCTGCTTCCGTATGTATCATTGGATGATGGCTGAAAGTCGAGGCTGCAATGTGGGTAAGTTGAGCCGAGACAGCAGACCACGTTGCGCGAAAAGTTGGGAGTGTACTTACCTGTTTATATGATATTTCCCGCCAGATATGCTGTCCATATACACTAGAAATCTGTGCTCCCCGAACTGAGAAACCAATGAGCTGCAATTGTTCCAAGTTGCTGAGGCGACATGATGATGTCAGCCAGCCGAGGCCAGCCGCAGTGGTAATTACATGTGTTGGCCACAAAGCTGATACCTGATGTCCATGATCAGGCTATCATGTCCGCCCATTATCGCCACGGGGCTGTCTCTGTCCTCGGCCCTTATTTCGGTGTATAGCCCCTATATCTTTCTCTGCACTGGCTATCGTCAATTGTGCATGTACTTGGAAGGTTCGGAGGTCGGATGGAAGAAACGTAAGGATGGCTAGTCTCATTCCAAGACCGCCCACCTTCACGCGCTCGGGAGGCGTCTGTCAAGCCTAATTGGATGGCGGCTGTGAACACAGGACGGCTGTTGGTCAGCGACTGCTCCACGCCGTTTAGTGCTGCATCTCCTTGTTCGTAACGGACATCCAGGAACTTTCGATCGACAGGTGAGTTGTCGGTCCGCATAAGTGTATCGTTCAATACTCTCGTTCAACTCTGGATCAGTTTGTAGTCCCTTCGTTTATATTCACCTCTCCTTCATGTAGCCAATATTCATAGTAGGGTATGCTTAATCAAGTCGCATCAGGTTGCCAAAAAATGACGGTCTGCTGGTAAAAAATGCTGTATGCACTCACTGATCAAAGCTTACATTTCGGTGACGGTCATCTTGTGCAGCGAGTACGGTGCTCAGGTATGTCTCCTTTTCTTTGATATCCCTACATGGATTGACCATTTTAGTCTCCTGCGATCGCTTTCCGTAAACACAGTTGGGCCACGCAATTTTTATCCAGCGAAGACCCTTTGTGCATACAACCTTCCCCATCTCGGCCATCTCCCCCACCGTATTGATCCCTCCATCTCTGTCTTCTCCGCAGTTTCTCAACTCGTCTACACCAAAGACCTTGAACTTCCTAAATTAAGAGTTTGTCGCCGACCGCATACAGTGAGGTCGAGCACAAGGTGCACACGGAGGCCTTGCCTGTCAAATAGCGGTTGGAGCTGCCTTACTTATGGAGGACGCGTGTCTGAGCGCTATGTACAGCAATTATAATGTGATAGAAGCTGCCATTCGCCTGTCATTCGCCTCAAATTGACTTATCATTATCATCAACATCAGGTCAAAGCCATAGTCAAGAACTTGACCCAGCCGCTCTCATGCTTCAGTCACTGACGCTGTCACCTCACTATCCTCTCTGACACTCAGCGTACACTATTAAAGCTCTAGGTTTTGACGTCCAGGACCACCCTCATAAACCTTCTGTTGTAGTCTATTGTCTTACCATAGAGTACTGAATGATGGAGCTGTTGCAGGTCTGTCATCTACCTCCTTTCCTATGTCTTTGCGAACTCATCCGGGTAGATCACGACGCTGGGTCTAGCGTACATTATCTTGGGTGGTTTCATTGTGGCGGTCAGTATCTCAGTCATTCACTTGTTGCATCTTCCCTTGATCAGGACGGATGATCCCCGGAAATTTCGCAGTTTAGCATGGTATCCCTGCTCATCCGAGAGAAGGTGAGACCTCAATCTCTTTTTATTGCCATCTAACTGAATTTCATCTGTGTGCTCACGTAGCTGTACATCAACGAAGTCGTTCTCGGCACAGGTTTCAGGATTCTGATGGGGCCGCATGTTGCCAATGTGTTCGACCCACTCTCATGGAAGGTTGAGAGCCACGCGCTTACACTCGAGGTCATGCGAATCGTGCTCGCTATGGGACTATTTGCCATTGGCGTCGAGCTCCCGCAGTCTTACATAGTGAGCCACGTCAAAAGCCTACTCGTTATGGTTGTTCCGACAATGGCTGCCAGCTGTTACGATTGGGATCTAGGGGCTCACCGGAGCACGTCTAACCCGACATCCAGCGTACCAACACTAGGCGGCTCCTCACCGGAGCGTACAACAAGGTATTCGGCATTCCCTCAAGGCCGACTAATCCAATGGATCACTCAGCATCGGACGGGAAGTGGGACACAGGGATATACACAGCAGAGGCAGTACTAAAGGAAGCATTCACATGTCAGGGCCGCATACGGTATATAAGGCCCATAGAATAGGCTAAAGGACTTTAGTCTATTCTCCTCGTTCATCCGTATCATCCTATACGGATACCCTCGTTCTTAGGCAGTCTTCCTACTGCCTACCCCTTGTCCTTACTGTACCCCAATACAGTCGGACTAATTCCACAATCTTCAGTCACTGCGCGACTTAGGGAAGAACCGCTACTCTGAGGTTACCGAACGAGCAGTTCGTAACATTAGAATAGACTCGACCACGCCCCTACCTTGCGCACATCCTTGCTTGCAGCCACACCCTTTCTCACGACCTCGTTCGGTGGCTTAGACACCCACTGAAAGAGCATTACCAAGTTATACGCTGGAGCAGGATCTAGGCCTAGGATATCCACCAGGCACTAGACGAATCGACAATCAACTCCGTCAAAACAACCGTCCCATCCACAAACAAGGCGCCTCGTGGTTTTACTCGGATACAAACCAGAGGGCCCCACCAAACTTCGACAACTGCTCGTTTAGGGACGGACAGTACTTCTTCACCAGATCAGACGGAACAGAAGCAGAGTGGGCGTGGAACGAAGTCCACGCAGATTGGGAACCCCCACCACAATACAGAGAACCCGAGCCCGTAGTACCGGACACCTCGGAAGAAGAAGAGGAAGAATCCTCCCACTCAGATTACTCGGACGCACAGACGCCCGTACACACAAACCCCCAAAACATCATGTCAACATCAGGAGCAGGAACCGCCCCAGCCGGCGGAGGAACCCTCCCCCTTACCACGGTACAGCCAGGTCGAGGAAAGCTCAAGCTTCCCGACAACTTTTCGGGCATTAAAACCGAGTCCCAACATTTCATGCTCCAATGCCTCCTTCTTTTTGTTACAGAAACAGATCGATACAAGACCGATGCGGATCGGATCTCCCTGGTCCTCTCTTGCATGCGGTCCGGAACGGCAGGAGTATGGGCAGAGAATTTCCTCAATAAAACCATTGGAGCAGATCCTCCCACGACCCTGGGAACGTGGAAGGACTTCAAAGAGAAGTTCGAAATCCACTTCAGAGAGTCTGGGAAGGTAGACAAGGCCCGCAGCGCCCTCATGACCTTCTCACAAGGTCGCATGACGGTGGACGAATACTCGAATCAGTTCACGCTCATTGCCGCCGACGCCGACATCGCCGATAAGGAACAGGTCCCTTATTACCAAAGAGGATTAGACCCAAGGGTCCTGGACAAAATCTATGACCGAGAAACTCCGCCAAAGGACACGATCCAAGATTGGGTCAACATGGCCTGTGAAATAGATGGCCGCATGAGAGCCCGTAGTGCTCAAAAGACCCTCCTAGCCAGCTCCACCAACTTCAAAAGCGATTTTCTAGACCGCTTTCACCTTCGCTCCACTCCCCGTTACAATTCCACCAACGCCCCTCGAAGAATAAATAACCAGGTCGTCGATATGGACATCGACGCCTCGAGGAAGAAGGCGTACAACCAGAACAAGCGAACGCACGAGGGCAAGCCCTTTAACACGTGTTACTCCTGCGGGAAACCCGGGCATTTCGCACAGGACTGCCGCTCATCATCATCCCAATCTAGAGGCGTTCGGCCGACTAGAGGATATCCGCGTCGTCAGGTGGGAAGAGGAGGTCGAAGAGCTCGCGAAGTGGACATGGAGGAGGATGATCAAGAACCCCAATTGGGGAGAGACGGCCGACTTCATCGAGAATTGGAGGAGGGCAGTTCTAGTCAGCACCACCGTGGGGTACCACAACCTCGTCGTCCGGTGGAACCCGCGAACACTACCGCGGCCCGAGAACCCCCTCCGCACCATGGAAGACGCTACATACCGCCTGACCGACGACGACTCGACCGACCCGTCGGTGATGCTGCTACCGTCCGAAGGCTCTTCAAGGAGCTAGACACAGGCGAAGCTAAGCAGGTATTGGTGGATGTAGCAGAGGGTTTTCTCTAGCCTCTCCTCTGCCAGCAAGAGAGAGAGAGACGGTTGAAGAAGGGGTCAAGTCATGTATCAACGTACGAGCAATGAACCATCACATCATTACTCCTATCCGTTTGAACGTGAGGTTGACAACTCAAGGCCGAAGAGCTGGAGCTAGAGCAACGATCGACTCCGCCTGCGAGGGGATCCTGGTCAACGAGTCCTGGGTATGGAAACACAACCTTCCCAGCTATCCGCTAGACCGACCCATTCGAGTACGGAACGTTGACGACTCCATTAACAGGAACGGCCTCATAACTAGAGGCGTAGATGGAAATCTGACCATCACAGACCAACAAGGTCGAACGCACACGGAACGCGTTCAAATGTTTATCACCAATCTGGGGAGAGACGACATGCTCCTGGGGACAGATTGGCTACGGTACCACGATCCTTCCATTAGGTGGAGGAAACGTGAAGTACGGTTTGATGGGTGCCGATCCCTATGTGAACAACCGTATGGAATTACCAAGGCAAGAGAAGAACCATTGGCCGAAGGACGGCTAAACAATGGTAGAAAAACACACCGAGAAAAACCTCGCTTGGTACACGATCTCTCGGACCCCAGAGGATGGCCGAGAGAAAGATGGCGCACGCTGACAAACGGCGAATTCAGGACGGCATTGGTAAACCTTTGGGACAGACGCGCCCAAGGACGACAGAAGATGCTCGACATACTCGCCGACATAGAAAAACACCGGCAAGATAACAAGCTCAAGTTTGACCTCCCTGTTCCGGTGAACAAGGAGGAACCAGTCGTCAGGAAGGTCGCCCCCGAACCGACAGGTCTCGCCAGTTTTGACGAAGACCTCGAAGAGGAAATTGACATCACGCACCTGAAGGATCGAGTACCGTTGCCTTATCACGAGTACCTCGACATCTTCAGTGAGCGACGGTCACAAAGACTCCCAGGACATACGATATGGGACCACGCCATCGATCTAAAACCAACCTTTGTTCCACAAGTACCCCAGATATTCCCACTCAGCCCTGAAAAACATGACGAACTAGGGAAGTTCGTCAAAGAACATTTGGCTAGGGGAACCATCCGCCGGTCCACAGCTAACAGCGCGGCCTCCTTCTTCTTCATCAGCAAGAAGGATGGAAAACTCCGCCCTGTACAGGACTATCGCCACTTGAATGAGCACACGGTTAGGAATGTTTGCCCCCTACCTTTGATACAGGAACTCTTGGACGTCATTAAAGGAGCCAAGGTGTTCTCCAAACTGGACGTCCGCTGGGGATATAACAATATACGGATCAAAGAAGGTGACGAATCCAAGGCGGCATTTGTGACCCCTCTAGGACTTTTCGAACCTACGGTGATGTTCTTCGGTCTCACCAATTTCCCGGCCACATTCCAAGCAATGATGAACATGATCTTCAAAGATCTCATCCTCGCCAGGAAAATTACGGTATACATGGACGACATCCTTATCTTCACGGCCACCGTGGCCGAACACGTCTTGGTGATAAAACAGGTCATGAAGATCCTGCGCGACAATGATCTCTACCTCAAACCCGAAAAGTGTGAGTTCCACAAGGACAAACTCAACTATCTGGGGTACACGATTGTTAGGACCGCGTCCTAACACGTGCTTCGCACGTGGACAGGAGGGCTGGTCAAGTGGTTCGCTCATGACACTGACTCTGGCTCGGATTGCTGACTCATCACCATTGACATGCTGACGCATGAACTATTACTTATGGTTCCTGATTCTTGATGTGGATAGACTCTGGTTCCTGACCCTGTTCCTGGTTCCTGGTTACTAATGATGTGGACAGACATTCGCTTATTGATGTGGACAGACATTTGCAATTCTGTACTATACTTAGATCGGAGGTGCCTTAGCTTACAGATCTCGATCGTTGACTTCGGTACCTTAGAAGCGCACGGACCTGATCGAGATCCGGCCCTAGATACTTCTTTGTATATATAGACGAGATGAGCTTCTTAGAAGCCTCAGCTCGTTCACCTGTAATACACTCGATCTCTGCACTGCGCCAAGCGTCTGGTTACCTTCCTAACCCACGCTTCTGCGATCTCTGTCAGATCTGAGCTTTGACTTTACACGGTCTGACGAAGCCACGGAGTTCTCTGCCTCGTCTCCCTTCGGATCGCTCTCTCTATTCACCCACTACTACACAGGACTCGCCGCATATCGAGTCCTCAGCTGGTCTCCTCCCAGCGTCATCTGTTGGACAGGCGAGGATTCTCCGATTCCTCCGCATCACAAAGAAGACCTCGAAGATCATCTGCTTCTCATCTTTCAAGAGAAGGCAGACAGTGACCCGAATTCCTACAGAGGATCCAAAGACGATCAATCGTCTTTATCCCTTGGGATTTGCGGTTGTACGACTCAGTCGAAGTTTAGCCTAGGGATCCCCTTCGTGCTTATAGCACGTGATAGGTCTCCGACCTAACACTTGAACGAGCTCTTACATCCCTACCCTATTCAAACTGGATCAACTAGACTCCCAACAAAGACTCACTTATTCAACTCTTGAATAACATTTTAGCACTCGCAGGAAGGGCAACCAAGCAGGACCCTACCCAGGAAGAACCTTAGGAACCGCCGAAGTAGCACGGCACAGGAACCCGACCAAAGTATACTCGGGAGTAGCCACGTTCAGGTTACAACAAGAAAAGGAAATCTACATAGACTTCAAACAAACTGGATACAGATTTTCCGGGATTTGCTTCATTAGCGAACCCAAGACGATATTCTCCCTCACAGACAACGGAGAACCCGAAGTCATCAGGACAAAGCATTCGGTCGAATCCACGACGGACGACCGGACAACTTCCCCATCCCTTTTATCGCCGATCTCAGAAGAACAATCGCAAAGAATATCGACTCCGACGGAATCCGAGCAGAGCTCATCAAGAACCAGGATAATAGAGCCAACTACTCCATCCTCCTCCATTGGACCTTCACTACCACCTAGGCAGACACGCTGGACACAGTTGACTCTCCACCAGTCCACACGGAACTCGAAGGACTTGTCTTCATCACAAGAGAAGGAGAGTTCGCCAGAAAAACTTATTATCTCAGAACGCTCATCACCGGATACACCTTCTCGGAAATCATCGAACTCATCGACAGGATCGATATTGCTATTAACGAAATCATCAAAAGGGACCCAGACTTACAACGAGACTTACAAGCAGGAAGAAGACAGGCAGTACCCTTCTTCTTCAAAGAATAAAACATCACGGACACCCTCAATAAAGGATACCCACCAGGATATCTCACAGATCCCGTTGCAGTCTTCGCAGACTTACCCGAAGACCTTGACATCGATCAACTATACTACGACGAAGAGAACAGACACTTCTACTTCGGGGACAAACTCGTCGGCATCTATAAGAAGAAGGACGTACTCTTGGAGACATCCTCGCACTTAACGGGAAACAGTCTACGCAGCATCCTCCCTCTACCTCGAGAAACTTGCGGACTACGTCGCAAGGAAAACCTACAGCAGGCCTGCATCACCGACAGATCGGTCTCGTCGCCCACCGAGACCACACATATCTACTCTACCCACAGAAACCGCCAGTGGATCTAGAGTCTCTAGAAGAAGCACCCCCTATTCATCCCCCTTACATAGGACCGCTCCCCAGTCAAGATTTCAAACCCCAGCATCGGACCAAATCCCCCAGCCGCAGCATACTCAAACACCGAGTGGAAATCCAGAACCACCTAGAGATCCAGAGCCCCCTGCCGATACAATGTCGACAAATCCTGGAGGTACTGAGTCCAAGGGA
This sequence comes from Heterobasidion parviporum, assembly GCA_002994785.1. Taxonomy (NCBI): domain Eukaryota; kingdom Fungi; phylum Basidiomycota; class Agaricomycetes; order Russulales; family Bondarzewiaceae; genus Heterobasidion; species Heterobasidion parviporum. The sequence continues at coordinate 3,326,062 of PDUQ01000001.1, read as the reverse complement.
CCGGCTATGGCCAAACCCACCCCCTTCGATGGAAACAGGAAACGAACCGAGCAGTTCCTCCACGAAATCGACCTGATGATCCTTGCCAGGAAGAAAGATTTCGCGGACGAATTCGCCAAAATCGCCTATGCGTTATCCTACATGAAGGGAGGATCAGCAGGAATATGGTCCAGGAACTTTACCAAAGCAAGAAACGAAAAGGACGACTGGCTATCCTATGCGTGGAAAGCCGTCGTCGGCAAGACATCAGTCCGAAAGCAGATCGCCACGGACTTTGAAGAATTTAACAAGAGCTGGACGCCAGAGACAAATTATCCAGCTCAACCGAGGAAAAGAATCCCTCAACGCATACCTTCAGCTCTTCGAACAGGTCGCGGAACTCGCAGGAGTCGACCTGGAAACCAAGAAGGCACACTTCATGAGGGGCCTTAATTGGGAATTAGCGGAACGAATCTACATCGACCCGGCAAGCAGCGCTACCTGGGACGATCTAGTCAAGAAGGCCAAACGCCATGAAACACTGAGCATCGAAAGGAATCGAGCACGCGACCTCCGACGAGGAAAGAACCAATTCTACACCCCTAGGACATTCTATGACGAACAAGCACCCGCTCGTCAGAAAGGGAAAGCCAATACGTCCCCATGGACGTAGACGCTGCAGAAATGGAGGCCGATGCAATTCGCACTCGATTCAAGAAGCTCAGCCCGGAGGAAAGAAGCAAGCTGGCCAAAGAAGGCAAATGCTTCTATTGCAAGAAGACCGGGCACATGGCGCGCAATTGTCCTCACGCCCCAAACAGAACTTCCGCGGCAGATTCCAGCCCAAGCGCCGAATGGTGCGCTACATGGAGGAAGAAGATGACGACGAAGAACAAGAAGAAGGAAGACCCGCGTCGCTCACATCCAACAAATGATGATGGGCCTCAGCGTTGAAGAAGTTGAGGAAGTTCGAGCCTTTAGTGACTCGAAGAATTTTTAAAGGCTCTCCCATCGGCAGCGGATGCGGAGAGAAGGATTCTTGCAGGAAATAGGTACGCTCCTCTGGCCAGTAAAGTCGCTGACCAAGAGCATGGACATCCAGATATATTGTATCTTCGGAAATGAAAACACATGGTGCACCATCACTCCGAATCGAGACAATGCTCATAGGCAAGAACAGAAAGCTGCAACCCAAGCCCTCGTCGACAGCGGGGCCACAGGAATATTTATGCACCCAGATTTGTAGAAATGCATCAAATCAAGACACAGAAGACCCCCAACCCTATTCCGGTCAACACGGTACAAAACACCGAATTCAAAGGAGGACCAATCACCAAGTACGCCGAACTTAAACTAAAAGTTCTAGGCGAAGAAGGGGGGTCGCATACGGAATCAGCAAGATTCTATATCGCAGAAATAGGGAAGGAAGATGTCATCCTAGGAACCGACTGGTTGTTAGAACACAACCCAGAAGTCGACTGGCATGCCTACGGACTACACTTCACACGATGCCCACCCTCCTGCCTAATACAAGGAGGGCCGGTAACAGCCAAGAAGGCTGCAAAAGAACGGGAAAAACGAACCCGAGTATACGGCGTCTGGAACAGAGTCGAGGACAAACGACTACTCAATCCCCGCGCAAAAGCCAGGAAAAGGCAAGAAAGGCCGGAAAGTGGGAAACACTACAGTACCACATCCGCGGACAATACCTGAACGTCCGGAGTTCACAACTCAAAGGTTGAATGCAGAACGTCTGAAAGCCCGAGCCAGAAATTACAAGGCTCCGACATGGGCTGAAGAAGACGCTCAAGAGGATGGCGACGGTCTTCCGGCGCTCCCTCTACGGAAATCGAAGAAGACGGAGTCTACTGGTCAGATGCCTGAATACAGGAACTTTACAGGCACTGAATTATACAACGACTCCGAAGAAGGCATGGATATCCATCGCGCCGAAACCACGGAACCCTCTATGCCAACACACCGGCTCAGGGAAGTTTCACCAGTTCGTCCAAAACTGGAAACAAACAAAGCACACCAACTCGCAACGACTGCGGAAGAAGCAGCTAAAGGAAAACCGGAACTATCCTTCGAAGAAATAGTACCGAAGGAATACTGGGATTATCGGAAGGTTTTCGAAGGTCGAAAGAAGGGACAGCTACCACCCTCTCGACCCTGGGATCACAAATCGAGATCAAAGAAGGAATGGAACACTCGCTCCGACCCAAGTTGTATAGTCTCAGCCCAGCGAACAATGGAACTCAAGAAGTTCATAGACGAAAACCTCAAGAAAGGATTCATTCGGGAATCCAAGTCGCACATGGCATCTCCTTTTTCTTCATCAAAAAGAAGAACGGAAAGTTACGACCAGTAATGGACTATCGGAAACTCAACGAAATAACCGTCAAAAACAAGTACCCCTGCCGATGATTCAAGAATTACTAGACCTATTAGCCGAGGCCATATACTTTTCACTAATGGACGTCGATACAGGATATAACAACGTACTCATGGCAGAAGGAAGCGAAAAACTAGCCGCGTTCGTCACCAACCTAGGAATGTACGAACCCTGGTCATGTTCTTTGGATTAACCAACTCGCCGGCAACATTCCAAACGATGATGAACACTTGTTCAAAGATCTCATCTACGCCGGTAAGTAGCCATCTACATGGACGACATCCTCGTATTCTCCAAACCATGGACGAACACATCGCAACGGTACGGAAAGTATTGCAGATCCTACAAGATAATGATCTATACTGCAACCGTCGAAATGCCACTTCCATAAAAAGAAAATCGACTATCTCGGATACGTTATATCACACGGACACCTGGAAATGGACCCCATCAAGGTCGCCGGCATCATGGAATGGCCCACACCTGGAAAGGTCAAAGAAGTACAATCATTTTTAGGTTTCTGCAATTTCTATCGCAGATTTATCAAGGACTACTCAAAAATAGCACGACCGCTGTTCGAGTTAACACAAAAGAACGCACCTGGGATTGGACACCAGCATGCGAAGAAGCGTTTCAAACGCTGAAACGAATATTCACAGAATCACCGGTACTGGTCATGCCAGATACAAGGAACCCGTTCCGCATCGAATGCGATGCTCGGATTTCGCCACAGGAGCAGTATTATCACAAGTCGCCAAGGACGGAAAATGGCACCCATGTGCCTACGTTTCCAAGTCGCTCTCACCAACCGAACGCAACTACCCAATCTATGATAAAGAGTTGCTAGCGGTGGTTCGAGCGTTTGAAGCCTGGCGACACTATTTGGAAGGCGCCGACCACCCGGTAGACGTCTGGACGGACCACAAGAACCTCGAATGGTTCAGATCTAGTCAAAAGCTGAACCGTCGGCAAGCAAGATGGTCACTCTACCTCTCGCGTTTCGACTACAAATTAACGCACAAGGCGGGAGTCACTAATAAATCCGACGGTCTGTCACGGCGTCCAGACCATAAAAAGGGGGTGGAATTTGACAATTCAGGCGAAACACTCTTGGAACCGAAACTTTTCAATAAAGAATTCGACAGCTCAAACGAAACACTAGCGGAGGTCAACGCGATCAAGACACAAGACGTGTGGGACCCCATCAAATTCTTCATATCAGAGCCACAGGTCGCGGAGGAGTCACAATAATCGATGACGACCTTCGACAAGAATCATTGAAGAAAACAAGAAAGACGAATGGCTGCTAGAAACGCTAACCAAGGTCAAAGCTCTAGGACCTCGGAGCATGAAGAAAGGTCTACAGGAATGGAACGAAGAAGAAGGACTGGTCCTTCACAGAGGAAAAATATATGTTCCTCGAAACGAACAACTTCGTCAAGAAATCATTAGGCTCAACCATGACAACCTAGCAGCAGGACATCCAGGACAAAGAGGAACTCTAGCCTCAGTAGGACAAGAATTCACCTGGCCAGGAATCTCGAATACAGTACATCAATACGTAGAAGGATGTGCGACATGTCAATCAACCAAGAACGACACGCACCCACCATGGTACCATTACAACCCACGGAGATTCCGGACCGACCATTTGGAACAATAACCATGGACTTATTACAGATCTACCTGAATCAAACGGATACGACTCGCTTCACGTGGTCACCGACCGATTCACAAAACTGCAGTAATAACCCCATGCAAGAAATCCATTGACTCGGATGGAACGGCCAAAATTCTACTAGAAAACACCTGGAGACGATATGGACTCCCCGATAAAATCATATCGGACAGAGGAACCAATTCGCATCCAAAGTAGCGCAAGCTCTGCTTAAAGAACTAGGAATCAGATCGCCTTGAGCACAGCTTATCGCCCACAACAGACGGCGCCACCGAACGAATGAATCAAGAACTAGAACAGTACCTAAGAGCCTTTTGCAGCTCTTCACAGGACGATTGGGCAGGATTAATTCCTTATGCGGAATATGCCCACAACGCGCATCAACACTCAGCCACGCAGAAGTCACCATTTGAGCTTCTCCACGGTTATCAACCACGGGCTTACCCAGCCATCATAGGAAACACGAATGTCCCCACCGCCGACGCTCGCCTCGAAGCTCTGCACCGCGCTAGGAAGGAAGCGCAAGCCAGCCTCGAAATTGCAGCCGAAGCCATGAGGATACAGCACGACCGTTATGGAACGGAACTGCCGCCTTTCAAGAAAGGAGATCAAGTATGGTTAGATGGGAAGAACATACACACCGATCACCCATCAGAGAAACTCAGGCCCAAACGCTTTGGACCCTTCGAAATCATTGACACGATAGGAACAGTCAATTTCAAGCTGAAGCTGCCCAATAGCTGGCAGCGTATTCACGACGTCTTCCACGCTAGTCGACTCACGCCCTACAAGGAGAACGAAGTCTACGGACCTAACTACCCTAAACCGGCCCCGGATCTGATCCAGGGGCAAGAAGAATTCGAAGTCGAAGCAGTCGTCGGAGCTAGACGCTTCGGACGATGGAAGACCCTCCAGTACCTGATCAAATGGAAGGGCTACCCTGAATCGGACAACTCTTGGGAAGCCGCGTCAAACGTCACTAATGCCAAGGAAGCCATTAACGACTTCTACCGGCGGCATCCTCGAGCAGTCAAGGGAATGGAAGTTCCATTCTCGCCCTGGTGATCGAATTGGAGCACAACAGGGCAGTCGAAGAAGATCAGATCAAAAAGAAGCTCGAGAAGCATCCGATCGGAAAGAAGCTTCTCGCCACGGATTGGCTATCCCCTAATCATGGAAGCAATCGACAAGAGGATGATGCAGCTCAAGAAGCGACCCCTGGTTCCTCGATCAAAAGTGCCACCTGCGTCAATCAACGATCGAGAAGCCAAGCCGAAGAAGCCCAATATAGATCTCTCTCGATCAAAGCCTCAACAGAAACGATCGGACAGCTCTAATTGGCGGTCACAAGCATACCAGGAGCTACAAAAGCAGACCAACCGAGGTTTGGCATGGCCAGGCAAACGGCTATGACCCCCTTCGACCCCACTCTAACTCAAGTGGCCATTTACACGATCATCGCGACTCTTGCTCTCACCGCCGTTTCCATTGCTATCGCTCTCGTCCTCGGTTCCCTTCACGCGGCCGCCACCATTGGCCTCTCTTCTGTATAAAAGACCCTGCTGTTCGACAAGACATTCCCCAGCTCCCAGCTACATTTGAATGTCCTTAGCAGCAGTCCAACACTTCCTACACTCCCCCCGCTATATCCTCAGCAACCTCAGAATGACTTCCCCCTCCTCTCCATGTACACCTCGAACACCCCCTCCCCCAACCCCTTCATCCTTCGCACCGTCTCCCCCGTCCCTCCACCCCACCCCACCCTGATCGACGACGACACCGACTCCGAACGCGGCGAACCCGAGACCATCCCGGACGAGGCCATGCCCATCGAGAACCCCGTCAGGGACATCGCCATCACTCGCCTCCCGGAGCACATGATGGACGCCACCTCATATACCCCAGGAGATCTTCGCCGTCCACGGCACCACCCCTCGTCTTCGCATTCGTTGCCACACCCTCCCCCTCCACGACCTCACCCAATACCGCGACCTCCGCACCAACAACAGCATCTACCACATCACGGTAGCTGGAGATGAGGCCCCCATTATCCTCAACCAACCCGGGCTCAGGGATACCAGGACCTTCTTCTTTTACTACAGCAGATGATACTCGCCCAGGTCTACCAGGTGTTCGAAGGACCTCTCAATCTCCAACAAACCGTCTTCCTCAAAAACGTGGCCATCACGTCCTACAAGTTGGGCGGCCTCATTAACCTCCCTCAACTCAGAACGACATGATCAACTACCGACTCGGGGGCCTCTACTCTAGCAGCTCCGTCCTGTTACAGCAACATCGGTACAGGCCTGGCTCGACACCCTCGACAAGATCAAGTACAGGGACGACACCATTCGCTGGTTCCACTGCTCTGGGTTCAACGGCGCTCGCTGGAGATAGAAGAGTACATTCCTAAGGGACTCATCCCCACCGACTCTTCCCCTCAACAGCCGCGGAGTTCACACAGTCGCGTCATACTGGGCGATCGGGTATACCCCGGAAGACCACGTCAGACCCTGGATCATGACCAAACCCGTCTTGAACCTGGAAGGCTTCCATCGGGCCGGAACTCCTGACGACGGGACTACGAACCCCGGATCAATCGGCACGAATCACCAACGGAAGAACCTCCTACGTCCCGAACGACGACGAGATCGGTCGGTTTCTACGGCCCACGAGTCCTCCCTACGACCCGGAACAAGTCGTCCGGGATCGCCAGGTACTTCGCCCGCTACCGGTACCACCCTCCTCACCCCCTGCTGTCTCCCCATCCCCTCCCGTACTCGAAGGTGACGCCGCCCACCCTATCATTGTCGACGAAGCCTCCCCCCAGTCTCCGGCGCTACCTTTTGCGACAGAGTCCGAATGGCCCGCGGACGCTGCTGACTCCGAAGCTGTCTGGCCTAACCCTCCATCTGTCCCGCCTACTACTCCCTCAGACCCCGCCACTCGCCTCTGCTGGGAATGCGGTCGCGCCGGGCATCTCGTCGTGGGATGTCCAATCACGAGCGTTAGACAGAGAACGGACATTACGGCGCGCGTTTTTTACGCGACTATGACAGGCATCGGGAGCAGATGCGTCGCCTCCGTCTGCAGATGGATCGAGCAGCTGAAGAATATGGGTACCACAAGCAGTCGATGGAACACATGATCGACACCGCCAACTGGACGGGTTACCCTAACCGCATCATCCCCACCTTCGACGAGAAGCATCCTCGCGAACCTCCCGCCGTCGTCAACTCTCGCGTCAAGCGGAGAAGACTGGTGTAAAGAGGGGGTAGTGTTAGGACCGCGTCCTAACACGTGCTTCGCACGTGGACAGGAGGGCTGGTCAAGTGGTTCGCTCATGACACTGACTCTGGCTCGGATTGCTGACTCATCACCATTGACATGCTGACGCATGAACTATTACTTATGGTTCCTGATTCTTGATGTGGATAGACTCTGGTTCCTGACCCTGTTCCTGGTTCCTGGTTACTAATGATGTGGACAGACATTCGCTTATTGATGTGGACAGACATTTGCAATCATGTACTATACTTAGATCGGAGGTGCCTTTAGCTTACAGATCTCGATCGTTGACTTCGGTACCTTAGAAGCGCACAGACCTGATCGAGATCCGGCCCTAGATACTTCTTTGTATATATAGACGAGATGAGCTTCTTAGAAGCCTCAGCTCGTTCACCTGTAATACACTCGATCTCTGCACTGCGCCAAGCGTCTGGTTACCTTCCTAACCCACGCTTCTGCGATCTCTGTCAGATCTGAGCTTTGACCTTACACGGTCTGACGAAGCTACGGAATTCTCTGCCTCGTCTCCCTTCGGATCGCTCTCTCTATTCACCCACTACTACACAGGACTCGCCGCATATCGAGTCCTCAGCTGGTCTCCTCCCAGCGTTATCTGTTGGACAGGCGAGGATTCGCCGATTCCTCTGCATCACAAAGAAGACCTCGAAGATCATCTGCTTCTCATCTTTCAAGAGAAGGCAGACAGTGACCCCGAATTCCTACGGAGGATCCAAAGACGATCTATCGTCTTTATCCCTTGGGATTTGCGGTTGTACGACTCAGTCGAAGTTTAGCCTAGGGATCCCTTTCGTGCTTATAGCACGTGATAGGTCTACGACCTAACAACGATCTCCGCAGATTCCGTTGCCATGGAGGATTCAAAGGTAGCTGCCATCGAGGAATGGCCCGTCCCTCGCACGGTCCGGGATATTCGTTCGTTCTTGGGATTAGGAAACTTCTATCGCCGCTTCATCGCGAAATTCTCCTTCATCACTCGGCCTTTACATGACCTCACCAAGAAGGATGCCAAATGGGTCTGGACAGACGCCTGTCAAAAGGCGTTTGACACGCTAAAATCGGCTTTCACGAAGAAACCTGTCCTACTCTACCTGGACCCCATGCATCCTTTCCGGCTCGTCACCGACGCATCCCTCACCGCTTATGGCGCCGTTTTATTACAAGAAGGGACCGATGAAGCATGGCACCCAGTGGCTTACCTATCAGGATCCTTCGCTCCGCCGGAACGCAACTACGACGTTCACGATCGCGAATTACTCGCCATCATCAAGGCGTTGGACCACTGGAAACATTACTTGGAAGGCGCTCGTCATCCGTTCGAAATCTGGACCGACCATAAAAATTTGGTCTACTTTCAGTCTGCGCGCGATCTTACTCGCCGCCAAGCCCGTTGGAGCTTGTTCTTGTCACAATTCGACTTCACGCTTCTTCACAAGGCTGGCTCTACCAACCATGCTGATGCTCTGTCCAGGCGGCCAGACCTTAATGAGGGGGTGGAAAATGACAACAAGGCGCAGACTCTCCTACCGTCCAAACTTTTCGCCGACTCAGAGGAAACACTAGTGGATGTGCGCGTTCGATCCACGGAATTACAGTCTTCAAACCTCCTCACGCTCATTCGACACTCTCGATCGGAGCAGGACACGGTAGTAAAAGCGGCAGTACAAGCAATTTTAGGAAAACATACCCGCACCTTGGCAACAGCCTTAAACAACTGGACACACGAAGAAGGAACTATCCGACGAAACGGACGCATCTGTGTACCAAAGGATGACACCATACGAAGAGCAATCGTCAAAACCCACCATGATTCCATAGCAGTCGGACACCCAGGACGGTCGAAGACATTGGAACTGGTGCGACGAAACTATTGGTGGCAGGGAATAACAAAGTTCGTCCACGACTACGTGGATGGTTGTGCAATTTGCCAATCTACAAAGAACTTGCCACATCGCACTCACCCGCCGATTCAACCGCTTGAAACCACGGACACACCCTGGAAGTTCATCTCCACCGACTTCGTAACCGACCTCCCAGAAAGCGGAGGGTTCGACTCGATCAATGTGGTGGTAGACCAAGGACTATCAAAAGGAATCGTCATCACTCCGTGCAAGAAAACAATCACGGCAGAAGAAACTACGAGACTTTTCCAAGACAACGTCTTTAAACGTTTTGGTCTCCCCGCTAAAGTGGTGTCCGATCGAGGCCCACAATTCGCGCCACATTCACTAGGGAACTATGGAAAGGACTGGGTATTATTCCAGCGCTGAGTACCGCGTACCATCCTCAAACGGATGGAGAAACCGAACGGGTAAACCAAGAATCGAACAATTCCTACGAGTCTTCTGCAACCACCATCAGGACAACTGGGTGGAACTACTTTCTTTTGCAGAATTCGCTCATAACAGCAGACAGCATTCAGCTACAGGAAAATCACCGTTCGAAATCCTCTATGGATACAATCCACCCTACTCGGCAGACACGGTTCTGGATACCAGGTGCCCGCAGTGGTCGAACGGATAAAATCGATCCAAGAAGTACAGGAAGAGGCGGAATCTAGCCTGCGCATGGCTGCGCAACACGCGAAAGACAGGGATTCCCACCGAAAACTTCCCCAATGGGAAAAGGGAACCCAAGTATGGTTAGAAGGCACCCACATCCACACACACATCCAAAAGCGAAACTCGCCCCACGACGCTACGGCCCCTTCAAGGTGAAAGACCGAATTGGGACCCTAGCTTACCGTTTGGACATCCCCGAACAATGGAGGATCCACCCCGTGTTCCACGCTCATGCTCACCGAATATCACGAGACAACGGCCCATGGGAAGAATTTCCCCAAACCGCCGCCAGAGATCTTGAACGAGGAAGAACACTTCGAAGTTGAAGCCGTTCTGGACTCTAAACGCCACGGTCGTGGATCAAGTACCTCGTGAAGTGGGTCGGATATCCGGAAGCAGACAACTCATGGGAACCCTGGGCCCTATTGAAGGAACGGCTGATGAAGCCTACAGGAATATCACCGAAATATCCCAACCGTCCAAGGCCTCGGGATTACAAGTGGATGCAACAGTATAAGAGGAAGGATCGATGGACAAGAAGACCATCGCCCTCCACATGACAGATTCCTCTAACTCATACTTCTCCCCACATCAACGCGACTCATCGCCAGACCATGCCATGTACATCGGAGGAGGAACCACCGAATCAGCCTCCTCACCGTCGCGAAACTCCTCGCCAGATGTCGTTCTTACCGTTCCAAACCCGGATACCCGAAGAGTGGACCCGACAAACCAGACGACGGTTCCCATCGGATCTGGTACCAGTACAGGAGTCCTCGTACCAGAGTCCTCATCAAGGGTTGAGGGAACTCATGACGATCACCCTCAGGCAGATCCGACAGAAGGAAGAAAGAATCCGAGCGATGCAGTGGAGCCAGAAACACCGGGACCAGAGCTCCTGGGCGGCAGTGAGCGAGTACTTCGACCTGCGTCGATACCAAGCCCGGCTGGACATGTTGACGGAATGTACCAGACGCAACAACGGTAATGCACCACCTTCCGGACCCGGAGGACCCCTGCCAGTGGTGGAAGTCCTCAGCCCGGAGAGTTGGAGATTAGGCGATGCCTCCTACAGCGAACCACATTGGATCGGTAATCCAAATGGCTGTCGCTCTGGCCTTACAACGGCTGGCTAATGTCCTGGCAGGACAACCCGGCAGCGAACGAAGCGATGTTCCGCGTCGGTTGGCGAACGCCAGTGACCGAGTTAGGGTCATGGCCTACACCGAGAATCACCGAGTCGCTTCCTGGTACGCGCGAGGGAACACAGGGCACATGCCCTACTCATCCATCCCCACGAATTCTCCTCTTTCGTCAATCTGGAGCTCGTACCAGCCCTCCTGGCCGACACCGATACAGCTCATTCCCTTCCATTCGGGTTGAACCGTACCGGGTTGTACCATGGAACGAGGGAACCTCGGGGAAATACCACCTGCGAGCCATCGAGACGCCTCCGCACAACCGAATACGTCTGGACCACCGTACAGCGACAGGCCCGACGAAACGAGCAAACCCGCCTTCTCTCCGCCAGGGCCGAAACCAAGCATCAACCGCGAAACTCCCCCTCTATACCGACGACACGAGAGACAAGCCGGCAGAGGGTAGGGTGCGATACGAAGGGGCCACCTCGACTTCCTCGACAGGGAAATTCGTCGACTATCGACAGAAGTCGAGATCATGGAATACAAGAGAAAATCCGCGAACACGCCGCGCTCCTCGCTCTCCATCGGAGATGGGGGAACTGTTACATGGACAAGAGCGGAACTAGACGCATGGGACGCCCTCGACCATCAATACGACGACTACGACTACGAAGCTATGCGCGAGCGACGAAGGAGAAGGGGACTTTCGGCAACCCCGCTGGGGATATTAGGGTAGCAGAAGGAGAGGACCTCTGCACCCCAGGTAACGGTTACACGAACAGGACAACCGACACACGTCCACCATGACGTTAAACTGGATGTTCGTCCGAAACGACGTAAAACTACGTCGTCCGCAAAGACATTAAACTAAGATAGGAAGGAAAACCTCGAACCCGGACGACGATCCGCTCAAGTCGTTGACCTGCATGTCGTTAAACTGTGAAAAGATAAGAAGGCAGGGGAAGTACCTGTCCTGGCCTGGCAGGGCCGAAAGTCTTTTTCACTTATCCTTCGGAGCAGAACGAAGGAAACACACAAGCGAACCTCTCACTGTCAAGAGGTATTCTGACAGACGAATCGGGCGTCCCGTTTGGATCCCCAGTTTTACAGGTCCCTTTCCGCATTAGGAGGACCTTGGATTCAGCAAATAACCTATGCCGCTGGCTTCTCTTGACGGGTGATGGCCGCCAAGAGACTCAAGATGCATATTCCGGTCGTGGCCTATCGGGTGCTATGTTGCTCCCTCGCTGTCAAGGTCTGACAGGAGTTTGGGCGTCCCTCTTTGGATCCCCAGTTTTACAGGGTCTTTTCCGCATTAGGGGACCCTCGCTGCGATGCACACAATAGTAGGAGATGCGACCTACTACGGTGTCAGTTACTGAACGAGGCACCAAAACAAGAAACCTCTCAGCCAGGACGGGCCACCGTATGGGGCTGACAGAGTCAGGCGGAGGGCTTACATCCGCAACGATGTAAAACTACGAATGGCTTGGTCCGCAATGACGATAAACTAGTTCTCGGCATTCGTCCGGAACGACGTAAAACTACCACCGACCCTCGGAGTGTGGATGCATTCCAGCAGTGCGGAATGGAGGCCCCACTGGCTTGGAACCCTGCCGACTAGGTCAAGGCGCTTCCAGATTCCATGCGCCTTACGGTAAAAGAATCTGGGGTCGACACGGTTCAATTCCGTGCGAGGGGTCTGGAGACAAGGAGCGGGTTGCCAGCTATCCGACAGGACCGCGACTACTCCTTGGCCGTTCAGTCTACCCTTGAAGTCAGAAGCAAGAAATTCCGCTTCAAGGGCCAGTCAAGAGGCAACTGGGATAGTGCCTCGAGTACGTGGTTGTGGGACAAGTTCATGCCCATCCACACGTCCTCTATGACGTTAAACTGGGCCTGTCGGCGACTTCGAACACGAAGTCGTCGCGTCCGAGATGACGGAAAACTAGCCTGGTCCGCAATGACGATAAACTACGGTCCCCTCTGTTCTAGGGAGACGCCTTTGGAGCTGGAATTACCGCTTCCAGCTACAAGTCCGAAATGACCTTAAACTACCCTCGCCTTGGAGGCACAAATCTATCGGGACTCAAGGCACAGTCGGACGATAGCAGACGTCCGAAAAGACGATTAAACTACGGCCGTCCTTCATGACGATAAACTGAGGAGACCCGTCAGTTACGGGCAGCGTGGGTCGTGTCAAAATAGACACCTATTCTGGCACCATCCCCTCGTTTGAGCAGTGTCCAAAGATGAGAACTCTTTGCACACTACTCCAAAAACAAGTTATCCGGTTTGATATAGCATAAACCGTCACCTTCTTCCTCGGGACGACATAACCTCTAGAGCTGTGGAAATTGGTCTATGGCCCTATGCGCATCACCGATGAATGATCCGGCGCGCAGAAAAGTCCTCACTCTAGGCCTGTTATGTTTGGGAACAGGTGTAATTTATAGGTCCGCAACGACCTAGGGATAAACTAGCAGGGCCGTCCGCAATGACGAGACAAAACTACCTATGGTCAAGGAACGACCCTAACTTCCAACATAGAGGGAATACCACACAGCGACCCCGCATTCAACCGACTCCACAGCAGTCGAGTTTCTATTTCACCACCTAATAATCTTCGCACATCATCTTCTTGACATCACCAGGATCGGCCTGGTTCAACAAAAAGAATCCAGGAAGGCCTGGATCGAGTGGATCTGCAGAGGCCGGAGGCCAGCCGGAAGATGACGCGGGATGGTACCCGCTAGGAATCTAAACAAAGGAGGCACAGGCGGGAGATAACTTCTTCGTCAAGCCAAGTACAAACCCTCAGATTTGCACTCGCATCAAAACTTCGGTGAAGGAATAACACCGGAAGGGGATGTGGCCTGGGAAACCACAGGAACTCAAAACAAACAGCTCAACGGAGAAGGACAACTCCTAGGCGTTGTAAACGACGTAAGTCGGTCTTCGCCCCAGAAAACGAAGTCGTACCGGAAGACGCATCCGGACAAGACAGTCAAGAACGATTCACGATGATGGAAGAGGTGCACGCAGGAAGCGTGGTCCGTTCAGGCGACCGGACGTAGAAAGGGGGTATTGTTACGATTGGGATCTCGGGGCTCATCGGAGCACGTCTAACCCGACATCCAGCGTACCAACACTAGGCGGCTCCTCACCGGAGCGTACAACAAGGTATTCGGCATTCCCTCAAGGCCGACTAATCCGATGGATCACTCAGCATTGGACGGGAAGTGGGACACAGGGATATACACAGCAGAGGCAGTACTAAAGGAAGCATTCACATGTCAGGGCCGCATACAGTATATAAGGCCCATAGAATAGGCTAAAGGACTTTAGTCTATTCTCCTCGTTCATCCGTATCATCCTATACGGATACCCTCGTTCTTAGGCAGTCTTCCTACTGCCTACCCCTTGTCCTTACTGTACCCCAATACAGTCAGACTCATTCCACAATCTTCAGTCACTGCGCGACTTAGGGAAGAACCGCTACTCTGAGGTTACCGAACGAGCAGTTCGTAACACCAGCTGGCTGGTGTGCGCAGGTGAATTATTAGCATTTATTTGCACTCAGCTATTGATTCGTTGTTGCGCTTAAGCTTTTGTGCATCTCCTATTCCCGAAATTGAATTTTACGTCGGCGCTGGCCATCTCTGCTTGTCTCATGCCCACCGATCCGGTCATCTCTGCTGCCATTGTCGGTTAGCCTTCCACTTCATTTATGGATGCATCCTCAGCTAACCTTGTCCTGTAGGCGGAAAATTTGCAGTGCAACATGTTCCTGCAAATCACCGTCACCTAATCTTGGCTGAGTCTGCATCTAACGATGGGCTGGCATATCCCTTCTTGACAATCTCTCTCTATCTCACGACTGAGCTCTACGGCCCCGCGCTCCGCGATTGGTTTCTAATCGGCTGTCTCTGTACGTCTCATCCTCTAAGTTCACTGACAATCAGCTGGTTCCCAACTGATCTCCTTTTTTTTGGTAAAACCAGACCAAGTCATTTTTGGCGTGGTCATTGGTACCATCATTGGTAAGTGCATTGAGCGACGTGCGAAGCATGCTGTTGTTGACGACTTTCATCATACGTCATGCCGCTCATCCTAGGACTCGTGTTTTCCAATCTGATGAGGTGCACCCATACCAGAGGGTACATTGATCGAGAGTCTTTCGTCGCACAATACCTTGCCTTGACCATATTCACTGTTGGAGTTACAACTACGCTTGGCAGCGACGACTTGCTTGCTGCATTCGCAGCCGGTGCGTCCTGCTTACCTACATGAATCCACCTAATCTCACGAGCACCTGGGACCTACCATGTCGGAAAATTTAGGTTGCGCAATAGCCTGGGATGGCTACTTCAAAACACAGATACAGAGGGAGGTCTTCTCGTCGGTGATTGACCTCATCCTGAACTGCGCCGGGTTCATCTACATCGGCGCGTGGCTCCCATTTGACCAGTTCAACCAGCCCGCGCTCGGTATCACACCATGGCGCCTCATCGTCCTGGCCATCATCATCATCGTGCTGCGACGCATCCCCTGTTTGTTGATCTTATCTAAATTCCTCCCAGAGATCACTGATTGGCGAGAGGCGCTGTTCGCGGGGCATTTTGGTATGATACAAGTCTTGTCAATAATGAACGTGCACTAGTACTGACCGGACCACATTATGCTTCCGTTACTTAGGGCCGGTGAGTGCTTTGGTATCGTTGATCTGGATATGTTTTCAAGGCCCCTTTCTAGATTGGCGTCGGAGCTATGTTTATCTCGACGCTCGCCCTCACAAAGCTCGAACAAAACAGGCAAAAATTTTCGCAGCAAGAGCAGCTCCTGATCGCTTCCATGTACCCCATCGTATCTTTTATCATCCTCTGCTCTATCCTCATCCATAAGCCCGTTCTCCCCATCCCCTTCATTGTCGTCCAAAACCACACCCTTATCACCCTGACACACCCTGACGATGAATACCTGATTGGGTATGTGTTAGGTCGGAGACCTATCACGTGCTATAAGCACGAAGGGGATCCCTAGGCTAAACTTCGATTGAGTCGTACAACCGCAGACTCCAATGAATAAAGACGATTGATCGTCTTTGGATCCTTTGTAAGAATTCGGGATCACTGTCTGCCTCCTCTTGAAAGATGAGTAGAAGGTGATCTTCGAGGTCTTCTTTGTGATGTGGAGGAACCGGAGAATCCTCGCCTGTCCAGCAGATGACACTGGGAGGAGACCAGCTGATGACTCGATATGCGGCGAGTCCTGTGTAGTAGCGGGGGACTAGAGAGAGCGGTCCGAAGAGAGACGAGGCTGAGGACTCCGTTGCGTTGTTAGACCATGTAAAGTCAATGCTCAGATCTGACAGAGATCGCAGAAGCGTGAGCTAGGAAGGTAGCCAGACGCTTGGCGCAGTGCAGAGATCGAGTGTATTACAGGTGAATGAGCTGAGCTTCTTAGAAGCTCATCTCGCCTATTTATACAAAGAAGTATCTAGGGCCGGATCTCGATCTGGTCTGTGCGCTTCTAAGGTACTGAAGTCAACGATCGAGATCTGTAAGCGAAGATGTGTCATCGATCTAACTATAGTACTGGATCACTAATGTCTGTCCACATCTGTAAGCAAATGTCTGTTCGCATCATGATCGATCAGGAACCAGGAACCAGGTCAGGAACAATGTCTGTCCACATCAGAGATCAGTAACCATAAGTAAGAGTTCATGCGTCAGCATGTCAATGATGATGAGTCAGCAATCCAAGCCAGAGTTAATGTCATGAGCGAACCACTTGACCAGCCCTCCTGTCCACGTGCGAAGCACGTGTTAGGACGCGGTCCTAACAGTATGCGCGCTTCCAGATGGTCTCTCGATCCCGTTCTTCTTTGCGGTGCACCAGGTGCATTCTGGAACACAATCTTTCTCCCGCTCACTCACCACACGCGGCACCAACATGCCCGATTGGCTTCTCAGGGTGCGACCCGCGCCGCAAACCCTGCCCACACCTGTCTCTGTCGTGCAACCTCACCCCGTCGCTGGTGGCCAGAGTTACTCGAGTATCAATGCACCGGAACATATTAGTCTGCATCACTAGACGCAGTCATCGTGTCTGCCCGTTTTTACACCGCTCTTGAATGATGTTACGCTACACGGTGTCCTTCTAGCTACTAGCATTGTATTTCGCAGCCGATACTACCTGTGCGTGTGTAGATGGCCTACTTCCTGTTTACTTCACTAGAAAACGTGTTGATTCTGTCTCTTGCTTCAGGCCTATGTCGTATGCTTCAGATCCTCTTCCATCGTGCCCAAAACCCTGCTACTTCCCCCTTTTTGAGACCCCCAGTTTATATTTCCAAATATCTATATCCCTTCGGCAATGTATATGCTTGTGATGTTCACTGAAGACCTGTAACTTCTGGACTTATCGTTCCAGGCTGAGTGCAGAGCAAGGAAGTAAGTCCGCTATTCTTCAGAAATTCTTCTGCACTGCGATTGACCATTTCCACTCTTAGCAATTCATATCCCATTGGTGATTCCCCTTTAAACCACAAGACAAGCTGCTTCACCATCGTCCATACACACTGTACTACGATGACGGCGAGACTTTTCAACAATGGTTAGAAATGACTAATTTGCGGGACAACGGGGATTGAGGTGATCCAGAAGGATCTAGAGAGGGATCGCACCTTGTGCAGATTTGGTTTGCAAACACTAAACACCGCAAATTCTCATATGAGCTTTTCGTCTTAGGTAGTCGATGTCTGTGTCCTAGGACCTATGCACTGCATTCCCGTTATGCTCTTACTTCGCCGATCCTTGTTCTCTTCATGTATCAGCCAGATTGGCACGATATTTGGACTCAAGTTTGATGCGAGGCAATATCATGATTGGAGAAATTCAGACAACCACGATTTGTATGGTATCAGAGAGAAGTGGTGATCAGTAAATGGTTTGGTATTGGACTTCAGAAAAAAAATAGGCAGAGCATTTCAATCCTCCCAAGTGTACAGTAATATCAAGATGGATGTTGCAACAAATGGGGGGTATAGAAACCAATCCTGATGTATATGCATCAAGTAGAAAAGCGTGGGTTGGGATGTATGTGCAGCACAGACAATGCGGTTAGAGTCGAGAGGAGAAGGGTAGAAAAAAGAAAGGTGTAAGAGCAGCGAGCATTGAGATAGACAAAAATAAGAGGATAGAAGATTATGTAGCATAACTCGAGAGCATCCAGGGAGATCCGTTCAGATACCTAGTCAGAGACGAGAGGGAAAAATTATCGAGAGTCGAATAGTCAGTACTTCAATTTCTATGACCACCAGCCGTCTTCACGCTGTGTAGGTGTCACTGACACGACGCTGGGTGTCGGCGAACCCATCTGTGGGCGATAATACGACTGCCCTGTGTGCATCGGGCGGGCCTTTGGCGTTCCGGGACCGAGGTTCGGGTACCGCCGCACCGATGGTGCATGCATAGAATCCCACACCGATGTCTGTGGCGGAGTGTTTGTGCGTTTGCTCATACTACTGAGAGCGCGTGAGACGGGGCGACCGTTCGCCGTCGGTGTCGGTGCACGACTAGGGTACACGGTGCTTGCCCGCGAGTCCGGGCGTGGAGGTGAGTGTGCGGCGACGGCTTTTTTGGCTTTGTCTACCTCAGCCTGGAGACGAGCCATCTTCGATTCGAGCATCGCTACTTGATCACGAAGCTTGTGCTCGCGATCCTACGAAGGGCATGAGCACCGCGCGACTTTCAGATGACAATAAAACACTGACCTGGGCCAGCCGCTCATCGGCCTCCTTTTCTTCAAGCTGCAGTTTCACCAACGAGTATTCCGCATCCAGTTGCATGTGCTTGTCCTCGACTTGATCGAACCTAGAGCGCGTCTCTGCCAGCTCAGATTCGTATTCCTTGGCGCGCTTCTCCCACTCGGCCGAGCGCTGCTGCGCCTGAGTGAGGCTGTGGCGCGCGGCGGAGGCGGCGCGGTCACTGCTAGTGGCCTTATTTTCCTGGTCTTTGAAACGCCTCTGCAACGCAGCGTACTCGCCCTCCAATACTTTGCTGCGATCGCGGATGCGCCGGAGGTCCCTGAGTTCGGGCTCGCTGTTCTGGCTGACGAGATGTGAGAGCGTCTCAACTTGCTCAGCCATGCGACGAAGATCGTCCCAGTGAGCTTCCTGCGAGAGCACGGCGTCGTGCTCTCTCTGAAGGGACTCCAGAGCTTGCACAGCAGCCTCCTTCTCATGTACAGCAAAGCCTGCCTGCATCTCCAGTGTTTGGAGCTGTAACGAAACATGAATGGGTGAGAAAGAGATGGGCCTTGAGAACATGTGCGAACCTGGTTTCTGAAGCCCAGTGCCTCCGCCGCAGCATCGCGGTTCGCCCTTTCCAGCTCGAGGATCCGCTCGTGTTGCGTCTGCGTCGCAACGTCAGCCGTCTTCAACCGCCCTAGGGCCTGCGAGAGCGCCTCCTCCAGCTCGGCATTCTTCACTTCCGCGGCCGTCGCCTCCGTGGCACGCGTGATGATGCTCGCCTGCAGTTCGTCCACCTGCACCCGCAGTCGATCGCGCTCTGCCTCAGCTGCCACCACACGTTCCGCGAGTACGTCCTTTTCTGCCCGTATCGAACCATGCGCAGCACGCGCCTTGGCAAGCTGCACCTGCGAATCCGAATTTGACGACATCAACCTGCGTACCTCCTCGAAGTCTTGCTTCAAAGCCACACGCGTAAGGAGCTCGGCGCGTGTGTCGTACACCGCCCTCGTGGTGACAGCCAAAGTCTCCGGCAACGCCTTCAACTGAGCGAGCATGTCCTTGTTGAGCGCCAGCAATTCTTGATTCTTGTCCTCGAGGGTCTGTTGACTGCTAGCAAGCGTGCTGACCGTAGATTCAATTTGGGAGAAGTTGTTGTAGGCAGCAGGATTCTGCACCGAAGCGGGGACATTCGAACGCATTTCAGCCTGTGCCACACCCAACGCATCCGTCGCGGCGCTCAAACGGGCCGGCAAGTCGGAAAGTAAGCCGAGTACGTCACGGTGTATGGACGACAAGTCACGTGTCTGCGACGCGAGTCCTTGCGATAGCGCACCCATTTGCGCCGCCACATTCCGCACAGGCTCCAGCAGCTGCCCCACGTTGTCTGCGACCTTGCCTGGGAGACTGTCCAGTACGCGGTCGCGCACGGCGAGGCGTGAATCGAGCCGCTCTACGACGAGATCCGACACTTGCTCCTTGATCTCGTGCGCGTCCACAGGCGCGACGATCTTGCGCACCTCGTTGGTGATCTGCGAAATTATAGCGTTGGTATCAGGGATATTCGTTGGTGGGTATATGGTCGGCAAGATGGGAACGAGTCTGTCAACAATGAGGCCCGCCGTTTCCCGCTTGTCCGATGCGAGGTCGATGAGCTGCGAGATGTGCGGCTTGACGGCCTGAGTGAGCTGGTTTGTGAGGGTCTCATAATCGATCGGCTCGGCGCGCAAGACAGAAATGTGCGGCAAGAGTGCCGAGAGCAGCTCGCGCACCAGGCCCTCGCGATCGAACGCAGGAACACCGTGCGGCGTCCGCGCGCGCTCCATGCTTTCCAGGCGTGCGGCCAGCTGCGAGACGCTGTTGACGACGGTCTTGACGGTCCTGTTGTGAAATTCCTCGATGACGCCCTGAACATTGAAAGACGTCGATGACTGGCTCTCGCGGGTCTGTGAGTCGAAGCGGCGCAGGATCTCCGACAAGTCCTGGTGCATCATCGCGCGGGCATCCGCATGGCCCTGTTCGACAATGTCCTTCACGAGCTGGAAGTCAAGCTCTCCCCGCGCATCCATTTGGCTGTCGTCCAGCCCCCTCGCGGCCGACTCCTGCAACTGTGCCCGGAAGAGGGACACCACCTCGTTGATCATCGCCTCCGTCGACGGGTTCAACGCCCCGTCCGATACCAAGCGCTGCTCCTGCATCTCCAACCGTATGCTCTCGATCTTTTCGTCCAACAGAGCCTCCAGCCTGTCTTCGAACTGCTGCATCTCCAACCGTCGCGAGATGCTCACCGCAGGCAGCGAGTCGCCAGAGATCGACGAACTGCTGCGGAGCTGCGGCAGCGACGACCGCCGGCGTGGCTTCAACGGGGGCACGAATACGTCCTTGCGCTGGTGCGGCGCGTCCCATCGCCCGGGATCCGTGACGAGCCGCGTCCCGGACGCCTTGCGCGATATCGCGGGCATGTTGAGGTCGTCGAGCGACGGCCGCGACACGTGCTCGAATATCTCGCGCGAGCTGAGCCGCGAGCGTACCGAGCGGCGCGTGCGCTCATCGTCCGCGTTCGCGAGCGCCTTGAATAACCCCGCAGGCACCGTGTTGGTCGATACGGGGTGCTTGAAGTCCAGAGGGATGGGCGCGCGCCGAGCTTTCATCGACGGCGGAATGGGGAGCTCCTTCTCGCGAACAATGTCGTTGTTGGCGTAGTCGTTGTTGGCGTAGTCGTTGTTGGCGTAGTCCTGATCGCCAACAGCACTCTGATCGTCGTCGCCTTCAGGGCTCTCTACAAATTCGTCGGGGCTCTGGCTATGACCCGTCGGCAGGTGCGCATTCTGCGGCGCGGTCACATACGGCCGCGCGAATGCATCCATCGCGACGTGCCTCTGCACGGGCGACGTCGGCACCGACCGTCGCGTGCTCTGGGGCGAATCTGCAGGGAACTTGAAGGAGGTCATATTATCGATGTCTCTGCTATTCTCTTCCTCGTCCTCTTCCTCATCGTAATCTGAACGCTCCATCGACGCGTCCGACGCGCGGCGCTGCCGCTTCTCCCGCCCTTGCGTCGCCCGGACGGGGGTGCCCATTACAGGCGGTGACGGCAGCGGGCGCGACCCTGGGACCGTGTGCATGGCAGGCGACACCGGTGGTTGCAAGAGCACCGGCTGAGACAGGATCGGTGGGATATTCGTCGGCACCCGGAACGTGAACTGGCCTGGCTTGAACTCAGCTGCCGTGGCGTTGAGCGGCTTCCCGAGCGACGGCGCACGTTCGTGGCCGGGCGTGCTCCCGTTTGACATTGTCAGCTGGTGCGCAGGTGAGGCTGATGCCGACGCCGACGCCGGGCCAAAGGTGCCAACGGACCAAGATCCAGAGCTGCCACGCGCAGAGCCAAACACAAATGGCTTCGCGAGCGGGTTGAGGGCCTCACGTTTCGGGATTGGCGCCTGGATGGGGATGGGCGGGACAGGTGGCGCGGATTGCTGCTGCTGTTGAGCATGCAAGGCCAGGTATGCGAACTGCTCAGACGTGCGGCGGGAATGCGCAAGCGCGGGGTCATGGAGCGAGAACTGGGCTGAGATGGGCCGTGAGGAAGGCACAGCTGGAAGAGGTCGAGAAGCGTTACCACTGGAGCCTGTCAATGGTCTGGCATAGGCGATGTCCCCGTCCAGATTGCCCTGCCCATGTACACCCGCACGCGGTGCGCGATGGTGACCTTCTTCTTCGCTCGGATTGGAGAGCATGTCGTCTTCACGGATTGTGTTGCTGTTGCTGTTATTGAGTAGGTCGTACGGAGTGGTATGTGGGGGATGGGGGAAATTGGGCAAGCGGCGTGGCGTCTGTATCTCGTGCTGAGATTTGCGCGAGAGCCGCCTCTGAACACGCGCCTGCCGCGCGCGCTCTTCATCAGATGGATTGGACCACTCCCCGATGCTCTCCTGCAAAACAAAGGCTGCTCGAACACATGTTTGTCGCGTGAAGGGCTATTACGTACCTCGTCCTCGGTGGTCTCTGCGCCGGTGCGCAGGTCCTCAGAGCCCGTCCATTCGCCCACTGCTTCCCTATCAAGATCGTCGACTTCCGGCCCTAAGTTGCGATCATCCGTGTGCCCTCCATTTAGAGGTGTATCGGCCAGACCGCCCACAGATAAAAGCGATAGGGCAGCCGACAGACGCGACACATGCCGCGAGTGCAGGCGGCTGAGCGGGGCAGTGGTGACGCTTCCCTGATCCTCTCCATCCTCATCCACGTGTTCCACCTCCACACGTCCCTCATCTAAGCTCATGTCTAGTGTTTCGTCCGCAGCACGAGAGATATCTGCAGCACCTTCGTCTTCCAGCGGCTCTTCTTCTTCCGGAATGTCGAGTCCAAATCCGCGCACAAAATCAGGGCGGCTGTCCGCGCGTAAGGGGAGTGCCGGGGGCGCAAGCGACTGCTCGGTCGGCGCGCCAGGATCAGACTTGGCAGAGCTATCGATATTCGCCGTGGGTGGGAAGATGGCATCAGAGCCGAGGATGGCATTCGGGCCGAACGGATTGAAGGCCGCGACCGCGCTGTACGGCGCCGACTGGAATGAGGGAGGCTGCGCGAGCGACAGACTCTGTCCGTGCCTGCCTTGGAAGCGAGGCGGTAACTGCGAGTTCGGTGAGGTACTGAAGGGCGGTTGGGGCGACGTCGAGGCGGATTGGGTCGCAGATGCGCTCTGCGCCGCCTGGAGCTTATTCAGTTTGAACAATAGCAGTGCGGGGTCTGCAGGCGAGGAGATCTAACAAAAGGAATAGCACGTCAGCCTGTAAACGACACGTGCAGAGCATGCATTGTACACACCGAGGCCGCACGGGCGTGGGGAGCGTGTATGTTAGGTATAGTGCTGTAGCTGCCAGCTCCCTTTTCCACACCCAGCTTCTCCAACTTCTCTTCAATGACGCGCTGCTTCAGATCATCCCAAGCCGCCTGTAGAACGTATTTGACGTCGAGGAATTGAGATGTGAGTGAAGCACACCATATTAGATCGACTGAATCGGCTGCACCTTGCCAGGGAGAAATACATCAACGGTATCAGGTATTTCGTATCTCCAATAATCGGGAGGGTACACCTCGGCGGTTGTCAGCTCGACCATCTCCACTTCAGGATGCACAGGGGCGAGATGGGGGGGAATCGGTGTACGCGCCCACGGCGCGCGAGTCGCAGGCTCGCCGTCCTTCCCCGATATCGTCTCTTTCGGAAATGACACCGTGCCCTTCTTTTTTGGGAGCGCAGTTGCAGGAGCCGCTGCCGCTGCGGGGGCAGAGGCGGCGGTAGGGGATACAGGGCGATGATTTTTGCCCGGACCACCAAGCTGCGCCTTTGGGGGCCCACCGATACTCACGCTTGGCTGGCGTCGCCTGGGTACGAACGGCTGGCCGTAGGGCTGGCCCGCGCCCAGCATGATGCCAGGCGGGAACTGGCCCTGACCGAGGGGAGTCAAAGGAATACCCGGAGGCGGGTGAACGCCCATGGCCGCAAGCGCCAGACTCGGGTGCTGTCTGTGCGTCGGGCGACCGGGGGCACCAGGGGGCGCCTGGAAGAACGCGGCCTGCATGGGGGTCTGGAGGGCAGACTGTGGGTGGAAGACGGGCGGGTGGAAGCTGTGCTGAATCGCGGTGGGGAGTCCTGGAGAATAGACGGGCTGCATAGGCTGCTGGGAGTGGAAGGAGGGGCCGGGTATCTGCAGCCGGGAGAGCTGGTGTCGATGCTGGGTAGTCATTGCGCGTGGTATGAGAGCAACAGAGCTCGATTAGTATTTGAAAGTGCCGAGGGCGAGCAGGCGAAAAGAGAGATCAGGGAAAAGCAGGGTATGCCAGCGGTAGTCAAGAACAAGCCGTGCAGCAGGGCCTGTGAGAGAGATGGCGAGAGGTACGAGAGGACGTGGAGCAGCAGCGGCAACAGTGTAAGCTGTATTGCACTGACCACGTCGGGGACAGCGAGGAGAAAGAGGGAGGGAGAGATGTGCGCAGGCTGAGCGGGTCAAGAGCGTCTGCGATCCAAACTTTGGCTAGCGTCCTCGCCACGTGGCCCCTCCCTTGGTGGCTGCCCGCCCTTGCAAGTCTTTTGTGACCGCAACAATTATCTACGGCTGCTTTCTGCGACGAATCTTCCAATAATCATATGGAGTCCTCCGTGAGAAACGATAGAGAACCCGTCCTATGTCCCCTCATGCCTCTCAAACCCCCCTCACAATCCGTTCCTCTCCATCAAGGATGCCTTCCGCTATGGCCGCTGTGATTTCTCATGCCATGATCCGAAACACGATGTCTGCTAATGCAAGAGTCGAGACGGTCGGCATCTGCACCCCTCAGTGATAACATACAATTGCTGCTCCTTGAGAAAGTCGCATCGTACTAATCGCGTCCCTCGTCGATCGTATCTCGTCGGCACCTGCGTCCCAGCACGTGATCGTGTTATTGGCTCACGTGTGAAACGCGTATGATTCATTTTGCTTCCCCCGGCGGAGCCTACCGGGGAGCACCGTTCATCGATCATCAGCTGGACTACTTTCGCAGGTGTACTATGGATGACGATCGGATGCTGCGTTTTGGACAATCCACAAGAATGACGAATGCGAAAATATTTGATTGGGGGCCCAAGCACTTCGGATCCCCCCCCCCCCCCTCGATGCTGTACGTGCTGTGATGCCAGTAAATGTACCGTGTACCGTAGGTTAATTAAACGATAAGTGACCATGCAAGATGACTGATAGAATGATAAAGCAAGACAGCGAGACAGCGAGATAGCGCAATAGAGAAGATGGGGGGAAATGAGACACCACGAGGGCCAGAGGAAACGGCCGCGAGAGATACAGAACCAGTAAAATAACCGACACAGGGGTGGACAACATCACCCCCGAATAAGAGGACAACCCGACCCACCCCGCGAGAGATGCGAGAGATGCGTGGTAATAAGCTACAGAAACAGCTATGTGAGAGTAAGAGAGATGAAAAAAATGAAACGGAAGAAAGGAAAATAAGACAAAAAGTCGAGTACGCATACTCACTCGCCCACCTACCGACACTCATCCCCACATCTCCGATTCCGCGCCTATCGCACCTGCAGCTCCAACGCGATCCGCTTCTTCATGTTCTCAAGCCGCGTCGCCGTCTCCCCCCGGCGATACGGCGTCATCATCACCCCCTCCCTCTCCCGCTCCGCCCTCCTATGCTTGCGATGCGGCGATCTCTCCATCCCCTCGGCCGCATTGAGCGCGCTCTCCGCCCTCCGCGCCGCCATCACCGCTGCCCGCTTCTCCGCGCGCGCCCTCCGTCTTGCCTCCTTCTCCTCCCTCTCCTGAGGCTCTGCGCGTGCAGCTTCCATCGCCTTTCTCCTCTGCTCCTTGCTGACGCGCAGGATCACCGGCTTGCGGTCGCCTTCTTCCTCTGAGTCCGTGCGGTCCGACCCTGCGTCGGGCGGCGACACCATCCTGCATTTGCCCTTCCACTTACGCGCGGAAGTCAACGCCACCGGTACCGGCTCCTCCTCATCGATCTCTTCTTCCCGCTCCGCGGGGATCAGGCTCATGTGGCCCAGTTGCGTCGCGGCCCACGCCACGGACCTCCCCCCGGGCACCACGATCGTGGGCACTCTCTCGCGCACCGTTGCCGGTGGCGTCTGCAGGTCGCTGGATATGGATGAGGGTGGTGAGGGTGTGTGAAGGGAGGAGGGTGGCGAGGGTGTGTGAAGGGAGGAGGTGGGACGGCTGTTTGTGTAGGTGGGAGTGGGGGTGGGGGTGGCTGGAGTGCTGGGGCGCGTCCAGACGCCCTTGGTGCGCCGGACTGGGCGGGGGGTGGGGTGGGATGGGGCGGGTGGCGAGCTCGGGCGCGGGCGCGCGTGTGCCCCACGCTGCTTCGCGATTTTGAGCCGCATCGCGTCCTGGGCCTTGGTGCGCGCGACGTCGCGCCGCTTCGTCTTCGGGGTGTGGGGGGCGTCGGAATTTGCGTCCGACACGCGCATGCCACGGAAGGCAGGGATGAGGACGTGCACCACGCGCGTGTCCTCTGGTTCGCTTGTGGCATTGTGGGGTGGCGGCGACGGCGCGCGCGCCGGGAATGGGTCCAGGGCTATCTCGAATTGAGGTTGGCGGTACTCGTATTCGTACTCGCGATCCTCGTCCTCGTCGACCAGGATACCGTATGCAGGTGGCGGGCTTCGTGTGTAAGCGAAGGAGGTGGCATGCCACATAACCGCGTCCTGTTCGATGGCAATGCGTTGAGACGCATATGCCCATGACGAGGTGTCCTCGCCATAGTCGTCGTCCATAGGGTCGTCTGACCACTGATGCCACACATTGCAGTTAAGCCACATGTTAGGCAACATAAATGGAGCACGGTCAGGCATACCTGCGACGCGTAGGTTGGGGTCGCTTCGTCTACAGAATAGTATGAAGTTGGCATCATTGCAAGTGAGACGCAGGGGGTAACTTGGATGCTTGGAGCTGGGGGGTAAGTGTGTGGTGATGGTCAACAGGAAGAATACGGGGCGACGCACTGGTCCAAATTTATAGTGGCGGAGAGTGCGCGGAGGCTGCCTTTCCACGTGACGGAGACGCCTTGCCGGGGGGCGCAAACCGTTCGGGGGGCGATACAGGGTTCAGGGGAGCATCTAGCTCTTGGACACGGCGGAGAAGAGCCGAGCTACCACGGATCGCTGTCAGAAGCGGGGGAGATGTGATGTTATCAAGAGGGGCTGCGCACGCTCCCGCAAGCGACATCAAAAAAGGCAGCTGAGAACAAGGGCGTCGAGCGTCAGCAGCCAGGTAGGGGTTGACCGGATAACAGGTAAATTCACGAAAGATTACATGTGCCCATAGCTACTACAACAAGGACGCCGACATGATACGATTACCGCGCGGTCGGATCGTGTTTCTGTTGGAAAGATCAGGTCAGTCGTCAACGTCCAAGATAGACACATCTTTATGAATGAAACGCCCCAGGCAGAGACAAAAAGGAAACAAAATACAGCCGATGGCAAACAACAATTCGAGGGCCTAGTCGAATCGGACGCGATCCCGGTGAATTCCGGTAATTTAGCTCGCTCAGCTGAGGGACGCCGCCTCTGATCTAGATCTCGCCGTGAGCGGTTCGACCACATGTCGAGCAAATGGATGGCGGTGGCTGGACGGAACCTGTCGAATGCGGACGAAACATGGCGTGGAATCTTTTGAGGCCCCACCTTTAAGTCGCCAAAGCGCCCCCATCTCGCGTAGCGATAATCAATCCTAATGCCTTCTCGAACGCGTGTCCAGATCGTGCCGCGAGAAGCGCGCCATCCACGAGTTCGGTCTTAAATACCCACGCCGTGGAAGGCCGTGGAACGCCCCATTCGCCCTGGCTTTGTCCAATGGGAATCCATAGGAGCCAGCAGGCAAAAGGCACACTTCGATTATACGGAACCAATCGATCATCTTTCAATCTTACACATACTGATGATATCCGGTAGCCGATCATACACCTGGAAGGTCCGAAACCGATCCTACACCTCAGTGCTCACAGCTTTGCGAACTGCAACACTTGCTCCGAGGTGCTCTTCGCCTTCGCCTTGTCAAAATCGCTGCGCGTGATGGGCTTGCAAACGTGTGCGTGATTGTAGCCCAGCCTATCATATCACAGCCCCCGTCAGCACAAGGTTTAGATCGCCGGAAGAAACGGCGCCCAAGCACGCGCAGGTGACGTAGAGGTACGTACCGGTCCCTACCGTCCTTCCCTCCCTCCTTATAGAATTCTGGTCTGCGGAGAAGGCTGACGACCACCGCCCCGCCGAGGCCAACGTTGTGCACCAAACCGTACTTTCCGCGCTTGTCTGGGATATCGAACAGCCCCGGAGCCTGCATCGGGCCTGCCCCTGCGCACATACCAGCAACGTCAGAGGAGCAATATACACATCCAGATGTGGACACTTACAGTTACGCAGCTGCACTGCAGGGATATGTCAGTCACCCGAGCGTCGGCGGGCAAGAAAAGTGTGCTCACTCGCGATATAGAAATGCATTCCGACGCCGGTTGCGCCCAGAGGATGGCCTTTCGCCTCAAGCCCGCCGCTGGGGTTGACGACGTACTTGCCGCCATACTGCCACTCGATTTAGCCCAGCCAAATAGCTTTGCAGTACGAGATACAACTCACGGTGTTATCGGCGCGTTCAACAAACTTGTACGCGTCTTCGAGCGAGCACAGGCCAAGCGCAGGATACGTGATGAGCTGCGCACCTCCCATTATTTCCCCACCCAACAAAAACAGAGCACCCAATCTGGCAGCGCACCTCGTTCGCAGCAAAGCAATCGTGCAGCTCGACGACACCGACCAGATCCCGGCCCTCGCCCTCCCCAAACCCAGCCTGCTTGAACACCGCATCCGCACACCGCTTCGACATGCCGTAACCGACGATGTCCATCGCGCTCTTCCCGTCGAACGCGTCCGGGCCGTCCGTCGTCAGCGCCTGCGCGACGATCTCGATCGCCTGGTTCTCGAGCCCGTGCTCATGCACGAAGTCCTCCGAGGCGACGATGCAGCACGCCGCGCCGTCCTGTCCAACTCCGCAATGAGCATCGCGACAACGACAATAACAGCGTGTCCCGGATGGACCCACCGATGTCGGGCTACACATATACTTCGTCAACTGGTTCGTGATCTTCTGCGCGTTGAGCACCTGCTCCTCCGACCACCCATCGCGAAACTGGGAGTACGGGTTGTTCACGGAATGCTTATGGTTCTTCGACGCTGCGCGCCGCCCACGACTCGGTCAGCGCCCTCCCATCATCAACCCAGAGCTCGGACCCACTCACCAATCTTCGCCAGGTGCGTGATATCGCCCCCATACAGCTCAAAATACTCCTGCGCCCCGTTCGAAAACATCCTCGGCGCCCCAGGCCCGTGATTCTTGCCCAGCCTCGCCTCCGCCCGCGCGTCCGCCGCGTTCAGCGCCTGCATCGGGTTCTCGCGGTCCGGCCAGTGCGAGCCGAGGCTCCCGGGCGCCATGCGCTCGAAGCCGAGCGCGAGCGTGCAGCGCGCGAGGCCGCCGCGGATGAGGTTCGCCGCGTGCAGCAGCGCGGTGCTTCCCGTCGAACAGTTGTTGTTCACGTTGGTGACGGGGATGCCGGTCAGCCCGAGGTTGTACAGCGCTGCCTGGACACGGAAACGGTGCGTTCAGCTACTCTGGGCGCGAGGATACTGCTGCGTTTGGGAACGGCGCTCACTTGGCCGCTGGTGGAGTCGCCGTAGCAGTAGCCCGCGAATGCGTGTTCGATATGGTCGTAAGTGATACCTGCCGCACCAGCTATAAGCCCTCCATTCGTCCAGCTTCCATGCAAAAGCTCATACCAGCGTCGAGGAGCGCCTTGGTTGCAGCCTCCAGACCCATCTAAAGATCAATACTATCAGACCAAGGGCTCTTGGAAAGCACTCCTAGACGTCACTCGCATCATTCGTCGACCGCAATCCCCTTGGCTATGGCAAAGAAGAAGAAAAAAGAAACACATTCTCAGCCCATGACATCGCAGGAGGAAAACGTCACAGTCCAACGCACCTTGATAAACGCGGTGCATCCCGCGCCGATGATGAACACTCTCTCCTGTGGACGAGGCATATCTAGAAAGGAATCAGTCTCCTGCAACGACTAGGGATATTTTCTGTGGGATGCGACGGAGAGCTGAGAATTCGGGCGGCATGAGGCGTAGTCAAGCGTTGATTATAAGCCGCGCACAGCGACCAAACCGGCTATCCGGCATTCACGTACACCCATTTACCCCGCAATGGCGGGGTCAGCCCACCCACCTCAGCACCAGCTGACGCCCACAACATCAACATGATTTCCGTCTTATGAGGCCTGTATGACCCATGCGCAGACATCTTCTAACTGAAGCGAACGGGGCTACAATCACTACCTGGCATTACCCAGATATACATACAAAGAATTTCAACGATATGCGAACGAAACGACAGCAGCTCTACTCCTCGTCTTCGTCCTCGTCCTCATCGTCCTCAGCTTCGTCCAACCACTGCAAAACCAACGAGCGTCAGCCAACCAGCCAGGATCCCGACCGACAAGGGATATGATGAACACTAACCTTCAAGAACGGCTCGCTCGCCTTGCGCACCTTCTTGCTCGTCTCCTTGTCCACATACTTCTTGCTGACGTGCGTGCCCCACTGCTGCACTACCTCCTCGTCCAAAACATCCGCCTGGTAGAATGCCATCAGGATCTTCGGGATCGCAGGGATCAGTTCGGGGTGCATCATTCCCACAAGCCGCTCGATCCCTCCTAGCAGGGACTTCTGGTGCTTCTCCGACGTCACCATCTGCGAACAACACTGTCAGCACCAAGTTTCAAAACCCAAATCAAACGCACGAACCTTCACGAACACGGGGTTGTACTTGGTGATCTCCGCGACTATATTTTCTGTGAACAGCGCCTGTGCGAGCACCTGCACTGCCTTGTGCTTCTTCTCGATCCCGAGCTCCTGAACCTTCTTGTACACATCGACCGCACTGACATCGTGGTTGACCTCCGCCCATCGCCCCAGCTGCGCGTACGGGCTGTCTGCGTCTTCGTCGCTATCGTCGTCACCACCGACTGACATAGTTGCCATTGCTCCCTGCAGCGCGACTACGCGCGCCTTGACAGCGTCAGGCGAAGTGTCCGCCGACCAATCCTCCTTCGCAAGGACCGCTGCCTCGCTGTTCAACTCGGCTGCCTCCGCCTTGATGCGCTTCGTGAGCTCGTCTTCTTCTTCACCTTCCATATCCTCGCCGTCACCTGCACCGTTCGCCTCGCCGGGCACTGCGGGCGCCTCCGCATGCTCACC
This sequence comes from Heterobasidion parviporum, assembly GCA_002994785.1. Classification (NCBI taxonomy): domain Eukaryota; kingdom Fungi; phylum Basidiomycota; class Agaricomycetes; order Russulales; family Bondarzewiaceae; genus Heterobasidion; species Heterobasidion parviporum. Next base: position 3,294,423 of record PDUQ01000001.1, on the reverse strand, counting down.
ATTCTTCTTCCCTTTGCCCTTCTTTTTCGGCGGGTTCTTGATGATGTACGTCGTGAGGCGATGGCGCATGTCGACGCCGGTGCGCTCGCCGCACGCCTTGCAATCGCGCACGATCATCTCGGTCTTGGTCAGGATGAGGTCCGTCTCCGGGTTCTTGCACGCGCCGCACAGCACGAACTTGTCGATGAACGCATCGAGGAGCTCGCGCAGGCGGGCAGCATCGTGCGCGCCGTTGACGATGTAACGGTCGTTCTTCTCGTCGACGGTCGTCTGCGCACCGAGCTCGGAGCCGAAGAATTTGGTCGGGTAGGTGGGCGGGCGGGAAAGTGCGCGCGCGACGTCAGACATGTTGGGGATCACGGTTTTGATGCCGTTGCCTTTGCCTTCAATCTTCGTGAGAAGAAGTGGCATGCTGCATTGGGGCAAACGGGAGCGGAGTAGGTCAGCTATGCATGCAGGTATGCATGCTGTGCAGCGCCGTGGGCGTGCGGCAGCAGCGTGGGATTACGCACCGGTAGCGGTAGAACTTGTCATCGACGTCGCGACGAATATTAACAACACCGGAGGCCATGCTGGGCGGGTTTTAGCGCTGCGAAGAGAGCGCAAAGGAGCACGTCAGCGGGGCGCATCACAGGGTCAAACAGGCGAAAGGTGGCTTACTGTTGAGGGAAATATGTTGGGATGCAAGAAACGCTGGACTGCTGGGACAGTGATTGGGGGTCGAAGCATGAATCCTCTGCTCGCACAGAAGACCAGATGAGGGGGTAAGGCGGGGTAGAGCGCAATCGTGGGCGAGAGTGGGCGAGCGGGGAGAGATGGTGGTGGTCGGTGGTCAGCCAACAATTTGCGCGCCGACGGCACTTATGCAACGTTCCCGGCTTTTCCCGTCCCGCGCCGAGCTTGTCCACGTTGCTTTCACACGCCCCCGAGTCACTCAAACAGAAAGTCTATTAGCTCCCGCACAACCCGCACATTCACGCTGTTCCCTATCAGCCGGTACTGGCTCTTCCTCGACACCCCCTCTGGCCACTGGAATACCACTTTCCCGCCATCCCCGCGGTTCTCGAAGCAGAACAGCCGCAACAGCTCCTGGGGCGAGAAATAACGGAGCCGCAGCGGATGCAGAAGCGTAACCGCTCCTGGAGTTTCCGCCGCCTGGGCGCGCAAGAACGAGTCAAACGTCGCCGTGGTCTACATTATAAGCGGGCCTCGATTGATCAGCGCTCGAGGCCTCTGAAAATTTCGTGCGATGTGCATGCTCTTACATCAAGTGCTTCGTTCTCCTGCAAAACCGATCCCGCCCGCTCGACGAGCTGGGTATAGCCTAAAACACGCACGCACATCGCGAGCGGATGACGTGTAGAGTAACTACAAAATTCGATGAATACACTGTTCACGTAGACCACGCACCTCGCGTGAAACAGCACGTCCGGCGTGCCGACGGCAGCACGATGTCGAACAACCGGCCCCACTTCTCCAGCACCTTGTCTGGTATCGCGTGCTGGCGCCGTTGGCCTTCGATCTCGTTTGCATCGTCATTGTCCAAGTAGCTCCCCACGTCGTCGACGGCATTCTCAACGCCTTCGGGCGCACCGTTTCGGGGATCCACCCAGTCTGCACCGCGCCCGGGAATGTGCCGCCATACGCGATCGCGTTCGGGCTCGCCGTCCGCAGAGAACTTGAAGGTTAGCGGCGCCATTTTGGCGAGCAGGTAATACCGTAGGCGCGAGTTCGGGATGCCGAACTGTAATGGCGTCAGGAGCAGCTCGAGCGTGGCGTACCCGAGGCCCTTGAGCGTTTGTAGTAGCACTTGCCTCGTGCTCGACGTCTATATGATACATGACCACGCATCTCAGCAAACCAGAAAACAAAGAGAATGCACGTTGGCAGCACCTCGAATCCCGCGACGTTCTCGATGAGCAGGTAGCGCGGGTGCGCACCGGACTCGACGAGCAGTGGCAGAACGTTCTCCACGAGATGCAGAAAAGACCGCGCGCGGGGGTCCGCCGCGCCCTTCGCGAGGGGGTTTAGCACCGTATACGGCTGGCAGGACGGCGACAGCAACCATAGATCAGCTGCGTACCGCGCAAGCTCGACCGCCCCCAGCGTCGAGATATCGACCTGTTCAGAAGCAGAGGGGACGGTGTGTCAGGAAATCCGGATGTAGAGATCAGGATCATCAGAAGCGGCGGCCGCAAATTCGATTTGACAGCTCATTGTTGGTCCATGATGGTCCCAAATAAAAAGCCTAAAATAGCCGACTCAACTGAATAGAAAAAATATCATATACTGCACCTTCTGGACGACATCCGCGCCGTGGTTCGCGCTATAGACTTGGCAGGCAGTCTGGTCCCAGTCAAAGGCGCGCACGACCTTTCCCCGAACGGTGCTCCGTTCCAGCGCAAGGTGGAGCCCGCCTAGAACGCGATGGAAAAAAAGTCAGTGTCGTGAACTTTGGAAGAACCGAGAAGCGACCTCGCGGACGTGCCTATGCCGCTGTAGAACTCGAGGGCGCGGATCTCGTCATGTTGCTGCATGGTCAGGGAGGTCAACAGGAGCTGACGGCGATCAAAAACGAGGAGGTCCGCCGTTAATTGGTCCGCCTCCCACGGCTATCCCACAGGTCCACGGACCGGGCTGAAACCAGGGCTTGTATTAGTGAGATCTCGTTCACGTTTGACTTCGATATAAACACCCTCTCTATCCTCCTTCTCCTCCTCCTCCTCCTCGCTCGCCACGGCTGCTCTTTCCTCCTCCCTGGCTGCTTGTTCCCTCACCAAAACCGCCTGCTCCAACGCCCACTCGCGAGCTTATCACTGAGCACATTCATCCGCGACACCCCCGCTCATGTCTGCGCCCGCGACGTCTGAATCTCAATCTAACCCCTTATCCTCCCCATTCTCGTTTTCCAAAACAATGCATCTCACTCCAGATTCCCGTCCTGGTCCCTCAGACGCCCTCTTCCAACCGCTGCAGGATAGCAGTCAGCCCACCGGTCTTGAGACCGTGTCGACGCCCGAGTGAGTTGGATCTCTTTGAGCACGCATCTGCCAAGCTCATCGATTCTGTCGTGCGCGGACGGACGGGTTGTGTAGATCACATCTTGATGGCTCGCGGCAGGTGTTTGGTCTAAACAGGTTGGCCCATTTACCCACCCCTTTAAGGTGAGTCTGCGTCTTTTCTCGAGCTCATCTTCATATTGGAGAGTGAGCTCTCTGTCTGCTTTCCACGAAGACGGGCTGTATGTGTGCCCGGCTGAAGCCGACCGAAGCCCGTTCCTATTAGTGAACAAATCGGGGATCCCGTCGCATCCCAATGCTGATTCATTCTCGTCTCCTCAGCCCGAACAACCTCGCCCCATACATGAACGGCAATCTGCACTCCCCGACCCACCAATCGTACGTCTATGATTTCCATCTCGACCGTCTTGCCCGGTCTCATCCTCCAGACTGCCCAGGATGCTCCCCTCCGCACTTCCGTCCTCGTCCGTTGGCCAATTCTCGCGGCCACATTTTGACCTGTCGTCCGTTTCACGATCAGGCCAGATGGTCACGCCCGACTCGAGGTATGTCCATGATTATCTTCTATCGAAGATCCACCCCAATTCAAATTACTCATAGCCCTATGTCCTCGCGAAAGCGAATGAACACCCTGTCTACGAACCCGACGCCCGCAAACTTGTGAGTACCATAACCCCTGTTCACGTCTTGCTCTATCGCAAAGTATTGCAAGGAGAGGTGCAAGAGCTCGCATTACGTTCAAGCGACATGCTGACCGCGCGTTTTTCCGCAGAATACGTTCATCGTCGCCTAAAACTCCCCAGCCGCCCCTCGGGTTAGCAGCCCAGTTTATTTTCAGCGATGACGCCGTGCTTACATGACTACGCTCTCAGCAGCACCAACGGCAGCAGTGCCATCAAGACGGATCTACCTATATCTCTCCAAGAACCGTCTTCTCAACATAGAGGCTCCGCCTCCCCACCCCATTTTCACTCCCGATTGTCTTCCCCATTCACTCCCCGACCAGCCCCCACGGAGAGCTCGACCGCCCAAGTCCCGGATACTCCCCCATTTCCATCTCGAACTACCGCAGCCGACCTTTCCGACCGCCCTCCGGGTGGTGAGATCGACCGCATTCGTGCTGAGCATGGGCGCGTGCTTGCCGCACACATGCGTGAGTCCGAGGCACGCCGTCCAGAGTACCTCCGCCGCGCTAGACGCACACTCCCGCCTGCGGACGCCGCTGCTACCTCTTCTGCCGATCCCGGGCTCGGGATCACCGAGACGCCGGTGCGCGGGCGGCGCCTAGAGCTGTGGGGCATCCACGAGACGAGCGAGGAGAGCTTCGAAGAGCGGCTGATGGCGGGCGGGTACAGCGGATACGGGAGCACAGGCAGCCCGTCGGCGGCCGCGATGTCTGTCGAGCCGCCGCGGACGCCGCAGCGTGTGTCGGTGTCCCGTGCGCTCGAGTGGGCGAGTTTCGTCACGCCAGGCCCCGCGGGGTCTTCTTCTGCGATCCCGGCCGAGGCCGACGACGCGGGAGGGGATAGTAGCGACAAGGCGCTCCGGAAGCGGAGGCGGCTGGAGGCGTTCGAGCGGGAGGACGGCGCACGGAAGAGCACGCTGCATCCTGTGGAAGTGGAGGGGAAGGGTCGCGTGCTGCTGGATGTGACTGCAGAGGAGCTGCCGGAGCTGATAGAGGACTTGGGCCACTCTCCGACGCGCAGACGAAGCGGGCGGAGGAAGCGGCGGGGCGCGCAGGCGGGAAGCGGAAAGACGCGTGGGAAGGGGAGGTGGAAGGAGGAGCCACGAGAGACGGAGCGGGATGCGCTCGCCCCGAATTGGCCGGATTCGGAGTTTCCGTGGTGCCTGCGGACGTTCGAGCGGCGGGAGCGGGAACAGCTAGAGCACGCGGAGCGGATGAAGACGATTGCGCGCTTCTTTGAGACGGGGAGCGACGAAGACGAGAGCGAGGAAGAGAAGGAGGAGGAGGCGATGGTCGTGGACGAAGGCGGGCGGAAGCTCATGTTTAACCCGTGCGATCCAGCCGATGCGCGCGCGGTGCTTCTCTCGAAGAGGTGCGTGCGCGCTCTGGCGAGCGGCCGCCAACTAGGCATGGACGTACACACTCCGGAAGAAGAGGTGGTCTGTGTCTGCCACGGTCGTGATGATGGCCGCGAGCTGGTCCAGTGCGACGAGTGCAGGACATGGTACCATCTCGAATGCATCGGCGTCAAAGACATCTCTGAGCTCGGCCAGGAAGAGGACCCGTGGTTCTGCCACCGATGCGTGGTCGAGCGCCTCCGCGCCGACGACTATGGCCCTATCGACCCGGCCATGGTCCTGATGACGACTGTCGATCCGTCGGTGGCGGCGCGGAGGCACGCGTACGACCCGCTTTTTTACCAGGGCGCGCTGACAGACTCTCCCATCGTTTCGTGGGCCCCATCGCGCCCGCCTACCACGCCCACGAACAACCACGACGGCACCGAGCTCTCCACGCGCTCCTCATGGGCCGACAGCTCTCGCCACGGCCCGTCCACGCCGCGCACGTCGGCGCACCGAGTCCAGATCTACACGACCCCAGACGCGATCGACCCGTTTCAGCCGCACGACTCGCCGTTTGACCCGACGTCGACGCCCTCGCGCGGGATCCGCTTCGGCGCGCCATTCGCGACGCCAAAAGGCAGCAGCGCGTTGTGGGCCGGGCGCATGCCCACCACCGGCCCGTTCTCGACGCCGTCGAAACCGCTCTTCCCGCGGCGCCTCCACGCGCCGTCGAGCGCCGCGAACGCTTTGTACGATGACGCGAGCAGCGGCTTCCAGCCGTCGTCGAGCCCGATGGCGGGGCTGCCCCCTTGGGACGACACGCCCGTGGACAGGACAGACCCGCGGCCGATCGCTATGCTGCCCCGCCGATCCGCCGAGTCTCCATTAATGGGCCGGGGGATCCCGAAGCGTCCCGAGCTGGAGGATTCGCCGCTGTTGCGGGCCACGCAGCGGAGGTAGGTTGTGCGTGGAGGGCTGCATATATGCTACGATTTAGGTCAGTCCATTTGTCGGGATCGTGAGCCTGCGCTGACAAGTGGCCTTCACTAGATTGTCCCTGTCTCTTGCGCCAGTGCCTTGCTTCAGGATATTATTGAACCACCGCGTACTCTGAAGGAAGTGTTGTACGTGACATCCCTTCTCCTTCCTCTACCCAGGTTTTGCGAGGCTCGTGTGAATCCCATCATCTTCGAGTCTGCGATGTAGTTCCGTCTCACGCGTTTTCTGATGTCTCCGTAGTACCCATACGATATACTGTATCAGTGAGCAATCCGGTTGCCTATTGCTATCGGAACGTGCGGTTCAGATCGATATCTCTTGGTCCATGTATCATCGGCCAAAAGGCTCGACTGACTGGCTCCGCGACGAGATTCATGACCTCAGACGGGCGAAGGTCGCAAAGTCGGACGCGCGTCTACGACGTACGATGACCAGTGTCCGTCCCTTGAAGCGGTCATAGCTGTCAGGTGACGACCGGGAGATCTTGTCGTGTATCGTCCGCTCTGCTGCGCCTGTCGCTCGATCGTATCTTCGCAGCCCTGGTTTGGTTTGCAGACGAGGCGATAGTCTACGCCATCCAGAATGTGCTGTCCGGCGTCCCTTCACGACGCTTCTTCCAAATCTCAACGAAACCCTCACGCAGATCACCCCAATCGTGTCCTGCATCAGCGCAGTCTGTTACAATCCGTACTACGACGCACGCAAATAGGACTCCATGCTTCCCGTTGTCATTCGTGGCTATCATGTTCAACAGCGAGATGGCCTTCAGCGATTCATACTCTCCGACACCAGACAGCCCGAATGCCGTGTCCATTGAAGAAGCTGGGATGCGGTACATCTCGTATCAAAATGACTTCACTTTGGGTTGCCATCCACGAGCCTTATGTATGGCGCTCTTGCAGACCGCGTCGACCTCCTTCTCAGACACTGTGCCCGCCATCATTAACGTCACCAACGGTTGTTCTGCCGGCACTGCCTTGCGACAAGAGCTCCAGTGTGTCTTGTGATGTTACCAACAAATACATCGAACAGCCTACAAAATGACATGAGCATGAAGATCCATCTTCATGTCCAGCTACGGAAATTCAGCAAGTTGCAACTTGGTATAAGAATCGATGCGACTCCACTCACCTTCAAAGCTTCCTCGTCACAAATTCAGACCAAACAGTACACCCGCCTTCCTCCCTTAACCCGTCGGTGATTTCCTTGAGCAGCGCGTCCCTCCCTTCTTCTGTTGTGATCTTCATGCCCTTCGGCGCCTCTAGCACGCCCCGCTCGAAAGCAGCCTTGATCAAGGACCCATACAGAATGTCCGAGCCTCTCAGCGTGAACTCTTCCTCGCTCGCGAGGGAGCCGCCGTCCGCGCCCTTGTAATGCCTGCAGAGTCTGCCGAGCGGCGAGATGTACGACCGGCAGAGGGGCGTCTCGAACGACGCAGCCTCGAGGAGGGAGGACAGGTGAAGTGTGATGCTCCAGTCCCATACGAGTCCGTCACTCGGTGGAAACGGAGATCTAAAGCTCGGGCTCACTATGACATGAGTCCCCTCGAGAGGCCGAATGTGGCCCAAAAGGTGTTCAGCTTGTGCCGCCACGTCGTGCCGTCCATACACTCTTCGGGATCCCGCTCGAGGCTCCGGACGGCAGGAGGAGGGCATGCCTCCGTGTACACCATCGCGTCCATTTCCGAGAGGATCAGCATCCCGCCTGGCTCTGCACCCCGGCGGCCGTCATCAACTGAACCCTACAGCATACGCATGTGCACGCACGCGGACTCACTCAGCAAGTCCCGATAGCTCTCCAGCGCCGCGCGCCACCCCTCCGCAGTCAGCGCGCCGACGAGCAGGCTCGCGTGCACGAGGTCGCACGTCCCCCGCAGCGCCACGGGGAACGGCCTTGTCGCGTCCTGCTCGAACACCGTAATGCCGAGCGCGTCGGTGGCCTGCCGCGGCGGGAACTTCGCGAGCGAGAGGTCGCACGCGTGCAGGTGCACCGCCGGCGAGGCACCCGCGAGGCGCGGCTGGATCTCGGGCTGGCGCGCGAGGTCGAGCGTCCATGCGCAGGTGCCCGCGCCGACGTCCAGCACGGTCGACAGGCGGGAGAGGTCGACGGTGGGCGGGACGGGGGACGTGCGTCCGAAGACCCGTTTCATCATGGTGTACTGGCGTTCCAGCCTGTGTAGCGGTCGTGGGGGTGCAAGCGGCCACACCGTTGAGATGCGCTAGGCAGAGCAGTAAGACGAGAAGTAAGTGGTGCCTACCGGTCTTCCTCCGTTGTGCCCTCCCGAACGACATAGTCTGAAGCCTTGCTTGGTACAGAAGACATGGGTACAACACAGGGGGTAAGTTGGAGGAGTATCTTTCGATACTAGTGGGAGGGAACGAGCGCCGTGCGATTCAGTGGAGCACGGGTTTATATAGAGCTATCCTTGGACGGGTGGGAAAGGAGCTGAGCAATCCTATATAAAGACAACGAGTCGCTAGATTTGCGTGCCCAACGCTCAGCACCGTGCATATGATATGACATCGCAATCGACAAGCAGGCGATAGTTTTGAGAAGAAAAAAGTCGCGCCTAGCGCGGTCGGCAGTGAAGAAACTGAATGTCGTTGTGAGGAACTTGGACGGAAGTCCAAATGTTCAGTCTCCGAAAGCCTCGGAGCGCAATCGTCGCACGATCTTATCTTATCTCCGCACGCCTCTCAACCACACCATGTTCGTCTCTCCGCCCTACACACCCCGCCCGTCCCGCACTCACGCACCGTCGACTGCTCACACAGGCCACCAAAGGGCGGATCAAGGCGAAAACCCGTCGTCCCACCGACGAGAAATGAGGGCTCCGCGACGCCCCAAGCACCCGTGCGTATTCCACACAGCCCCGCGTCCGCGCGCTCACCCCCAGCAGACGCTCTCGGTGCAGCTGTCCTACCTCAGCAGCCCGCGCCCGTTCAAGAACCCGGGCTACGCGAAGAACGTGAACCGGCGCGCGAAGAACGTGAAGACGATGCTCGGGCAGGAGCGCGAGCGCGAGCGCCAGGAGCGGGAGCGCAGGCGGCTGCAGCGGGAGCAGGCGATGGACGTCGACGGCGAGGGCGGCGCCGGCCCGCCGGACGCGGATGCGCTTGCGGACGAGGACCTCCCATCGTGTACGTTGTCGCCTGTTCTCGCTCTCCTTCGCCGTCCTCACCGTGTACGCCTGATGTGCGGGCTCTTAGACCTGTCCATCGAGGCGCCGCCCTCCGTGCTGCCCCAGAAGCACTACTGCGACATCACCGGCCTCGAGGCAAGTCCAATCCCGCCTCTGCTTCCCGTCCGGGTCGCTGATGCCCCATAGGCTCCCTACACCGACCCTGTAACTGGGCTGCGATACCACGACAAAAGCATCTACGAGCTGATCAAGGGCCTGGTATGTCCTCGGTTCCGCGTGCGTGCATTCGCTTGTCTGACCTGACCCGCCGACAGTCCTCCAGCGCCGCGAAGAACTACCTCTCTGCGCGCGGCGTGAACCCGATCGTCAAATAACGGGACCGCCGCGTTTGTGCGTGCGTGCATTCTCGTTTCCCGCTTTGCTCTCTTCTGTGTATGTGATGCGCTTGCGCGTTTATTTTGCTGTACTATTACCTGCGACTGTCCGTTCAATCTCACTGTTGTTTGTTTTCCATCGCGATGGCTCTGAACGGTGCCGAATAACTACGTACGACGTCATCACGAACTGATAAATCTCGGAGGACGCGAGATGTGAACATCGCTAGCAACGATCTTAGCATAACACCGTGCGTTGCCCAGTGAACCTAATAGAAAGAGAGACTTGGTTCCGCGCGCTGGGATATCAGAGTGAGGGTGCTGCTCTACCGATGCACTGGCCCCAGTGGCCCGATCGGGAAACGCAGCTGCCCACCAAGCGAAGGGCGGTCGACAGTCGGTAGACGCGACGCGCCCGTGCAGTCCTCATCTCTCCCGCCAACTGGTTACTGTCCTTACGAGTGAGTCCCCCGCCCGCTACCAGCGCCGCGCAGATGCCGCAGCCAGACCTCCGCTCCTTTTTCCGTTCCTTATGGCTCCGCGCCGCCTCGCTCCTTCCCTCCCCGCCCGACACACCCGCCGACACACCCGCCCGAGACCCACGCCAACCGCACACCGCAGCCCTCCCTCCCGCCGCCGCCGCACCCGCCACGGCGCGCACGGCGGAGAACGGCGCACGCAAGCGCCCAGGCCTCGCGCGCGACCTGCGAAACAAGTCCAAGTCCCAGCCGAACATGCGCAAGTTCGCCTTCAAGGCCCGCTTCTCGTCCTCGTCCGCCGCCCTGCACAAGGCCCCCGCCGCGCCGCCCGAGCCCGTCCCGCCGGAATCGCACTTCCTCGCAGTGCCCCCACCGACGGGGCAGACGACCGGCAGGCACGAGGCAGCGGGCGAGCACAGCAGACAGCCGTCTCCGCGACTCGTTCCCCCGCCCGCGTCCCGCTTCAGCCAGCGCCTGTCCGGCGGCTCCCTCTCCCTCTTCCCGTCTCTGTCCTCTTCCGCACCGACGCCGGCCCTCTCGTACACCACCAACACACCCTCGACCGTCTCGCTCGCCTTCTCGCCCGACACCCCCCTCGACCCGAGCACGCCGTTCCCGGACGCGAACGACCTGTACGCCATCGCCGAGCTCGTCACGGCCACCGCGTCCGAGGCCGACCTCGGCGCGCTCGCCCAGCGGCGCGGCTTCCGCGGCGCGCGCCTGTTCACCGCCGCCGAGCCCCTCCGCACGCTCTCCACCGCACTCAGCCCCCTCTCGCCCCTGTTCGCCGGCACCCCCGCCCTGCGCCGCATCTCCGACGCCGTCTGGGGCCCGAACGCGCCCGCCGCGCACCAGGGCGCCGCGCCGGACCCGTTCGCGATGCACGGCGAGTCGTACTACGGCGCGCGCGCCGAGGCCGGCCCGTTCGCGGACATCTACGACCTGGCGGCGTACGAGCGCGCGCAGCACAGGCGGCGGAGGAAGGGCGCCGCAGCGCGCGAGGCGCGGACGCCGCGCGCCAAGGCGGGCAAGTCGCGCGTGAACGTGTACGTCGTGTCGATGTACGACGCGCCCGCACCGTCGCCGAGCCGCAGGAAGTCCAAGGCGGACGCGGCGGCGGCGGCGGCCACGAAGCACGCGTCCGTCGTCGGCACCTCCCGCACCGCGTCCGTCGCGTCCCTCCCCGCGCGCCGGGAGAGCAAGGCCGCGCTGGGGATCGCGCGCGCGAGCGTCACGGCAGTCCCGGAGGCGGAGGAGCTGCTGGACAAGGAGTACCTGCGGTCGATCGCGCGCGCATTCTTCACGCCCGAGTCGTCGCCGCGGACGTCGGTGGCGTCGCTGTTCACCGAGCGGCGGCAGTCCAAGGGGCTCCGGCCGCTGGTGCTGCCGCAGCAGCTCGGGCTCGCCGGCGCGCGCGGGGGCGCGCCGTGTGTGAGCGAGCCGAGGAACGAGTCTGCGCTGCGCAGGAGCCTGCAGGAGAGGAGACGGTCAGGGCCGGTGGCGACGACGGCGACTACGGCAGCGAAGAAGGGGAGGGAGTCGGCTGCGTTGGACGATCTGGTGGGGATGTACGAGTGGGACGAGAGCATGGAGAGCGAGGTGATGCGCCTGGGCTGATGGGGAGCGCCGATATCTATGTACAAGCTTGAGGCTGGGACGCATCATGGCATTATATACACGGATCTTCAGGAACTTGCGAACGATGGCGGCTAGCCGCGGACCCTTGACATGAGTAGCCTGAGAATTGTAGCCTAAACTAAAAGCTGCTCGTGGGTCATAGGCAAGGGGCCGGCGGTGTTCGTCGATACCGCATCGTGTTCAGTAGGGAGTCATGTCTAGGGGAACGCGTACCCTTGATGTATTTCTCGAGACGTGCCCATGGAGTGTGAATGAAGCCGAGGTTTTGACGATCGGGACGAACAACTTGACTTTTGGCACGAGTGGCGCGCAGAGTCGATGCTAACCTTGCTCACGGATTGACTGTCCATCCGCCTTGAGCTGGACTTGGTCGATGCAGGTCGGTCGACGTCGCCAGTAGTTTCTCACGGTCGATCTGTGGTGGGACTTGCGGGTAGAAAATAAATAAATAAGTGATGGTCGCGACGGCCTTGGCGTCGCCGACGCTCTTTAAACGATCCCCATCGACGCTCCCTCGCCGACGCTCACGACGATGACCGACTACGGCCGCCAGCCCATCCAGCACCTCCAGCACTCCTCCCCTCTGGATTCCCTCGTCCGCCGCACCTCCTCGCGGCGCAGACCACCAGCCCCGCTCTCAGCCAATTCTCGACTCGGCGAATCATCACACGCTGAAGCCGCAGTGATAGACCACGATGCAGCCTACACGGCGCAAACCAGCACCCCTCCGCGCCGGCGCCAGGGGAGACCCCCCTCCTCGCCGCTGCTGCACACCCAGTTCCGGAGCTCCACCGCGACCACCGCGACCACCCTCGACCTGCTCAACAAGTCCTCGTCCTCGATAGCCGGCGACGACAGCCAGGACATCTACTACAACGACGCCGACAGCGTCTACTCGAGCGCGACCGTCTCGCCCCAGTACCGTGCCGGCATGCACCCGACCCCGCCCCGCTCTGCGGACTCCCGCTATAACCCCGAGCCGTCTGCAGGACGTGCTGCGCATCAGGGCAGACAGCCAGGCGACTCCTTCGTCGGTATCCCGTCCATGTACACCGACTACCGCCCCTCGCTCGACGGCTACCGCCCCGCCGAGACACGCCCGCAGGAGCAGGAGCAGGAGTACGGCCGCCCTCGGCGCAGCAGCGACAGCCAGCACGTCGATCCCTTTGGTTTCGCCGGCATCCCCCAGGCAGACAGCTCCAAGTCCGTGCCGACCGTCGTCATATCCTCCGCAGACACCAGCGACACGCGCTCCCTGGCCGCGTCCTACGTCACCCCCTCACTCTCCTCGAGCGGCCGCACGCCGTCTGCCCTCCCGTACGGCGTCAACTACTCGCGGCCCGTCCGTCCGTCCTCGGACGACAACAAGCGCATGGTGCTGGAGCGCAACGGGTACCGGACGCCCCCGACGACGGGCTCGTCCAGCGCCCGCACATTCCAGTCTATGCAGGCAGCGCCTTCCTTGGATCCCCATTCCGCAGGCCGGAGCGGCCCCACGCCGTTGTCGCGCGCCCGCTCGCCGCTCGCATCGCCCTCTTCCGCTGCGGGCCCTCAGGAACCGCCATTCGCGGGCCCCACCTCGCGCTCTCCCTCTCCCAGATCTCCCCTCTCCGAACCAGCACCCACGAGCCCGCTCTCCCCGGCATCGACCAACTCCTCCCTCACCCAGACCATCACCCTCTCCCGCGACCCGCCACCGCCTCCAACCTCCCCCACCGGGAGCCTCTACTCCTCCTACTCGTACTACCAGCTCGAGACCCCCGTCCCTTCCCCGACCACCGACATGCTCCGCGTCCCCGGCGCGCCCCCAGCCCCGCCCGCCCCGTCCCCCCCGCGCGCGGCGCCCGCGCCCGCGCCGGACACCGCGAACCCGCGCACGGCCGAGGACTACCTCCAGCTGGGGATCCAGCACCACGAGGCGAACCGGCTCGCCGAGTCCGCCGCGTGCTTCGAGCAGAGCGCGACGCTGCCGGGCGGGAGCGGCGTCGGGATGCTCATGTGGGGGCTCGCGCTGCGCCACGGCTGGGGGTGCGCGAAGAACGAGCGGCAGGGCTTCGCGTGGCTGCGCCGCGCGGCGGAGAGCGCGGTCGACGATCTCGAGCGCGCGCGCCAGGGCATGGACACCACCGCGATCCGCTCCGAGCTCGTGCTCGCGATCTACGAGGTCGGGCAGTGCTTCTTCCAGGGCTGGGGCGTGAAGAAGGACCAGAAGATGGCTGTGGTGCGTCCCGTCCTTCCGTCTGTCCGTCCGCGCGCCCGCGCGGCTCACTCACCTCTTTTGACGTGCGTGCGTGCGTGCGTGCGTGCGTGCAGAGCTACTTTCAGGTCGCGGCGAAGCTCGGGGACGCGGACGCCCAGCAGGAGCTCGCGTTCTGCCTCGCGAACGGCAAGGGCTGCAAGAAGGACCGCAAGGAGGCCGCCAAGTGGTACCGCGACGCGGTACGTTTCTTTTCTCTCTCCGATTCGCGAGCCCGTGCGTTCTCACCGCGCGCATTCAGGTCGCCCAGGGCGCGAGCGACGTCGGGCTGGCGTGGATATACAAGGAAAAGTTCAAGTAACGGCGGCGGCAGCGGCAGCGGCGCTCGCGTACTACACGTTTGTTTACCCCCTCTCTCGGGGCTGTGATTTGGTCTCGTCGTCTCATCTGCATACACGTCTCTGGATACCCCATTTTGCTCTGCGCTCGTTCCTATCTTATTTGGAAATTTATTGATCGAAAAACGCTTCGCGCGAGGCGAGTAAAGTGGTAGTAGAGTAGCAGCGTAGGAAGCGTGTAGATTAACGAGGCGACGCGGCGCGCACAGGCGCGCACTACGCGATGTACTTGCTTTTGCTCTTGACCTCCGCGTACGGGTCCGGCCTCGGCAAGTGCCCGAACCGCGGCTGAGGAACCTCTATGGGACGCGCGAAATAAGAGATCGTGAGCACGCGTCCGCCGCGAAGAATGGCGACACTCACTGAGCACCTGGTCCCACACGCGCGCGGCCTCCTCGTCCCACACCGCGCGCCACATGTGCGCGGCACCGCCCTCGAGCTGGAGTCCGTGCGTCTGCACGAACTCACGCACGTTGAACCCGCGGCGCTCGAGCTGCGGGACGCGGATGCGCTCGGTCGGGGACGCCTGCGGGAGGAGGAGCAGGACGTAGCGGTGGTAGGGCGAGCCCTGCGCGGGGTGCGGCGGGATGTAGGGCGTGTGGGTGGCCGTCAGCGGGAGGGGCGTCGGCGCGCTGCTGGAGAGACTGAAGTTCGGGCTGGGAGAGCGTCAGTGGACACGGGGGAGAGTGGACGGCGGGGCGTACTGGAGCCAGTGGAGGTAGGTCGTGAACGACCGGGTTTCTTCGTCCGGGACATCTAAGAGGAGGGTGTGAGCGGGGAGTGCGGGAGAGGGGGAGACGCGCCTGACCTAGGTCGACTAGCATCATGGTGTACAGTCTCTCGTCTGTGTGGAATACGGTCGTGTAGAGCCGCGGCGCCTTCTTGGTCTATGGGCACACAAATATGAGCCGCGATGGACGGGCGTGGGGCGGTGCGCGCACCTGTTCGTTGTGCAGGAAGATACCGGGCTCGATGGCTACGTAGCGCCGCTTGACACGCGTGCGGAGGTACACGCTCTCGGGCGGGGGCTCGGGGAACGTGATGCGGAGGTCAAATCCGGGGCGGAGATCTGGAATCATATCGGGGACGACGTTCATCTGGTGAATGCGCTCCATCTGGCACCCAAGTGTGAACACGACTCGTCCTGCAAAAGCAACAAGCCAAAAAAAAAAACGAACCAAAAGATCGAGCGCGCCGTCCTCCCTCCACCTCTTCTCGACGAGGTGCCTGTAGACGGGCTTCTTCAAGTCCGCTGGACGTGTCAGGACGAAAGCTCGCAGCTGCAGCAGAGGCGGCTCGGCGACTCACCCATCCCGTTCGCGGCCTTCCACCTGACCCACGGGAGGTTCACCTCGGACATGATCTCGAGGGTCTCCAGGCGCGCGCGCGCGTCCTGCGCCTCGTCGGCCGGGACCTTGCCGCCGTCGAGGGTCTCCGCGAGCGCCTTGGCCTCGTGCTTGATGCTGCGCGAGTCGACGGCGATGTAGCGCAGCGCCTCGTCATACGCGGGGAGCACGCCCGGCGCGACGGGGCGGCACCACTCGCGCGGCCGCTCGAGGGTGATGGAGGGGCGCTGCCTGGCGTATTTTTTGCGGGGCCGTCTTCGCTTTTTCGCGGAGGCGGTCGCGTCTGCGTCTGCGTCTGCGTCTGCGTCTGCGGGTGAGCTGCTGGGTGCGGCTGGCGGGGGGGTTGGCTGCTGGGCAGCGGCTGCGGTGGTGTTGAAGCGTATCAGCGGGCCATTGAGCGTTCGCAGTCTGCGGAGCGCAGCGAACATGGTGCAGCCGTGACGAAGAGGAGGAGGAGGAGAGTGTGCCAGCCAGTCCCGCACGCCGCTCGCGCCCGGCATCTTCCGGGCCCGCCTCGACCAGCTGCCACTCTGCTGCCCCTTCAGTCCCTCTTCCCTCCCCCACTCTGTTAGAATCGACCTCTTAATCAGGATGTCTGGCGTTGTTCGGAAGCAGGCACCGCGTCCTGCAAGGCCAGCAGGTCGTTACTGGAAGGGTAAAGCTCCCAAGGGAGCGGCAGAGCTGCCTTCATCCGACGATGAGGACGTGGAAGAGCAGGACTTTCAGGAGGAGGAGGAGGATGTCCCTATGTCTGGTGAGCAGTTTCTTGGAAGAGATGTCGATGACGAGGGCGCGATCGCCACGAGAAAGCCGGTGGGCAAGATGAGCGTCGCGTTGCGGGACGTGAACATCTCAAAGGAGGGAAAGGTGCTTCTTGGCGGGCGAGAGGAGGTCATGAAGACAGAGGAAGAGGAAGAGGATGAGGATGAAGAAGAGGACGAAGATGAGGATGAGGATGAGGATGATATGCAAACGGATGGAAGCTCGGAACAAGAATCGGAGGAAGAGACACCTAAAGTACAGTTCCGACCCGTCTTTGTGCCAAAGTATGTCTGATCATATTTTCATAATATGTACACTTAGATTCCCTATTTCTCATAGACGCGCTCGTGTCACAGTTTCCGAGAAAGAGGCCATAGCTCTCGACAGCGAAGAGGCCATAAAGAAAAAAGAGCTGGAGGCAGAAGAGCGTCGAAAACAGAGCCATGATATGGTCGCCGACAGCATTCGTCGGGAATTAGCTGAAAGTACGCCCTACTGTTTCTGACACTGCCGACCATCTCATAACAGCGCGTGCTCTCATGGCAGAGCAAAAAGAAGACGAGGTTCCCGATGTCGATGATACGGACGGGCTCGATCCGGAGGCGGAGTTCGAGGCATGGCGTCTACGTGAGCTTGCGCGGATCAAGCGAGACAAGGAAGCAGAGGTGGCGCGTGAGCTGGAGCGCGAGGAGATCGAGCGTCGGCGTGCGATGCCGGAGGAGCAGCGGATGAAGGAGGATCTAGAGCGCGCGCAGAAGCTGCGGGACGAGAAGCCCAAAGGCCAGCAGGTATTTCTACAGAAATATTGGCACAAGGGTGCTTTCCATCAGGTGCGTTCTCTGCCCGGTCTTCCACCTCTTGGTTTGACACAGCAATGTGTTACGCGGGCATTTGGGTCCTAGGATCAAGAAATATTAAAGCGACATGACTTCACTGAGAAAACAGAGTCGACAGTCGACGTGTCGGCACTCCCATCAGTCATGCAGGTGAAGAACTTTGGGAAGCGTGGGCGGACAAAGTACACGCATCTGTTGGACCAGGATACAACATCAGGGAATGGGGGATTTGGTGGTGCTGGATCCGTCAAAGTCGGCGGAAAGGGCACGGAAGGGAACGGATGCTTTCTTTGCGGAGGGCCGCATCTCAAGAAAGGTAACGTACTTTGTCCGCGCGCGCTTCTTGACGCTCATTGGCACTTGGGTTTCAGATTGCCCGCAAAATACTGGGCTGCCCCCGGGGCGGCCTGGGACGGGCGCGAATGCTGCTACACCGACGAACGCTAAGGGCGGAAGGGGAGACAGCGATAGATATGACGGGAGGGGGCAGGGCTGGAGAAGCGAGAACAAGGGGAGGTTGCCTACAAGAGAACAGGTCAGAGATGGTGAGGACATCGATAGGCGATGGAAGGAGAAGCGGAGATCGCGTTCAAGGTCTGGAGAGCCGGCTGTGGAGCATGAACGAGGGGAGAAGCGGCAGAGGGTGGATTGATTTTTGTCTGTCATTGTATTTGTGAGGTTTGGGTCTGTATTTTATGCTCTGCTACTCTCTTTTCTTCAGTGGCACTCCTCCCTTGTCTATTCACTTCGTCAACCACCGTCGTGAGTGCTTTTTCAAGTTGAATTGGACAGTGCACCCTCTCATTTGTTACATTAGCTTGTCGATTCACCAGCTTTGGTGAGACAGGCATCGGTAGTTTCACATGACTCTGGCACTCTGGAGGTGCTAATTCACTGGAACCCAGTCGTCCAGATGAATCCAGACGCATAGACACCCAGAAGCTTGTCATAATCAGTCAATTAATCATTAATTACTAGAATCTATGATAAGAAAGTGATATACTAAATAAACCCATTGGTATGGTGGTCAGCATATTTATTTACATAGAAAGCATGAAATGCATCGAGAGAGTCCAAAAAATGAAAGCCTTCAGGCAAAAACTTATCTTCGCACATGCCTACAAGCAACACTCTACATGCTGATGAGTGCACTACCTCTCTAAGTGCTGAGGCCCCTGTTTTCACAGTTCTATGAGCACTAGTGTGCTGACCTCATGAAGTACCCCAGACATCACTGGGCGGCCCCGCAGCCTAGTGCAATTCCCTTCAATGACCTTTACGAGCTCAGCATTACGGTCTTGGGCCGACATGGTCTTTCTCATGCACCATGGTCATTATGTAAGCCTGCAGCTTACTACACGGTGATACGCTAGCAATGCCTCTAAGTGCGAAACACACCCAAGAAACACCCCTACAAGCGCAGGTAGGCAGGAGCTGGTTCTGGTGTGCAAGGAACTGTCAGCTGTGCAACAACCAACAAGGGAGCATACTGGAAGTGGTCGGAGCGTAGCTGCAATCAAAGTAACGCCAACATGATCAGCAGGGAGTGGAGGCTGTTTGAATATGATGTGGACCGAACAAACAACTCAAAAGTCGGTATCTTCGGCCAGCCGATGTGCGATCGGGATTTGATTAGTACGCAACAGGAAGGGAATGGGTGCGAGGCCACACTGGACACTGGCAGAGGATGACAAACTAGATGAGAGGAAGAGAGCAAGACGACAAGGGCTCTGACAGAGGGCTGCGATCGAAGGCAACAACACAAACAAAGGGGCAAAACGCGAATGAAGATTGGAAGGCAAAGATTCAAGGACTCATGGACTCAAGTGCATGAATGGAATCTGAACGAGGGGGGAGCCAAAGCTGGTCTATTGCGAAGGCCATAGGTGCCTTTTTATAGTAAGTCCGAACAGGTACAAGATAGGGAGATCAGCAGAGGCATAGAGTAATCGGAAATGCATGCCAAGAGCTGTCAAGGTAAAGAAGATAAAGGAGTGATGATGCGAACAATAGAAGATAAGAAGCCATAGCTCTAAAGTCTAACTAAGTGGGGAGATTGCCAAGGTGAGTGCACATGGACCTGGAGATAAGGATCAGATGATAAGTAAGTAAACCAATCAGAAACATGGGAGCTTCAAAGATAAGGAAGGATGTGATCAACAGGAGGGACAATGACGATTAGAGATGGAGAGAATGATCCGTTCCGAGTCAACAAAGTGTTTGGCCGCCTCTGATTTGGGACACCAAAACTGACCGAATGTGCCAACAATGTGAAGCGTACCGAACTAATCGGCGATTGGCCGCGACAGTCTGCAGAAAGCCCCTAATGCTGGGAGTGCTGACAGATGCATAGGATGACTGTGAACAGCTCCAAATGACTGTGCGGAGGTCTAAATGCAAAGTCAGCACCTGACGAATGGCTGAGAGCGCCGAACGGATCGGGATCGGTCGGTCCTAAGTATGCCGAACGGTTAAAGAATACTGAAAAGCTGCAAAAAGTGGGGTATTGGTGCCTAGAGTGCACCCATGCTCATCAACAGTCTTCACACAATATCAACCTACTTTACCTTACAATCTTGCGTTTACTATACTTACTTCGACTTACTATAAATACCTGCCTATGACACTGCAATATACCAGTTTTGAACACCCCTCTGTTTAGAGCTCAACTTTGCAAGAAGATCTTGCTTGTTTTGCATCTCATCAACATCGCTTGTGTCTCGCTTGACTTATCTCTTGCCACCTTTGTTGCCTCTATTGTCAGGGCCTTTGTTGCTGTCATTGAAGTTGCCTTGGCCAATCGCACCTTTGGTCTGTGGTCCACCACCTTATATTGCACGAGAGTATTCTTGTGTGACCTCGGTGCACCAAGCACATCCTCAATATCTCTTGCACACACCTTGTGCAACCTCGTGTCACCTTGTTTGATATTACAATATCTCATAGTACGTATCTCACGCCCTGTCTCACAACTCACAAAGGTCCTTCGATATTGTAGTAAAGTCAGCTCTCTGCCTACCCTGTGTTTAGTGGTGTGTTTTAAATTGTGTTTTTGCATGTAGAGCCATTGCTAGCACATCATTTTGGAGCCCATAGTGAGGGGTTGACTTTTAAATTTTCATCGAGGGACCTCCGACAATCTTCTTGACCCACTGCCAAACACAACAAGATTCAAGAACTTATTGCCAGCTTCAGTAACCTCAGACTTGACGCTGATCTCAGCCTATTCACCGACACTGACATCATGCCTTACCACCTCTCCCACCTTTATCTTCTCAATTCAGACAACTCACCAACTCCTTTATTGCCTTCACCCCCACTTAAAACTTCATTCTTCCTAACACCTCTTTTATCCCCAAATTGTTTGCACCTTACACCCATCCCCATCGCTTGATCTTGCCCAGCTAGAATCCTCTCTGCCATCCCCAATCTTATCTCATCATCACTCAAAATCATCATCGCTTGGTCACACTCCCAAGAATTCCACTCCAACTTTTCCCTCACCCACTTTTACTTTACCTTTGATATTGCGTCCACTTTCTCCAGAATACCTCGTAACCTCTTTACAACCACCCCACATTATCACTATGACTACCCCTTCCATGCCAGCCTATGGCAATAGGACTGCACCCACTTTCAACCCTTGTCAACCTCAGGAACTCCGGTGATACTTCTCGGACCTCAAATTCCACTTCAACCGATCTATGGTTGTCAACACTATGGAACACAAAAAGCACATCTGCCAATTCCTTAATGTCAACACCTGTGAGCTCTAGAAACCCCTGGCCAAGTACACCAATGCCGCAACATCCTATGAAGACTTTTGCAATGCGGATTATCATCTTTACCCAGGATCAGAAGAAGAGAGGAAGTGGTCAGTGGCGGATATGGATAAGTTGGTTGGAGAAAGTAGCAGGTATTGCTCAGCAATCTAGGCAAGTACTATCACCAGTTCCTTGTGATCACCTCTTTCCTCCTCAACAAGGACCACATCTCCACCACCGAGCAAGGTCACGCCTTTACCTGTAGATTCCAGCCTGAGTTATGGGGCTGCATCTTGCAATGCCTCTAGCTCAAGTTCCTGGATCGCTTTCCTGATGACCTGTACCAGTTGCAAGACATTCATGATGCTGTGAGATTTATCTTGCATGGCACCTCATTGGCATTTTAACTCGCCTCCTCCAACAGTTCTCACGTGACTCATGGAACAAAGATTAAACAACAAAGATTGAACTCTTGATAAAAACCAAGGACCTCGCCACCATGTTTGAGCACATCACCAAAACCTTTGTCAAAGCACTCACAAACCAGCCTGCATAGGCCTTGACAATGTTGTAGCCACCATGCACTCGCCATGATCTCAGTGGCTTGGACCGCTGCATGAAAGGACCCAATCATTTTGTACATGAATGCAATGAGGTCACTGAATATATTAGGGTCAGGAAGTGCAAAAAGAACACAGAGGGGGGGATCATATTATCAATAGGTGCATTTGTACCATGAGAAATCCCAGGCAATAATCTCAAAGATTGCATCGACAAATGGCATCGTCACAACCCCAGCCAGATCACCACCGGCTCAATAATGATCACAGTCAACTCTTCACCAGTGCCCTCAGTTAGCATTGCCTCTTGACACTACTTGCCCTTGTTTCTCAACATGGCCACCATGTACCAGCTAATAGATGTTGAGAGGATTCAAAGCCTTGAATGTGAGCTTTTCATGCTATGCACCCAAGGAGGCATCAGGACACAAGCCCAGGCCCAGGCCAACCGTGACAGTCAAGAGGACATGCCCAAGGTTGACAATTGCCGCTCAACATCTCCCACCCCAGTGGCACTTGCCAAGCACCAGCCCAACCTACCCCAGCTTTGATGAGACCTCTTGCACTGGCACTGACAGAACCTCCAGTCTAAACGTCCCCAATGCAACCTACGTGCCTCCTCACAATCACAATATTGGAGTGTTACCCAATGTCCCAGCAGTCAAGAAGGACGGTCCAGCTGTTAAGAGCTAGCTCATAACACATGATATATGATCACATGATCATATAGCATGTGGTCTATGACCAACGAATATGACCTATACCCAGTGACCGACTCTTTGCCTTCACCAATGGACATTGAGTTTATCTATTCTTATTCTTTGTTCCTGATCAATGATTGACTACGTCACTGACATTATTGATTGCATCATGCTTCTCTAATCACATCATAGGTTACATCACTCTTGATCGTTGATTCTTCGTTCACTGCTTCTTATTGGCCAGATGCCTTGTTCCTGTCCCTATCCCTGGTGCCTTGCTTACCAATCTTGATCGTTTACCTCGGTACCTTAAGAAGCACAGACCTTCTGCAGATCCTACCCTAAAGTAGCTTTACGTATATATAAAACGAGCCAGAGACCTGCCTTGCCAGCTTGTTCACCTTTGTTACCTACTACCTGTTCTTACTCTTGACCTTTGGTACTAGCCATACCTCTGCCATATCTAGGTCTTTGCCATTAGGCCAGACCTTTGATTGTCAATAGAACAACTGTTAAACATCGGTTTAACTTGCACTTGCACTTCTCTCTATCATCGTTCTCAACCACTCAGTCATTGTATCAACACTGGCTATATTCTACACAGGATTAGCAGTGTTCTACCTCAACTTCAGTGGGCAGCACATCTACTGTCACCCAGGCCCGCATCAGGTTGTACCCTCACATCTGTGGGAGGACCTTTGTGCCTGCCTCGAGTCAAAGTACTATCACAAATCACTCGTGCATCCCGAACTACGTGCCAAGTTAGCTGCCGGTGTCTTCATCAGATGCACTTGAATCTAGCACATTTCCCTCAGTGACTCAGGAGCCTCCTGATACATCACATGCAAAAACCAGGTCTTAACACCAGCATACAAGACTATAGCACCCATCTATGATGAGAAGATAGCCTCCAAGGTCTATAATTGGGCAATGTTGACACAGGTGACACTTACCCAGTGCAAACTTCTCTTGCTCGCCCTAGAGGTGCGATCTCAAGTCTGTGAGGTGACCTCAGCAAGAAGGACACCTCCCAAGGATCCTAATCAAGTCCGGACCTTGTACTAGGATGCCAAGCTCCCCTACACAATTGACAATCTTGACCCTCAAACATCAACAGTCTGCTCGTTTGCATATGTCATCTACCAGCCAGAGACACCTCCAGCAGGATCTCTTTTTGAGAGCAGTACCTAAGCCCACCCTCACCCAGTCAGATTCCTCAACTGCTTGTCATCGCTAAAGAGTCCTCTGCTTTAAGGTCGATCATTCCCCTCGTCAACCACTAGCAACTTGTTGAGTGCATCATTGACCTGGGCTCACAAGTCATAGCAATGTTGGCTGGTATCTGCAACGAGCTCGCTCTCATCTACAATCCTGAGGTTGTCTTCAATATGCAATCGGCTAACGGAGAGATTGTCAAATCCCTTGGTCTAGCGCATAAAGTCCCCTTCTTAATCAGCAATATCACTCTCTACTTCTGGGTGCACATCATTTGCAACCCCGCCTATGATGTTTTTCTTGGTTGACCCTTTGACATTCTTGCCAAAAGTGTCATCAAGAATTTTGCCAACAAGGACCAGACGATCATGATAAGCAACCTGAACACCAGATGAAAGGCAATGATCCCAATGGTTTAATGAGGCCCTCTGAGAATTCTCTACTGCAACAACTCAGGTTTTCAGGACTTGAGGAATTGATTAACAATCAAGGAGAGGCCGCTTTGGTTATCACTGAAGATCCATATACCCAGAATTCCTTTCATATCAAAGCCATTTCCCCATTCTTGTTGCGCTCACCTCATTTCTCTGATATTAGTCTCGCCTATCTCTCAGCCTGTAATCTGTGGCACAAATCCCTCAAAAACATCACTCTATCACTCCTCTACAATTCTCTCTACACTACGTCTCTCTATTCTATTTCATCCCTCCATTCTCTTCCATCCCCATCTACATCTCTATCTTGTATTGCTTCTTGCTGCTTGGTCCCCATTTTGCCTTGCTTGACATCACCACTTAATCTCTCTAGCCCAGTTGCAATTTTTGCTGCCAAACGGAAATACAAGCCTGTCACTTTAAAAGTCCACTTAGTACTAGCTGACCTCCCCAACAAATTTTGCATCGTCCACAACATTTGAGGTGATCTCCTTGCCAACCTGCTGACACTCATGCCCAACCCTCCTCTATTCATGCCAACCGGACAATACACCTTCAAGCAACATGACCTGATCAACTAAGTCCACTCCTCTGACTTCCTCTGGCTGGCAGAGCGTGAACTTATGCACCACTTCATGTGTCTTTAACATCTTGGGTTTGCCTGGGACGACTCAGAATGCGGACATTTCCATGAGGATTTCTACCCCCCCAGTTAGCATGCCTGTTATTGAGCACAAGCCATGGGTCTAGCGCAACATGCTAATCCCACCAGGAATCCACAATGAGGTCTGCTGATTAATCAAAACCAAGATTGTGGCTGGCATTTATGAGCCCTTGAACTTCTTGTATTGATCTTGCTGGTTCACAGTTGTCAAAAAGACTAACAGCACCACAACTGGCACAAAACTCCACATTGTCCACAGTCTTAAACTGCTCAATGCTGTCACCATACAGCACTCAGGTGTGCCTCCGTATACCGATCAAATCACTGAGCAGTTTGCAGGTTGCGCTTGCAGAGGGATTCTTAATCTCACCACCCTTTCAATGGGATAGACGAACTTGGTGCCAATTTTTCATGACAATGTTACTCACATCTTGCAGCCCAAGATTCCTGACACAACAATACCCTTTATTGATGATGTTCCCCTCCATGGTCTAGCCATGCGATATGAGACACCCAACCATGGTTACGAGACGCACCCTGACAATCCCAGCATTAGGCAATTTGTTTGGAAACACTTTCAAGGCATCAATCAAGTCGTCCAGCGGATAAAGTACTGTGGCGGGACTTTTTCTGATCATAAGGCGATGCTTTGCATGCCCAAGATCATTGTTGTTGGTCACCGCTGCACCTACAAGGGCCAACTTCCCAAGGAATCTCGAGTTGAGAAAATAGTCAACTGGGGACCTTGCTGCAACCTCTCAGAAGTGCGAGCATTTCTTAGAACAATTGGGGTTGTCTGCATCTTTATTCGTAACTTTGCCCATCGAGCTCATCCCTTAACAATGCTCACTTGGAAAGACTTCCCTTTTATCTTTGGACCTGAACAGATTGTGGCACAAGACAATCTCAAATCAGCACTCCTTTCCTTGCCTGCCCTCTGCCCAATCAACTATTCCTCACTGGCCCAATACTATGCCCAGTTTGGCTCCATCACCCTGAACAACCAAGAATCAAGATTCTTGCAGCCAAAACTCAAGCTCTACAGCTTGTTTTGTGCTCTCCGAGCTCTCAAGATGTACCTAATTGGGATTTGCAACTTGGTCACTGAGGTAGATGTGAGGTATATAAAAGGAATGTTAACAAATCTAGATCTCGAGCCCAGCATGAGCATTAATTGCTGGATCATCACGATCCTCACCTTCCATTTCACCCTTGTCCATGTCCCCAGCACCTTGCATAGGCCTGATGGTCTCTCTCATCGACCTCCACAACCAGGTGATCACCCCGAGCCCGACAACAACTTTGACGACTGGATTGACAACCTCTACAGCTTTATGCACCAGATAAACAACCCTCGACCACTGCCATCAGCCCGCCAGCACCTTACCATTCTTGCAAATACCATTGCCAACATCAGCAACAACATTAGTCCCCCTCTTGCCTACTCCAACATTCCTCGCACCAATGCAGTAGTATTGGCAGACAAACAGATTGTAGCAGTCAAGAAATGACATTCAGGCCTCAGACACTAAGTACACAACATTCCTCCAATACTGCATTGAATTTTTCCTCACTTTGGACAAGCTATGGAGAAAAGATGCTCAAGGTTGACACAAGCTCATCACACCACCCGATCACCATATAGTCATCCTCACCTTGGCACATAAGGGCTTCTTTGCCACTTGTGTTCTCATTGTGGAGAGATTTTGATGGCCACTTATGAGGCAAGACATAGCTTGGTTCATCCGCTCATGTCATCTCTGCCAGATTCAACAAACGCACAATGTCCTCATCCCTTCTATTGTTGCCTTGCCAGCACCTCTTTTTGCAAAAATGTATATGGACACAATGCACATGCTGATGGCTGGTGGCTTCCGATACCTTGTCCAAGGTCAATGCTTGATATTGCATTACCCTGAGTTCCACATGCTCCACAACAAGATCAGCACCACCCTCACCGACTGGATCTTTGAGGACATTCTTTGTCACTAGGGCACCCTCATTGAGATTGTCTCCAACAACGGGCCATCCTTCATCAAAGCCCTCACCCATCTTGCCAAGAAGTATCACATCTCACACATTTGAATACTGGGCTACAATTCTTGTGCCAACGGCATTGTTGAGAGGCCGCATTTTGATATCTGACAAGCTCTCTTTAAGGCAGTTGATGGGGATCAGTCGAAGTAGAATAGAGCAGCACTGTTTGTTTTTGGGGCCAATTGCATCACTGTCCAGTGTCGCATGGGTTGCTCACTATACTTTGTACCAATGGGAACTCATCCCCTTCTACCCCTCAATATAGCTAAAGTGACATACCTCCTTCCACTGCCATCCGTGATATTCATGACCACTGACCTCATTGCCTGCTGAGCTATCACACTCCAAAAGTGTTATGCTAACCTTGCCCATTTTCACACCTCTGTCATTGCAGCACAAGTTAAAGCCACCATCTAATTCAAGACCAACCACTAGGTGACAATTTGAGCATTTAAATTCAATCTTAGAGACCTCGACCTCATCTGTACCACCACCATCGAGAAAGCCCTGAACCACAAGATGTGACCTTGTTACTTGGGGCCCCTTCTTGTTATCTCTTAGAATCATGGTGGTGCTTACATTCTTGCAGAATTAGATGGCTCGGTACTCGACCACCCAATTGCTGCCTTCCGTGTCATCCCCTACTTTGCTCACAAGAAGCTTGATGTCCCCAATCTTGACGCACTCTTTGACATCTCTACCCAGCAACTGAGCAAGATAAAAGCCACTGAGGATGAGGATCCTGACAAGGAGGGCCTCTGTGGCAATAAGATGGATGACTTGGACGATGAAGCTTTACAGCGGAATGTTGACACAGTATTTGATACTGACAAGCCCACCCACCCACCCTTCTCACCCTGGGCGATGTGACTGAGGACAGTCCAGATCTTAGTAGGGAGGAGAAGGACCAGCTATGATACCCTATGTCTCACATTCCAATCTTTCTTGCAGCAGGCTTACAATTATTTTCACACTCCAGACTCGGACTAGCAAATATTGCACAGTTACTTTGACATTTCTCGCATCCTACACTTCAACATTTCCTCTCAGTTTCCAAGTTGCATGAACAAGCTTTATTGGATTTGCACAAAACCAAAGGGTTTATGCCTGTGATAATCTACTGAGGCTTTCCTTAATTTCTACATTCTCTCGATTACATTTATGATATTATCGCTTATCATAAAGACCTCTTCAACAGATCCCTATTATATGATGGCTTCAACCCTGCACACGCTACATTTTAACTTTATCTTCAACATTTCTTGCTCACCAGATGATCTTTGGAACCTGACGAGACTTTTCTCATGTGTTTATTCTGATTTTATCATAGACATTACTATAACCAAGAAACAAGTACTTTTACATTTTTGTCAAGATTTATATTTTATATTTTAAAGTGTACACAAGACTACTTAACATTGCGCACCAACTCCACACTACCCTTGCCATCCTCTTCCTTGTCCTCTGACCCTTCTGGCATTAATGCGTGAACGCAAGCAAGCTCAGCTAGGCAAGCTCCCTGGGCCTTGTGCTCCACTAGGAGAAGACACAACTTACTCTCGGTACAAGTCATGCAGCGACACAGCGTGGCAATATTGTAAGCAACCTTGCAATAAGAAGGAGCAGCCAACCCAGAAGACTGAAGAAAGTGAGAGATGAGAAGGCAAAGGTTTGCAGAGAGGAAAGGAAGAGTTGAGGAGGACGGGACATGCAAGGAGGACAAAAGCATAGGAGGAAGGGTTGCCTGAGAAGAAAAGAGGGTCACCTGAGAAGGAGGAGGCACCTGAGAGGAAGCGGGAACAGGGGAGGATAGAACATGTGCAGCACGAGGGGGGGGGGAGCAAGGAGCAAGGAGCTTGGTCCATCGCCACAGACCATTGCAGGACTTGCAATCGCAACGGCACTTGAGGCAGTGGGTGGGGTCACTGGGGACTCCAATACAGACGAAGGGAGTAACAAAGTGGGTGCAATAGGAGCAGAGAGGTTCAGCCTAGGAGAAGATTAGCAAGAAAGGCAGGAAGAGGCGCACCTGCTAGGCCCCTTTGGGTAAATTGCTGGGCATGATTGGATGTCCCCCAGTCTTGCACTGATGCTTGGCAGTGTGCTCCTCTGCCTCCTTGTTGGCCTCCGCCTGCAGCTGGGCAAACGACTTCACCGACATATGCACTGGTGGCGCCCACCGCTCTCCTTCTGATCGACCAGGATGATGACCTCCTTGACATCGGGAAGAAACAACCTGGCACTCAAAGGCACCAGACTGTCCCCTTGCACCAACAGCACTGCAGTCGACACCCGCAAGGCATCAACCAAGTTGCCCATCCTTAAGATAGGCACTACCATCTTGATTTCCCCATCCACCATGTGCTCCCCATCTAGTGGCTTCGCCAACCGCTGTTGCACTTGGACATTGTTAGGCATCCAATAGTGACATTAGGAGACAAGACAGAAGATCTGAATCGAAGAAAGAGAGGGGAAACGACTTAGAAGGGAAGGAGCATTAAATTCTGATTTTTTACATATTTTTCGAGTGTTTTACCTCTTATACTTAGTTTCCTATTCATTTTTATGCTTATGTTTTCCTTTTGGACTGATTCTAGAGCCTTGGGTCTATTATAGGAAGGTCTAGACCATGGCAGAACAATAAGGGGTGAAAAAGAAAGCATTGGAAGCTGGAGGAATGAAGAGGAAATTTAGTGGAAGGACAGAGAATGATGACTGAGGCATGAGTTCCAGGCTGTTCTTTGGTAACAATTAGAAGGAAGTGTCTAGAGCTCCAAAGACCTGCTTGATTATTTTAGCCTGAATGTAATTATTTCTGTGGATTTCCACTCAGTTCTCTTGGTTTCTTCCCTGTTCTGTTTACTTCTACACCATTTCTTGTGACTCATAATGACTCTGTTCAGCCTGTATATACTAGGAAGGAGTTTCCCACTTGAGAATAGTATATAAGGAGGCTGATTGTCCTGCTTCAGGCAGAGACATCTCTCACCCTTACTTTCATCATCAGTCAGTCAGTGTCAGTCATTAAGTCCTTTGAGTGATATCAGTTGGAGACAAGCTTCAAGACTTGAAGGGATACTAGACGACCTAGTAACTTGCCTTCAATCTGTGCAGCACCTCAGCAGCTAGAGTCACAAAGTACTTAAGCTTGTCTTGATTATTCTCGATGTTTACGGAGTATTTTCGTTGTCAGTGGTCCGGCACCACTTTAGAAATTCATTAAATATCTCAGAATATTCTCATCGTTGCCTACAGCAGTGATCGACATCTGTGTATCGTGCCAACACCAGAAGGTATCATCTAGAACAGCAATCAAACAAACACTAGGTACATCCGGAAAAACAGGAAACCTCAATCATATCTAGGAGTGAAACTATTCCTCACCGCAACACCACCGCTCGCTCTCTGCCTGTGAGATTTCCCCATGCACAAAGAGGGCCACAATGGCAAAATTGCGGCTATGCAGCCACACCTTGTCTACCTCATGCCAGGTGCTTTGATATGCTAGAGGCATCTCTAAGTGCCAAGCACAACACCAAAACAACCTTCAGTGAAGGGTAGGTAGGAGCTAGTATCTGATACACAAGGAATCATTAGCACAGACTTTAGAAGATGAGGGCATACTGAGAATCAATGGAGATGATGAGTTTAAAGCACCTGAATGGTTTGGGACTACACTAAAGACCAACCAAATGCTTGGTTGGTAACTGTGTTAGACAGTTCAACAATGAAGAGGGGCAGTGCTGCAACTGACAATTGTATGCTTCAAGAGCCACACAAAGCTCTGACAATATACGAGGGAGGATAAGAGATGTGATTGAACAAGGGCCAGAATAGTGATAGCGACGAGTTTTTGAAAGTTGATGAAGACAATTTTGATGGTTAAGATGAGTGTGACTAAGCTCTGAACTGTGGGGTGCAAAAGCTGGTCTATTCCAGAGTTATGTGTAGGTTTTTATAGTAAACGGGGCCTCTAAGTAAAATATCGAACAACAAATGAGAGTAAGTGCCAAATGGGTGCCAAGCCCTAGCAAGTGTCAAAGATAAGAAGGCAGAAAAATGTCCATATGGGTTCCAAAGGTGATAAGGTAAAAGTCTATCAAAGATGACAAAATCCCAAATGGTTGGTATCCAATGTCTGAGTGTAAGTAGGAAGAATGTGTCCTTCAAGACCAAAGAGAAGAAAGGAAGAGTAAATGTGAGCTTTGGGTGGCCAAGCAATGGTGCAAGATTGTGTTTGACCAAACATGTGGGGATCATAAAGATAAGAGATAATAATTGACTGGCTATAAATAATGTTGGCCGATTGGCCTGCCTGGTCCTGACACTATGATAGGACATTGTAAGGCTCTTGTGCTGACTCCTGTGTGGTAACAGTAAGCATGTGCTTAGCATTGTTTGGGTCAAAGCTGATCATCTTTGGCCTAAGCTAGCATCTTCAGTACTCGTCCAGGGTCGTTTGGCTCCTATCTCCCAGCTCTCTAATACCTCCCTCAGCCCCCAGAGTGAGTGCATGCTCATCAGCATTCCACCTTGGCTACTTGCTGCTCCTTGACTCTTTGTGCTTCTTCTTCTACCTTGTACCTGGCATGCTTCTTATTCACAACCCGCTCAGCCTCGGCCACAGCCATGAGACACATGTGTTCCACCTTGGCTGCTCACTGCTCCTCAACTCTCCATGCTTCTTTATTGGCGGCACACTGGGCTGCCTCCAACTACTGAGCCTCCTCTGCCGCCACCTGTGCAGACGCTGCCACCACCTGAAGGTCTTTATTGTGCTGAGTCGCCCAAGTCTGCAGAACATAGGAGCCCCATTCCAACCAGTTGTCAGTCACGTAGGTCTCCAGCACATCCTTGGCACGGTCCAAGAGCGGCTTGAGCGCAGGTGGGGGGGCATACCCATTAGTGGTCTTGAGGCGAGTCCAGGGGAAGGTCAGCAGGAAGAGGAAGAGAGTGGATGGCAGAGGCATACCAGGATCATGGAAAAGTGCTGCCCCCAGGACAAGAAGGTGGCCATGTTGGCTGGGTGCTCAGGGTTGGACATGACAAGCTCAAAGAGAGAGAAGAGGAGGAGATTGATCAGGATGGAAGGCATGACAAGGGATATGTCGTAGAAGCCAAGAGAGTAATAGAGAGAGCTGGATTGGGAGCAGGAGGCACGCTAAAGGACAATAGAGGCAAATGGTGAGTTGGACTTGGGTGACACGTACCCCTGACCAAACAAGCACAAGCACCAGCCACATTGGCACGGTGGCCCTCACTCTTGGCCACAGAGATGGCCACCACATCTTGCCAATGCCACAATCCCACTTGTTCCTCCCCGCGCCTTCTCCACTTGCTGCTGCAGCCACCAGATCATGCAACCACTCCCCTCCACCACCTCTTGCCAACACTACGCTCCCACGCCACAGATTGATGCCACTAGGCACAGTCAACTTTTACAATGCATATGCATCTCAGCCACCGCTTAGCCACTAGGTCATATGGTATGGCACAAGACTGACTGAGGACAGTCAGGATTTCAGTAAGAAGGAGATGATGAGTGCACTACCTCTCTAAGTGCCAAGGCCCCCGTTTTCGCAGTTCTACAAGCACTAGCACACTGACCTCATGGAGTACCCCAGACACTGCCAGACGGCCCCACAGCCTAGTGCGATTCCCTCCGACAACCTCTACAAGCTTGGCATTACGGTCTCAGGCCAACACAGTCTTTCTCATGCACCATGGTCATCACTTTGCATCATCTTGCTCATCCCCCATGCATATTGCATGACATCCTTGAGCCTGCCACACCCACAGAGGCCTCACCAAGCTCTCATCATATGCCTTGCAAGCATCGACCACAAGGGCAGCACTGCAAGCAGCTCTGTGGCACGATATCATAGCAAGCTTTATTGTGTGCGCCTATTGGGCAGTACAGGTCTTGTGATCCACTTCTCCTCATCCCTCCTAGAGTTTACTTTGTCTTGCCACTACACCTCTTTAATAAATATTGCTTTGTCTCTCGACTGTGGCGCAACAAAACCTTGTAGTCTGTGAGTGCCTTTGTACACAGTTTTTCTTTATCTTTCTATGTCACAGTCTTTGAGCAATATCAACCTACTTTACCTTACAATCTTGTGTTTACTATACTTACTTCAACTTATTATAAATACCTGCCTATGACACTGCAATACAACAGTTTTGAACACCTCTCTATTTAAAGCTCAACTTTGCAAAAAGATCTTGCTCATTTTATGTCTCATCAACATCACTGTGTCTCACTCAACTTATCTCTTGCCACCTTTGTTGCCTCTATTGTCAGGGCCTTTGTCACTGTCCTTGAAGTTGCCTTGGTTGATTGCACCTTTGGTCTGTGGTCCACCACCTCATATTGCACGAGAGTATTCTTGCATGACCTCGGTGCATCAAGCACATCCTTGATATCTCTCGCACACACCTCACACAACCTTATGTCACCTCATTTGATATTCCAATATCTCATAGTATGTATCTCATGCCCCATCTCACAACTCACAAAGGTCCTTTGATATTGTAGTAAAGTCAGCTCTCTGTCTACCCCGTGTTTAGTGGTGTGTTTTGTGTTTTGTTTTTGCATGCAGAGCCATCACTAGCACAACAGCACAATGCAGTCAAGGTAAATTATAGCCATGCTATTGGTGTCATCAGCATTAAACTTGGGGCAGACAACCCATATTCCGGTCATCTTATCAGGTCTGTCGTGGATAGGAACAAACCAATGTACTAGTGCACATAGATAATAGGTATCTTGAAAAGTAAAATAAAAACACAAGTAGACCCTACCGACAACTGTGCCTCACATACCTGGTAAGTTAGCATCTGTTTCAACAAACATGGTGTTGCGCCATGGATACTGCCCATACTAGCTTGGGTTTGATTGGATTTGTTCTTGATACATACCACCAACGCTTGCAGAGATTGCTCAGAGCATAGAAACGCGCAACTGCAGAATGAAAAACAGTGATGCGGCCATTGAAATCAAAACAAGCCGCAAGAGAAACTTTGTGTGAATGAAGCTCTGCATCCAGGTTTATCTGGTCATATAAGAATTGTTGGAGGAGTTCTGGGAACCAGGGCTCATTGATGTACTGTGCTAGCAATAGAAGTGTTTGTGGATAGGCGCGCTTTATGAGAATTATCAGTACCAAGAGAATGTGATAGGAAACTCTGAGCCTCACCAGGTGTTCTCGCAAGCTTCATGGATGAGAAGGTAGCAGGCCCTTAAACCAGCCCAACATCCTTATCTTCAATGCCTTCATCTTTGTCATCTTGGGACTGAGGTTCCAAACCTGCCAGCAACAGGTTACTGTGTGGTCCTTGAATATTCCCTTGACAAGTTAGTGTAGGAGATTGAGGGAGAGAAGCTTGTAGATGTTGGTGCAGGGAAAATCATGAGTGAACAACTGAGATACATGTGAATCAAATCTTGCACAAAATGTGGATCAAATTACGTACAGTTACATCCAAACAGATACCAAAATCTATCCAAAGAATCCCTGGATCAAAGCAGGTGACCAGGAACTCTGTCATTCCTTGTGTCCTGCGCTGTGATTTCATCTTGTCAAGGTCTTTAGGAGGGGCATCATATCTGATGATAAAATAGAGTAAAACTGATATGTAGAGAATAAGCATGAGACTTACTTTAGACACCAATTTTAAACAATACAAGCAAGCCATACCTGCTCTGGGTAGTTGGCAATGTAGGGTCCTAGCCCAAAGACCATTCATTGGAAGTGGCCATCAGAGCATCTCACAATCTCAGGTGTTGTCATCCTATCCTTAAGCGGTCAGAACACCAAGGCCAGGCATGCATAGTAAAGCTGCTGGCAAATTTCTGGAATGTGGGCTTGTTTCAATGCTTTTTAGAAGCTGTATGGATATGCAGGTGAGTCTTGTTGCTTGTAATATGTAGATTGATGATAACTTACTTTTTGGAATGGGTAAGAACGTGACAGAGAGTACTGAGTTCCCATGAGCATGCATCACCGTGTTTGTGAGGCTCCTAGGTGAAATATAGATAAGGTGACATTCTTGATGGCCCGTTGCTATGGAGCACATTGTCTTGTCGCTTCCAGAGATAATAGGCACAAATATGGCACCATGCGTGTGCTTGTCTTCCGCAATGATATTCTGCTAAAAGAGGGTCAGAAGTAGGCTTTGAATATGAACAATATTACAAATGGCTTGTTGCTACGCCCAGTTACCTAACATGAAATTTGAGAAGATCCTCTGTCGCTTGTCCCTGAATTGTTGATATGGGACCTAATTGACTTAACACAGACAATCCTCACCCACCAACTTCAAACACCGGAGTTCTGGAATTCTGATCATGTAAACAAAGTTTGTAAGACTGTGTCATCTACTTTTATGGAATCTTTGTTGGTAACGGTGATACGCTAGTGATGCCTCTGAGTGCGAAACACACCCAAGAAACACCCCTACAAGCGCAGGTAGGCAGGAGCTGGTTCTAGTGTGCAAGGAACTGTCAGCTGTGCAACAACCAACAAGAGAGTGTACTGAGAGTGTTTGGAGTGTAGCTGCAATCAAAGTAATGCTAACATGATCAGCAGGGAGTGGAGGCTGTTTGAATGTGATGTGAACCAAACAAACAACTCTAAAATCAAAATTTTTGGCCAGTCGGTGTTTGATTAGGATTTGATTGGGATGCAAAGGGGAGGGAATGGGTGCGAGGCCACACTGGACACTGGCAGAGAACGACAAACTAGATGAGAGGGAGAGAGCAAGACAACAAGGGCTCTGACGGAGGGTTGTGATCGAAGGCAACAACACAAACAAAGGGGCAAAACGCGAATGAGTATTGGAAGGCGATAGCTCAAAGTCTTATGAACTCAAGTACACGAATGGAATCTGAACGAGGAGGGAGCCAAAGCTGCTGTATTGTGAGGCCATAGGTGCCATTTTATAGTAAGTCCGAGCAGGTACAAGATAGGGAGATCGGTAGAGGCATAGAGTAATCAGAAATGCATGCCAAGAGCTGTCAAAGGTAAAGAAGATAAAGGAGTGATGGTGCAAACAATATAAGATAAGAAGCAATAGCTCTAAAGTCTAAATAAGTGAAGAGATTGCCAAGATGAGTGCACATGGGCCTGGAGATAAGGATCAAATGATAAGTGAGTAAACCAATCAGAAACATGGGAGCTTCAAAGATAAGGAAGGATGTGATCAACAGGAGGGACAAGGACGATTAGAGATGAAGAGAATGATCTGTTCCGAGTCAACAAAGTGTTCGGCTGCCTCTAATTCGGGACACCGAAGCCGACCAAATGTGCCGACAATGTGAAGCGTACCGAACCGATCGGTGATTGGCCGCAACAGTCTGCAAGGAGCTCCAAATTCTGGGAGTGCTGATAGATCTATATAACAACTACAAACAGCTCCGAACACTGATGCGGAGGTCTAAATTCAAAGTCGGCACTTGATCAATAGCTGAGGGCACCGAACGGATCGGGATTGGTCCGAACACAGTTTGCCGAATGGTCAAATAATAATGAAAAGCTGCCAAAAGTGGGGTATCAGTGCCTAGAACGGACCCATGCTCATCAACGGGCCTTGATATTGTAGCCAGACAACTTTCCATGGAGTGCTGCCATGCTGCACTTGATTAATGGTCTCGTAAACCTTTTTGCTATTTGCCCATTGTGGCACATCACCATACTTAAGAAGGGTAGCCCACTAATGGTTGAGCCTTCTGTTGATCTCTGCAGTAGAACTCTGAGCCTCAACAAAGTGGAAGTTAACAAAATCAAATTTGATACAGTGGTCAAAAGGATACCAGCTATTCATTTTGTAAGGATCTGGTAGTGCTAGTGGCGGTGCCCAGGTGGAAGATCTAGCCTTTAAGAGTTGCATGGCCTGCTTGCTCATGGAATGGGTTAGAATATGACAAAAATATAATTGAGTAGATACCAGTGATTGATGGGTGATACTAATATTAAAATTGGGGTCTGCCTTTGGGTTCAGCATCTAGTGAGATTTTACAGTAGGTGGAGTTGATGTATTGTGACAGTCCAGACAAATTGTAGAAAAATCTGTGACATTGTGGGCAAGAGTAACTGAGCATTGAAAAGTTATGGGAGGCTCTGACAAGGGAGAGGAGAGGAGGCAGGCAAGAGGGAGAGGAGGGAAAGCGACAAGAGGGAAAGGAAAGCAATCTTAGAGTCGATAATAGGGAGAGGGGGAAAAATAACCTGAATGATAGGGAGAGAAGGAGAAATAGCATAGGTAGTGGTTTGAGAAAGCCTAAAGAGGTGAGTAGAAGATTCCATGATTCACATACTAGACACAAGTTTGGATTGGATGACACCCTCATCTCACATCCTTTCACCTATTCCTTCCTTTCCTCCTCCCCCTCGTCTACTCATCCTTGTTGTTGTTGTTGTTGTTGTGATTGTCTCAGTGCGTAGCATTCAGTCTAGAAACTGTCAGTTTTTTGTTTTTTTGCACCTACACTGTAACATGGAACAAGTGCAACTCATTGGTTAACAAAGATTCAATCGCCTTCATCTGGCCATGCCAGAAATTACAAGAATAAGATTAGTGTAGGTAGAGGTGGCAAGCAACAATACGGGTATCACTGACCCAACAGTTGGACTAAGAAATGGTCAAAGCATAGATAAATATGAATGGTAAGCATCACTCAATTTGATGGGAAGAAAAACTTACATAATTAGTGCTTTAGCTTCCATGAGCAACATGAAACAGCAGTGCGCTCCAGGTTTGACTGCCATGACAGGCACTCACGTGGCAGATGGTGAAAAATCTGGTCAACCAAAGAAAAGAGCAAAGAAAAATATTGAAGGTTAGTAGCTGCTGTGATAGGGCACTCACAGATATAGTAGCCAATGGTGAAAGGATGCCAATGCAAGTCAATATCACCACAAATAAAAAATAAAAAATTGTACCACAATCACCTCTCTCTAAACGCTATAATTATGTGTATAATCTAGGTGCCCCAGATATGCTGTGTGGAAAAATGACTTCCGCTGAGGTTGCCCACATTAAGGCCAAAGCCGCACAGTTACAGAAAAGGATTGAGGAGTTGGCTAAGGAGAAACTACAGAAGTTGGCCAAGATGGAAGAAGGCCAAGATATGGCAGATCAAGAAGAAGAGGAGAATACTATGATGAGCCTTGAGGACACAACACTTCAAATGAGTATTCTATCAGAAACAAATTTGATAAGACTTACAAGTCTATGAATTGCATATGTAGAATGGGCGGACGTTGAGTACTATAACTGATGATGGAAAGCTTGCTGTGACAACAAGCGCTGCTATTGATGACAATGTTGA
Source organism: Heterobasidion parviporum (assembly GCA_002994785.1). Classification (NCBI taxonomy): domain Eukaryota; kingdom Fungi; phylum Basidiomycota; class Agaricomycetes; order Russulales; family Bondarzewiaceae; genus Heterobasidion; species Heterobasidion parviporum. The sequence continues at coordinate 3,256,497 of PDUQ01000001.1, read as the reverse complement.
GCTTTCCACACAGTCTAAGAGGAAAAAGGTGAGAGACATACCAACTTAAGAAGATGTTGCTTACATTTTCCAAAGCACAATAAAAAGCCTGCTTGAGGGGAGACCTGGGTGGCTGTTGACACAATTCATAAAGTGAGGACACAGTCTAAGAAGAAGGGGAAAAAGGCTGAACACCCAAAAAGGTACATACTCAGCAATTATATTCTCACACACAAACTACACTCTATGCACACCTTTTGTCATTCCTTGTATGCCTCATGTTTGTATTGCTTACAGATTGGACAGACAGCATCCTCATATGGACCTTCCATCAGGTCTATCTCCAAGGTATCTACAAGGGCTCGCTAAAGGGAAAAGCATACTGCGGTCCCACCTGCAAGAAATAGCGGTCATTGTGCATGAGTATGCATCAGAGGGATTAACTGACAATGACACTATGACCATTATGCCTAACTTTAGTCAGGACCAGAGAGCAGGCAACAGAGTGAATGGGGTGCATAACAGCCTTCTTTGTATAGTGCATTTGTTTACTCTCATCTTGCCAATCCGTTGATTGGCATTGACAGCGAGTCTAATGAATCAGATGCTGAGCTCAATTACCTCTCCCAGCCACCATGTTCTTAGTCCACCACAAGGCCTAGCTTTGATCAGCCATCAGTAGGCATAGTCAGCCACTTAATGCACTCTACACTTATGCCAGTGTCTATGCCTACGCTAGCAAGGCACATCACACATGTCTAGTGTTCACAAAGCACATCTTCCTCTGCATTGCAAACAGTTCACATGTCACGCTTTCCTTCTTGGGTGGCAATGCCCCAGCAAGTTCAAGGTGTGAAGCCTACTCATACAGCAACTATGCCTGCCCCACTGTCTTTTAGTGAAACTGAGCTACCACATCTCATGCATTAGGGATGGAAAATCCAATTCTTACCAACCCTCTATGCATATATAGGCAGCTTGTGCTTACCTTGGAACATCATCTTGCCTGTGAACTCTACCAAGGCCATTAGAGAACTACAATAGATCACAGATGTGTGCTTTTCCAGTTCAAACTATAAGGTTAAGTGGGGGGATGTCATCCGTAAGATGGTAAGCACAACCCACCTCTCATCTTGTGTTCAGCTCCATGCTTATCTATACAACAGGCCTGGGACCATCTGAATGACAAACATAGCACAATTGCAAAGCGTGCAACCAAGACAGTCAATGGCTTCTTCTATTCTGGCCTGCAATTCTGGCTCAATTATGACAAAACATCCACAAACAATGATACAGAGGTTGTTCTCAATATCCCAGCTATTAGTAGCTACACAAAATAGGCACTGATATTGCATAGCCCTGCGCTTTGGCATGTTCTGGCTAGTCAGGGAATTGATCTCACATCCTCAGCATGCCAAGTAAGTTTTTCATTCATATTAGACAATTTTGTGATTAACACTTGCACACAGTCACCTAAAAGGCTTTTTGAATCAATGTTTGTGATAGAATCTCTGAGCACTTTTTTCTGTGGCACCAAAGGATCCGTCATTGAGTATGGTCCCCAAGCTAGTGCTCTTGTACTGATTGTTCCTGCAGTCAGTTTTTTTTCTTGCTCATGGACCTGTTTATTCATTGTTTCCTATAGACTGAGCAAGCATTCAGCTCTTGGTTGACTGGCTCACAAAAAGACAATGGAAGATTTTGTTGTAACAGCCCATATGGTCAGGCTGTCAACAACTACATGGCAAACATCATCTACATAAGTTGGCGGCAGTAGAGGTCATTGCTGAAGCATTATGGGAGAGGCAAGCCTGTCAACTGTGTCATTCCTAAGTCGTCAATAGGTTTGAGCACTAAAACCCATTGCATGCTCTATATGCCGAGCAGCCCAGCAGCAGATGATCCTGACCCAAGCAAGAAAAATACCCTGATTCACTTTTCTAACAAAAGCAAGGATAAGGATATATATATCATTCTTTACTTATACTGAGCTGACTTTTTTTTTTGTAGTATAAATTCCACATCTACTAATTCATCCCTTCCATACCTATTTAACATGAGCCTGCATTCTACAATCTGCCATTTCAATATGGACGGACAATATTTGCTAGTTTCTTGTTTTTTTTCTGTTCTACCAAAATGTCTCGATTATATTGTGCCACATTGTTTTGCTCTACTGTTAAGTTGTGTGTCATGTAAAATGAGCAAAGTAGTTACAAATTATGTCCAAAAAACTACTACTATGATCTGGCCATCTGGAACACTGGAATGGCTTAAAAATCCTACTGTTTAGAGCAACAAGTGAATCTACTGGAGAGCTGGACTTGTGTGCACTAGAGTAGCTAGAAAGTGCCCTTATAAGGCAACTCCAGCACCCCAGCCATCTGAGGTAAAGTACCAATGAGGTCTGTATGCAGCTGCTACACTCAAGCTCAGGTGTTCAAATGCAAGCAAACATGATCTTTCTGATCCCCATATTACCTTGTTGTTATTGTTCTTAAAATCAATTAGGAAGTGGGCCATCTCATTTGAAGATTTGTCATATGAGCTCACCAAATATGGATACGAGGTGTGCATTATGCATTATCTTTTGCCTTCAGGTTTCACCTGGTTTTTGGTTCAATTTTGAGTGTCTACCATAAAACCTAAGACTCTCAATAAAGTTCCTCATACTTATTGGTATGTCAAACCCCTGCACTTAGTATGAGAGTCTAAAATGCTGATATGGCTTTATAAACTATTCAAGCTACTATATGGATTCCTGATGACTCTGACCCTATAGACAGCACAGTCCTGACAGCTGCACTAGACCACTAGAGGTCAAAAGCAAGTCCCAGGTTTGAAAATGTTCACTATATGTGATTTACAGCTAGTTGCCTCCCTAGTCATCACTAGATCACTCTCACTTGTTTTGGACTTCACTTCTAAAGTTGTCTTGTGAGATGCCTATCTTTTGGACAATCTTGAGAGATTTCCTCATCTGGTCAGTATCTATAGATTGCACTAATAGCAACTTTACCCAGATTATTGATTATGTTCCTACCAATGAATTAGCTCTTGCCCCCATAATTATAACTATGAAAATCATGAGCTAAACTACAATTTATAGGGACTTTACATGCTCTTGTATACAGGCCTTACTGATCTACGGAGTAAGTGCTAAAATAGCAAGAGTGAGGAATATAAAAGGGGAAATAGCAGAGATGAGTGCAAGCAGAGACAGATAGTGGTGGCAAGAGACAATGGCAATGAGAGAGGACAAGCACAGGCCTAGGCGAGTGGTAGCATTAAAAGAAGGTGAGCCCAAACTTATCTCGCACAAACATGGGGATCAGTGGCAGCAGAAGCAAGAGGGCATGATTATGGTCACAGATGAGTGGTAGCAGTGAGAGGGTCAGCAAGAGGGTATAGGCATTGGCAAGGGGTAGCAAGAGAATATGAGCCCACACTTGTCTTGTGCAAGTGCAGGCTAGATTAGCGGCAGCAAGAGGGTACAAGTATAGACAGGAGTGGGCAGTGGCAGTAAGAGGATACCAGCCCACATTTGTCTTATACAAGTGCGAGTGCAAGTGGGTAGTGGCATTAAACAAAAATGAGCCTAAACTCACCTTGTGCAGGTGCAGATGAGGATTGGAGGCAGAAGCAAGAGCTTAGTGAGAGGGTCAGCAAAAGGGTCAGCAAGGGAGTCAGCGAGAGGATCAGCAAAGGGGTTAGTGAGAGAATATGAGGCATCCAGAGAAAACAAACCCACACTCATCTTGTGTAAGTGCAGGCAGGGATCAGTGGCGGCAGCATAAGAGTACATGTATGGGTGCAGATGAGTGGCGGCATCAAGAGATGATGAGCCCGCACTTGTTTTGTATAAGTAGTGAACAGTAGTGAGAGCAAGAGGCAGAGCAGCATGCACAACCATTAACATAACAATAGCACATGCTGCCAGCACATTGCTGTCTAATGACTTATGCTGTCTCCTGCTTGCTTTTTCTGCCACAGCTGCCCACCACTGCCTCTGCCTGCGCTTGTACAAGATAAGTATGGGCACATCTCTTCTTATCTCCCTACCACTGCTGTTAGGACTGTGTCCTAACATGTGCTTTGCATATGAGCAGGGAGGTCAGTCAAGTGCTTTGCTTGTGACTCAGACTCAAACTATAACTTGTGACTCATCATCATTGACATGCTAACACATGAACACTTATGTACTTACAATTACATTTACATACTTTGGTATAAACACTTCCATATGATTGGTTCCTGAATCTATCTTGATATAAACAGACATTTGATATGATTACTATACTTAAATAGATTCCAGATTATTGCTTACAGATCTCAATTGTTTACTTAATCACTTCTGTACCTTGACACCTGTCAAGTAGATTAGCACTTTAGGTGCACATCCCAGATCTCGATCTGGCTCTACATAGCTTGTATGTACAAATAGCCGAGATAAGCTTATAAAAAGCTCAGCTTGTTCACCTTTAATACACTCAATCTCTGCACTGTAGCCGGTGTCTGGCTACCTTCCTAGCTCACACTTTGCGAACTCTTTCAGATCTGAAAAACCCTTTACATGGTCTAACAATGCACTAGACTCACCTCCCTTCTTTTATCATCCTCTTGTTATCTTCTCTAGAACATTAATGAGCATGGGTCTACTCTAGGCACTGATACCCCACTTTTGGCAGCTTTTCAGTACTCTTTGACCATTTGGCTTACCCAGGTCTGACCGATCTCAATCTATTTGGAGCTCTCAGCCATTGAGCAAGTGCTAACTTTGCATTTAGACCTCCACACAGATGTTCAGAGCTGTTTGCAGTCATTCTATGGATCTATCAGCACTCCTAGTATTTGAAGCTTCTTGTAGACTGTCGTGGCCGATCACCGATCAGTTTGGTACACTTCACATCTTTAGTACATCTGATCAGCTTCAGTGTCCCAAATTGGAGGCAGCCAAACACTTTGTTGACTCAGAACAAATCTGTCTTTCTATCTCTCATCATCCTTATGCCTTCTGTTAATCCCCCCCTTCCTTATCTTTAAAGCTCCCAAGTTTCTCATTGGTTTACCCACTTGGCATGTGATTCTTTAGACTTTAAAGCTATTGCTTCTTATCTTATAGTATTTGCAACATCACTTCCTTATCTTATTTACCTTTGACAGCTCTTGGCATGCATTTCTGATTGCTCTATGCCTCTGCCATTCTCCCTATCTTGTACCTGTTCAGACTTACTATAAAAGAGTGCCTATAGCCTTCATAATAGATCAGCTTTAGCTCCCCCCTCATTCTGATTACATTTGTGTGCTTAAGTCCATGAGTCTTTGAGTCTTTGCCCTCTAATTCTTGTTCGCGTTTTGCCTCTTTGTTTGTGTTGTTGCATTTGATCACAACCCTCTGTCAGAGCCCTTATTGTCTTGCTCTCTCTCCTTCTCATCTAGTCTGTCGTCCTCCACCAGTGTCCATTGTAGCCTCGCACCCATTCCTTCCCCTTGCATTCTAATCAAAAGCCAATCAAACACTACTCAGCCAAAGATTTTAATTTGAGAGTTATTTGTTCGGTCCACATCGCATTCAAACAGCCTCTACTCTCTGCCGATTGTGTCTGCGTTACTTTGATTGCAGCTGCATTCTAAACACTTTCAGTATGTTCTCTTGTTGGTTGTTGCATAGCTGACAGTTTCTTGTACAGCCAAAACAATGAAAGAAGCAAAAGACAAACTGAAGGACATAATATATATAAAAAGAGGCACATTTAAGTAGGTCAATATGCATAACTGTACACTTGTAGTAGGCAAGTTTAGAGACTCATAAGAGCCAAGGAAGAAGGTAAATGCAAGAAGGAGGCCATGCATAAGGAAAGATACACAGAAAAATGGCTACAAGGACAAAAAATTTGAGTATTAGCCATTGAAACAACTGAGCATCACACTATAAGGTACACAAATTAATCTAGTTCAATCTTACAATTTCTTAGGATAGTTATAAAGATCAGGAACTAAGCTTCAAAGAGCATGCTGTGACTGCGCTTGCCAAAGGCATAAAGTAGATCAGCTAATACCAATAATTGGCACAACCCTCTAAAGGAGTGTCAGAAAATTTATGAGACAGTTTTACACTAGCAACACAATCTCACAAATGCTACACTGTGTAGACAGACCTGATACCCCCTTATGCAAAATAAGAGGCCAAAAAAACATAATAGAAAGACTTGCACAAGTTCAGAGACAAGCCACAATACATATTAGATGCACACACAAATCTCTTGTCTTTTCCCCTTCTCATAATAAAAAGTGCCACAACAAAGCAACAAGATTAGCAACCCTTTTAAGCCACCACCCCTTGTACTGGCTATTGAGAGTGGCAGCCAAACTTGTGCAACAAATACCAGACAGATTTTCTCTTTACTGCATGATGTATGACACCTTCTACTTATGCCTGAAAGATTTCAAAACTATCAGGACAGTCCAATTTGACCCAAAGTAAAGCCCAAAAATTATGATAAGCATTATGCTAAATAAGGAGGCCACAGCTGAAGAAGAAAAAGCAAACAGGGATGAAATCTATGTATAATTAAATAAATCACTTAGGGAAAAAGAAGTTGGAGCAGCAATAATCCTCTATTAGAGAGGCAGAGCAAGAGTGGTGCTACACAAGCATCTAGGACCAGCCAAAAAGCACACCATATATAAAGCCAAGCTAACAGGTATACTTTTATCCTTATAACCACTACAAGATTAGTTGGAGTACAGAACAGCCTTCATAGCACTAAACAATGTCATGGCAATCTAAGCCATGCAACTCACAAAGAGCACTCCTAGATTGTACTTAGTCAACGCAATTTACGTTACCATATGAGAGGCTTTTGAGAAGAAGAGGAAGGTTAGGTCAATCCTACAATGTGTGCTAGGACATATTGAGATTGAGGGCAATGAGAAGAGTAATAAAGAAGCAAAAGAAGCAAGAAAAAGAAGGTCTATTAATAAGGAGAAGCTACCACAGGCAACAAGAGACCAGCTTCCCACTAGCAAATTGATGGCAAGGCAGAAGTTCAATGAGGACTTGAAGAAATATTGGAAAGCAGAACTTGTAGCATCTTTGTACTAGCTAAAACTTAGGAGTATCAACTCTACAGCGCCATCAAACATCTATTAAAAGATCACATCTCACTTACCACATTGACATATTGCACTACTCACCTAACTCCACATTAGGCACATTTCTCTCTAGCGTCATATATATTACATCAGATCAGATGCATTCAAAAGACCAACCTGTCTTGCCCATGAGCAGTGCAATGAAATAGTTGCACACTATCTCTTCCTAATATTAAGAAACAGGAATCTTAGATGAATAATCTCCTAGCCTTAGAGAAAAAAAGGTTACTGTCATTATTATTTTCTTTTTTTGTGTCTTAATAATTAAAAAATAATGACAGTAACAAAGAGGAGGCCATAGGATGGCACCTAGATATTGCTAATGAAGAGAAGGTCAAATAATAGTGTCTAGATATGGCTGGGCTTAGCAAGTAATGAGAATGAAATGGTGATAATGTCAAGATATGAGAGTTATAATCAATGACCAGCATATTAAAAACTGGTGCTATATAGAATTAATATAAGAAGATATCTGAATTTAGAAATTATTATTATTATTATTATAAATAATAAAATCTGATAACATAACTCCTCTCATGATTTTCCTATTGTTCAGTAAAGACCTTACTGACTTAATTACCAAATCTTAAAATTCTTCTAAATCACTTTTAGAAATTGGGGTAAATGAACTGGTAAATAGACTACTAACATTTATGAAATTCTCATAACACACTTTAAAGTGATCAAGCATTATAATGTCTATGAAGCCTTCTTTATAAGTTACAAGCTTGTTTAAGAGATATTTTATGATTGTTAAAACCTACAATGATAAGAGAATAAAAAATGTCTAAGATAAGATACATGATTACTTTATATTCTCATTTAAAGACCATCCTCTCCATTACTTGACCGCCTTCAAAATAGTGTGTTGTGAATTTCCCATATTATCTAGCCAATATCTTGAAGCCCTTTACTAGATTATCAAGAAGACTCTCTATCATAAAATAGCTTGTTGGCCCTTCAGTCTTTAGTTTACTAATTTCAGCTATTCTTAGAAAACTATAGTCTCTAGGCCAAATTCCTATCTTATAGCAGCTGTAAGATAAGTAAGCCAAGCTATTATAAGAGTATAACAGTCAATCTCTGGATGTTCAATGTCTGGAAGAATATAGTATGTTTAAACTACCATATTTCAAGATTTATTAAGTATTTAGTGAATGTAATATTAGTAGACTTTATACCTTTATTTAGTTCTTTATTAGTTCTTTAAAATATTAGGTAAAACTCTATATATTTAATATTACTCAAAGATATCTGGTTGAAAGAAATATCAATATATTGGAGATGAATAAAAAAATTATTCTTATTTTAGGTTGAATTAAGCTATATTATTATTAAAAGCATATACTCTCACCTGATCCACAAGTTGAATGCTGTAAAGGCAAATGCCTTGAAGTACAGCCTTTTGAGCTTTTCTAAAGTGTTGCTTGCTTTTTTTGCATTCAAATAATTAAATATAACTTTGAGGTCCTTTAGCAGCATAGGAAAAGCCTGTTTAAAAGTAACAGTTCTATTCTGACACTTTTAAAGTAATTCAAAATACACCTTGTAGCTGGTGTCAAACACTAGAATGCCTACCCACTTTTTAATATGAGAGTTCAACTTCCAGAATTCTCTCTGGCATCCTGAACACTATATAGACTTCAGATAAAACACTTTTTCTCTTAACCTGAGCAATGTTGCACACATCATTCAAAATAATCTTTAAATGCAGACCTAATTTCTTCTATAGTAGAAAATTCCTTTTCCTAGTGATCACACTTGAATATAATAAAAAGCTGTAGAGATAAGAGGGTTTGGGCAATGATAGTGTCAAATGCACCTTTAAAAATGGACTATTCCTGTAGTTGTGCACTATTAGGCCCTATTCTCTCTTTATATAGTGTGCTTGTTCTTAACTCCACTATCTAATCTTTTAACCACTTTTTACCATTTTTCACACAGCCTGCATATTTTTTCTTAGACTTATACTGATCCTTTGTTGTTTGTAAACTCTAGCTGAGAAAAGATGTGGCTATTAGTTGTGCCTAAGAAGTGGGGTTTTTTTTGACACTTTTTTGAAGATAAGAATGGGAATGAGAATGGAGATAGAGATAGAGTATTAGTAAACTAGCATAGGCTAAAGGATGTTGTATATAAAAAGCCAGGTTTAAACTACAAGCTGAAAGTATCTAAAGATTGCAGTATACAACCAGTGTAGATACAGCACTCTACTAACACATTTCAAATTATAAATGTAAGTGGTAATGTGAATGTGAAAAAAAGACAGGGCACCCAGTCTCTTATAAGAGGCTGAAATGCATGAGAATTATGGTTTTCCCCATAAGTAAAAAAAAAACATGTAAGCTTGAAAAGTAAATATGAAGGGATATGTTAGGACCGCGTCCTAACACGTGCTTCGCACGTGGACGGAAGGGCTGGTCAAGTGGTTCGCTCATAACATTGACTCTGACTTGGATCGCTGACTCATCATCATTGACATGCTGGCGCATGAACTCTTACTTATGGTTCCTGATTCTTGATGTGGACAGACTTTGGTTCCTGACCTGGTTCCTGGTTCCTGATCGATCATGATGCGAACAGACATTCGCTTACAGATGTGGACAGACATTAGTGATCCAGTACTATACTTAGATCGTGGAGTGCCTTAGCTTACAGATCTCGATCGTTGACTTCGGTACCTTAGAAGCGCACAGACCAGATCAAGATCCGGCCCTAGATACTTCTTTGTATAAATAGGCGAGATGAGCTTCTAAGAAGCTCAGCTCGTTCACCTGTAATACACTCGATCTCTGCACTGCGCCAAGCGTCTGGTTACCTTCCTAACCCACGCTTCTGCAATCTCTGTCAGATCTGAGCCTTTGACTTTACACGGTCTAACGACGCAACGGAGTCCTCAGCCTTGTCTCTCTTCGGACCGCTCTCTCTACTCCCCCACTACTATTCCGGACTCACCGCATATCGAGTCCTCAGTTAGTCTCCTCCCAGCGTCATCTGTTGGACAGGCAAGGATTCTCCGGTTCCTCCGCTTCACAAGGAAGACCTCGAAGATCACCTTCTGCTCCTCTTTCAAGAGAAGGCAGACAGCGACCCCGAATTCTTACAGAGGATCCAAAGACGCTCAATCGTCTTTATCCATTGGGATTTGCGGTTGTACGACTCAGTCGAAGTTTAGCCTAGGGATCCCCTTCGTGCTTATAGCACGTGATAGGTCTCCGACCTAACAGAATATATAAGAAAACTATGATCCATAACTTTCGACTTAGGCAGTCTACTGCTCTTTGAATGAGTATAAGGATTTAAATTTTATAGCTTAGAATTTGGCATGTGGCTTAGATTTGGTAGGATTATGACCTACATATAGTAAAAGATTATTAATAGTCATATCTATAATCTACCAATTAAAGTTATCTTGATTATTGATTATTAAGGGCATCTTTATGATCAGACCAAGTCAAACATTAATTGAATGTGAGATAATGGTCATTTTAATGCTTTTTATGCTATAATAAGCTCATACAGAGCATTGGCCATATACATTTATAAAAAAAACATTAATTATATGTGCTATTATGTGATTTAAGCCCTTATTATTATCAATGCCCTACTCACTCTTTTCTTGCTCTTCCTATATTTCTTTATTAAATATGATGATGAGAAGAATAGTCTACAAAACCCCTTAAGCTTGAATAGTTTTATAAAGTATACATAGTGAGCATTATTCACAAGCTTGCACTTGGTGCATTTGCATAACACATTGTTAGGTCAGAGACCTATCATGTGCACCTATGCACTTGAGGGAGTCCTTAGACTATCCTAAAAAGTGACAGACCAACAAATAAAGACAATAAATAACCTTTGAGCTTAAGTGAGAAATATGAGATCTTTATCAGCTTTATTTTCAAAGAGATGAAGGGGATAGTCCTCACAATAGTTTTGACAGGGTTTAGGTACAAGTTCTTCTTTTTCAATCCAACAAATAACTCTGAGGGAAACTCAATTAAGGACTTGATAGGCAGCAAATTACTTAACATGCAGCAAATCTGGCATATGTCATGGCAATAATAAAGCAATAATGAAGATAAATATGAGGCAAGTCTGATGCATTGTCAGACTGTGTAAATGATATCTTAGATCTGACAAAGATTGTAAAGCATGAGCTAAAAAGGCAGCTAGACACTGGGCATAGTGCAGAGATCAAGTTTATTATAAGTGAACAAGCTGAAGAGCCTTTGCCAGATTTTTTGCTTATATATATATTTAGACTCTGATTCTAGCTAGATATTCCACTCTAGAACTGCATCTTGGTAAGCAAGTGTGCTAAGTATAGATCCACAATAATAAACAATCAACTTATCTATAACCCTGCAGTTGATGATGATCTGCTTCATTATGAAATTACCAAGTATAGTATACTAATTGCAAATGTTTGTCCACATCAGTAAGATCAGGGACTAGGGTTAGATTGAGGATTAAGGATCATAAAAGGCATTTCTGAGACCTATGGTTACAGGTTTTAGATCAATATTTTATAAGTGCTACATTGCTCAGTGTTAAGAGCCGGCTTATAACACATGACTTATGATCACCTGATCATATAGTGTGTGCTCTGTGACTAACAGATATGACCTATACCTGGTGACCGACCCCTTGCCTTCACTAACAGACCATATTTAGATTTGTTCTTGATCAACGATCAGTGACATCACAAATTGCATCACAAATTGCATCATCTCTTGATCGTTGATTGCTTCTCTTCATTGATCATTCACCACATTTGATACTCTGAGTGCCTGGCTTAATCTTTTTGCTTTCTATTGACCAGACACTTGTTCTTTGACACCCATTGCTTCTCTTTTTATTAAATAACCTTTAGAAGCACAGACCCGATTATGATTGTGCCCTAAAGTAGCTTTATGTATATATAAAATGAGCCAGAGACTTGTCTCCTCAGCTCATTCACCTTTGTTACCTAGTAGCAATCTCCTACTGCCTGTTTTTCCTTTGACACCTTGGTACTAGCCATACCTCTGCTACACCTAGAGCTTTGCCATTAGGCCAGCTCTTGATTATAGAGAGAAGCACAAGTGCAGGTTAAACTGATGTTATCAATAGTTCTATTAATAATCATCCTTAATCACTCAGTTGACATCTCAATACTGGCTACATTTTACATAGGACTGGCAGTATTCTATCTTAACTTTGGTATGCAGCATATCTACTGTCATCTAGGTTTGAATCAGGTTGTACCTCCACATCTGTGAGAAGACCTTTGTGCCTACCTAGAATCTAAATACTATTACGAGACCCTTGTGCATCCCAAACTATGCATCAAGTTAACCGCTGGTGTATATATTGGATGCACTTGGATTTGGCATGTTCTCTTAAGTGACTCAGGGGCCTCCTGACGCATCATATGCAAAGACTAGGTCTTAACACTTGGCCAGGTGAGCATTAGCGTGACCATAATTTGTGTCATAACATTTTTATTACATAGCGGCTGTTCCCATGTTACCCTTTCCCATTTTTTTCCATAGCTATTGTCCACCATTCTTCTCTCATGTTTGTTATACTGGGCTTAGAGTGAGTGTTGTCCAAATAGTGCTGCACAATCAATTATTCTTTACTCATGTTCCCATGCGCCATTTTTGGCTTTGCTCTCGCTATAGTCTAACATGTGTCCTTGTTGTTCCTCAAACTGCTCTCACTGCACTTGATGTCTCACACATCGCAGTTTTTGGCACTACCTATCCCATTCTCTGCCGTGCAGTCTTCATTTCCTCCCCGCATGGTTTCATATCCACTTATGACACCTTGCCTTTGCCATGAGCCTGTTCCATATTATTTTGCAAGGTTCTCCTGATGAGGAAGGACCTGCAGCTTGCGCAACTTGCGTGGTGTGTATCTATCCTGGACCACTTGTCCCACCCTCTCGCACGGTCTTGTTTTCCTCTCTTGCATGGTTTCATATCTGCCTTCAACAGCTTTCCCTTGCTATGCACCCATCGCACATTGTATTTTGAGGGTCTTCTAAAGAGCATCAAGCTGCTGCATGCACCACTCATATGAAGCGTATATGTTTTCATTGGGCCAGGTGCTGCTCACAATAATTGATTTGCCATTCACAAGTGACAAGCTATTGGCACCTGTTGGCTTGGCTGTCTTCTTGCTCATCAATATCCACCTAGTCATGTCCATGGTGCATTGCTACAACCTTTCTGACCTAGTGTTTGTAACCTGTCTGGGCTACCAGGTTGTGGTATTCTCCTGCACTTGCAAGTTTATTGGTGCATGGATCACTCTCTTTGTGATGGGTCCCTGCTGATTGTCCCTTGGTCTACGTGCCATGAACCACGTTGCGGATAATTGGTAAGTTGGCTTCGACATAGTCATCATTGTGTCTAATCTCTCAAAGGGTGGCATGTGCTGTCTTGCGCGAACTGCCCCTATGTCAGGTCTATGAGCTCTGCAGGTTTCAATAAGAGGGGGAGGGGTACATGATGGTTAGCTTCAGATAATGCAGCCAGGGGTATTGGCCATGCTGTGCCTAATTTTTTTTGCATGCTGTTTTTGCTTATAATTGTACTACATGCTAATTAAATCTAAACAAATTTCCCTCTCACACCTGTGGTTTCAGTCTGACACAGTTTGATTCGTTGAACAATCAACAGCAGGCATTAACAAGTTCAAAAGCAGTACAATCAAAGCATTATCACAGCAATTCAAAACAAAAGTATTTAGTGCCCATCACACATCAATTGTCACCTACCAAGAAAACAACGTCGTCCCACTGTCCTTGATCACTTGGAATATGAAGCTCATGCCACAACACCCCTTTTGGGGACAATACGTCCCACCTTTCTCCATTGTTCCCATACACAACAACTTGCACATGATTGCAGCGGTCAAAGAAACAGTGCCCTCCCCTCTTGCCCTTTGTAGGCATGTGGCCTTGTTTGCAATGCTCATTCAATCAATGCATAGTTAAACTATTGGAGTTAGTATTCCCTGGACTTTGTACATAACAATAGACTTACTGAATTACCACAATGGTTGCTCCTCCTATTCCCCTGTCCACCAAGTACCGAAAGAATTGCAAGATTGTCTTCTCAACACTTATTTTCTCATCTGGCTTTGAGCTGTACTGAGTTGGGTTTGCCCACCAAAGCAACAGGTCGCTGTGCAGTTCTTGCCATCCCTTTCCCCCCATGTACAAACTTGCCTTATTAGAACATTATGCTATAACAAGTGCCTATACTTATCTCCCCAAAAAGTGTAGTGTCTCATTGTCTTCTCGACATATAGGTGTCTATTTTGTTGTAAGCCTTGTAGCCCTTCTGAATAACAAAAGCACCTCTTGTCCTTGTGCAAGACTGACTGTGTCCAGTGCCAAAGCTACTCTTGATGTGTTGTTCTCCTCATGAGGTCCACCATGGTGCTACACGAGTGCGGTGTTTGCAGACTTGCAGACCTTTTGGTTAACAAAGGCATGCATTGACCTTGCATGAGACTGAACGTGTCCGGTGCCAAAGCTTCTCTTAGTGTGTCTTTCTCCTGGTACAGGCCACCAACGCGCTACATGAGTGCGGTATTTGCTAACTTGCAAACCCTCTGAGTAATGAAGGTGACCATTGACCTTGTGTGAAACTGACTATGTCAGGTGTCAAAGTTACTCTTTATGTGTCATTTTCCTGGTACAGTACACTGCGCCGCTAAACAAGTTTGATATTTTTATTTAAAACACTGATGAAGACAACTCTTAGTGTTTGAACACATGTGTGCCCCTTGGTGCTTTCAGTTGGATTATCTTGCATGAAGTTTCCTAATATGGTGTATATGACATCCAACCTTCTCCCAAGATATATGCCTGCTACACATATATACTAGATTTTATCAGCAAAGTCATAGACTTGTTCACATTACAAAGATGGGGAAACTTACTTCATTTGCCTATGGTCTTTCTGCACAGGTTACTGTTACCCATTTGTAGTATGTTGGGTTTCCGTGTTTACCATGGGCTGCCCTTACAGAATCCAACTCATTCTCACAATGCATTTAACATGCATCAATTGCACTCATTCTCCAATGCACATCTGAGAGAAAAGTTGTGGTCAGCCGCATAAGACACAAGGTGCATGTCCTGGTCACTCACAATGATCCTACATTGGCATCAGCCACACGCGCATTATGTTGTAAGCCCTGTGTCTTCGCTAACAAGGCTGTGTCACATGTCTTCAGGTTTGTCTACAATGCTAAGGAAAATTTGACCTATCCATTGTCTCTTCTCACCTTTGTGCACCCATTGGTGATGTCGGAACATCGGGCCAGCATCAACATATGTAAGTGCAGTGTTATTTGTTAAAAATCATGCCTACGTCCTTCTGTTAAAGACTCATCTGACTGTCCTTGCACTTTAGGTAGATGGTTCTTTGGTTTTCTCTTTCCCATGGCTCATATAGTCCTGCAGACCTCCTTGTACCCGCTCTGCCCACCAAGTCTTCATTTGTACTCCTTTCCCTAGACGGTTGCTTTAGAGGCTGAAGTTGCATCCCTAATGGTTTGTCGTTGATGTAGTGCGTTCCGCATACTTTGACCTGGCCTTGCCTCACCGTATACTAGGTGTCGCTTCTACCCATGTCCAGTTCAATGTGATTGCCAAAAATCATCTCTCTCATTCTATGTTGCCTGTCTGCAAAGGTACATCTTTGTTACATAAGGGCAATTTACTCATTACTGACAGTTTTTCTTCTATTTTTTTTTTTTTTCCTTTGCAGCATCATAGACATTCCACCACCTCGTCCCAATGGCTTCCTGCTGCCAGTGTTTGCTTCTCCAACATCTTGGGCTTTTTTCATTGGAAGTCTTCGTGCTCAGCTCTCATCTTTGTCCGACCAACTTTGTGTAGTTCCTCCTTTTTACTGGGATATTCTCCCCTAGTTCATTTCAAACAATGATGTTCTCATTGATGCTGTCCAGCTGAGAACCTGATATATGTTATCCACCATTGCAATCTGACTTACTTGTTGTTCATTGTTGTTCATTGGTGTTTGCAATAAGAGAACTTCCCAACATTTCTAAGAAATTACTTTAGAATTTGTGTTATCCACATGGTGTGCTCTTCACTACAAGGTCATCAAAAGCATCCCTGTCCAATGCTCTTCCCAAGCACATATGTTCTTTGTCCTGCTAACCAACATGGTTTGTTTTTAACTCTTATCTGCGGGAATCTCTATCATCTTGGCAAGTTCAGCCCTCTGTGAGGACAACATTAAGACATCCTATTTGCACATCCACTGTGCCTCTTACCAAACTCCCCTTGTCAACTTTGGAGTCTGTCTCAACTCGTCCTCGTCACAATCTTGTTCCCCCTGACATACATCCTAACCAATTTCTCTTGTCATTGTCTAATGACGAGTGGATTGAAATGATTCACAAGTTTTAAAAGCACATGCATACCAATAATTGGGTATATCATGCATGTGCTGTGTGCGGTTGAAAACACTTTCCATCACAATTGTCCACTGTTCCTATTGAGGGTGTCCCCTTGAAGTTGCTTTGGAATGATCATATTCCCACACACCTCTGGCCAACATCTTATGACTTTCAACTTTACAAGTGTGCATTCTTGTCAGTGCACAGTATGCGAAACACTGAAATTTTGAATGTGTTGAATATCTGTGACTCTTGTTTGACACCCCTCTCTTGCAGGCAGCAACCACCAGATGCCATCATAAACTTTCACTATTATGCTTATGAACACCTCCCACCCCATATTCTTGCCATATTTTGCTCTGCCTCTGTTCATGAAATTCAATTGGTTTCTGCCTGCAGGGCTACTCAAATATCTTATGTCTACACCGCCAACTAAGGTGGTGTCCTGAACACCCATCAAAGATATTGCAGAGGCAACATTGCCATCATCCCTTAGGATGTTGCCTCTCTTTAGAAGGTACTTTCTCCATTGCCTGCTGACATTGAGCACTTCATGTGTGTCTTATTTGTTGGGGGGGCCAAACTGACCAGGGAAAATATTGCCAAACTCTCTCCTATCCTTGTCTCCAAGAATCGCATTGCTATGCTGGTGGATTTTCTTGTCAACAACAATCAACATTACTCTGCAGAGGGAATGACCTTTAGTCAGCAGAACCTTGATGCACTCTGCCCTGCAGCTAATTTGGTCGGTGATACCGGAATTACCTCTGTGGTTGAGATATGTCACCTTAATCAATCTAACAATGTTGCTAATGGCGCAACCTCTAGTTATATGCAACGTCATGCTCCCGACATGATCATTCCGGACAATGAGTTGCTCATGGAGACCATTGGTTTTCCAAATCTGACAAACAGCAGTGTGAGCCATAATTCTACAAAAGTGCGTGCATTGCAATAGTGCCTTGCTAACAAACTCCTCATTTCTGTTCGTAGTGATTCCAAGTTATTTCCTGACCGTGATCCCTGCATATTGAGCTTTATCTTTCCCCACCTCAATCTATGTGGTATTGCAGGATTTAATCATCCCCTCAGTTTCTTCTCATTTGCTCAATCATCAACATGACTGCTACTTGTTGCAAGACCGCTATAGAGGAGGGCAATGTAGGGTTGCTTGTGGAGGCTTTGGTTGCAGAAAAGGCAAGGTGCACACATCGTAATTTTTTGCTGTTAGCCTCTTGATTGACTCCATGGGGCAGACTTACTATGTCTGGTATCAGGATGAAAGGTGACAGTGTAAACAAGGTAGCATTTGCCGGTCATCCCGTGATGACTGAGGATAGCAATGTTGGTATGCAGAGCAAGGCTGCTATTGCACCTCTGCCATCAACACCTTGCACCAATGACGATCTCAGGTACAATGGCGAATTGTGTCTCGCTTTGGCCTCTATCTGACACTTGTTTGTAGTGGGACATTGTGTGCCAATGCTGCATTATCCTTTATGGATTGCCTTGAAAAGGTTGGGAGGAGAACCTGCCCGTTTCCCAGCTGTTGACCCCGCCATCTTTATTGGCATTAAGGTAATTAATGTTGGTGTTTGCAAGCTGATAGTGCTTAACTTCTTCTTATCACAGTTTCTTGCAGACGGTTGAGGCAACTGTGCCTTTTTTCACGCTGGCAGTGGGCATCAGGAACTGTGAGCAATACTCACTGGTCTTCGTTGAGTACATCATTTTTCTACCCTCTGCTGCCAACATGCTGACACGGTACACAGACGAATCTGCTAATTTGTAACATACAAAGACAATGAGGATCGCGTCTATAGAATTGCAAAGCTGCCAGTTGGTGATATAGCCTTTGGAGGCAGTAATGGGGCTAAAGGTGTGAAGGACCTGCTTTGTCCTTTGGACAGTAAGGATCCGGTCCTGGTTTTTCTTGTTAGAGAGGTGTCTGCCACGTACTTTTTCGACTTGAAGCATATGCCAAAGATGCCCATTTCCATCCATATGGTGCCAGTCATGGCAAATTGTGAATGTGCAGTTGATCACTTAATGTAGGCTCTCACTACCTTTGCTGAAGGTATGTCCTGGCTGAGGGTGTACACATGAACAACTTTTGATATATGTGATAGAGTTTGACTCTTACAACAACGTGAGGGCTTCTAAGTACTTACGCAGTGGGATGGGATCCAGAGGCAAACTGGTGAGTTGGCATCATACATTAGGTCAGCATTGCATGCTGACAAGAAGCATTTGAGGTGCCCACCTTTAGTAATGTGGCTGATGCATGCATCATGTATAATAAGGACAAAATGCCAAAATACCCTATGAACAAAGTCAAGCTGCACAATCTGGTCATGCTTGAACTGAAGGTCAATCACTTTTGGGCAAAGTTGGAAGGATCTCCGAGGGTGAAGGTGAGAATGATGGAGGGGTACAAAATTGGCTTCAAACTTGTTGATGTGAACTTGTTGCGGTGTGCCCTAGAGGAGGTGGTTGACAAGAATGTCAAAAGAAAGAGGAGGCAAGTGATTTAGGATTAGGGGGCTTTGCAGGCATTGAGTAGGTTGTTGGCCATATTTGCATTTTTTTGCACACAAACCAGACTACAAGTTGCTGTACTGCTCGCTGTTGGAATCTCAGAATGGCCAATAGACGTTCTTACACACCCTGTTGATGTGATCCAGGAATTTTCCGAAAAAAATAATTTAGTTGGAGTGCATATATAAAACACTTTAAAGGGAGACAAAGAGTGATAATCAACTCTCCTCCATTATGCTTTCTTGTGCCCCAAGACACCATCATTACAACAGTGTGGGATAATGGCCTTAGTGAGGTTGTCACCATATAGAAATATATAGGCACTGATGACATGCAGTACATGACATTAAGAGGCTTTTGGATCTGTGAAGACGAGAGTCATATGCTATTGGTTAAAACAACTCACCACAACGTCAACATGGGAGGATCACTGCCTCACATGGACATGTGGTTCAGGCCTGGAGTGCATATATGTGTGCAGCACATACAAGTCACACATAAGAGAAAGACAACTGAGTTCAAAATCTACTTTGTATGGGATAGAGAGAGGTATAGACTGAGAGCTGGATGTGTGCTTCCGATGCCATCAAAAGTGGTATGGAGAGATCATGGTGTTTTGCCAAGTGGTAGAAGGCAGGAGATTGGTCAACCTGCGAGCAGGTAATCGTAAGCTAGTTTGGATGGCAGTGAAAGGGTACATATTGTAAAAGGTATCATGCCAGGCATGTTCACTGATATCAGCTCAGATTTTTGTATGATTGCATGCTAAAGCGAGGGCAATTGTCTACTACTAAAGGGGGGCCCGCAATGAAAGTTGGTCGCTAAGTGGTGAATAGGGGTGTCTCCTAGATTTTGTACACACTATATATTGTATGGAATGGCAGGTTCCTCCTATGTCTAACACCACGGTGTCCTCCTTGTGAAAATGCTCCCTGACCATTCCTACCTTGTCTTTGTGTTGAATCAAATGCTCAATGGCAATGCACCTGCACCAAATCCTGTGAGTGAACTAGGAGTGGTAAGCGAGGTAAGCCAATTGTGTTATGAGCTGGTCTAAAAGGGGCTCACCAAAGTCAGGTAAAAGGCAATGTTGCCATTGTTGGAAGAAAGAGTAGAGGGAGAGTGGAACATGATTGCCATTCATGCGGATGGCGATTGCAAAGATGTATTGAAAAGTCTTGACACATTGTATGTGCAGACGGACTTGTGTGCTCTGCGCCAGCACGAAAGGGGCATCTCCATGTCAGATCTCAGAGATGTCATCTTTGTGGATAAGTGTGAAAAGGTGCTAGATTTCTATGACTGCAATGTGATGGAGGTGCATTAGTTTTACAGGATATACATGGCCACAGATAGGATGGTGTCAGACAGACCACTTAACTCCATAGTAAACTGTCTCCGGCCCTGCAAGGCGCTGCCTATCCATGGTACCATGGTTGTCATTGCTGCAAGCCGGAATTTAAAAGTGGTGTTGCGAGGAGATAAACTCACAAGAGATAAATTGGAGAAAACAATATGGTGGTACCACAAGTCCAGGAAGTCGGTCTCGCAGGAATGTACGGAAAGGGAATTAATAGTGTACATGACACGCATGACACCTAAGTGCACGTAATGTGATTAGATGGACAGATTGCATTGAAAATTTGAGCATGGTATCTCCCACCTGAACCTCTTGCTTGCTTATATGGTGGATATAGACCTATTGTCAAACTTCAAAGCTTTGAAGCAGCTCTTACTAGAGGATCTGGTAGAGAGGCATCGACAATCAGACAAATGGCATCAAATAGTTGACTTGTATATTAGAATGCGATGAGAGGAAAAGCTGTCAATATATGTCAAGGATGCTGAGTCTTTTTGCTCGTTGCTGCAATATATGCATGCAGTGGTCAGAGGATTGGTGGCCCTGTACTTTGTTCTAATGGGCACAACACATCAAAATTGGAGACCTCGAGATTTGGATGTATACACACCAACAGTGGCGGTGGCGGGCACCGTGGTCAAGTACCTGTGCAATATGGAGGGTTATTCACAAGTAAGAGTGGAGGATTTCTCAAACAAACCCGATGTTGAGAGGGCCAACAAACCGGTGGCATGTGTTACACATTTGACACATTCAAAATGTACCGGCATCTACGTTTTTTATAGCATCAGGCTGTCCACATTGTACCTGTTGGCATTCACCTGGGAAACATACCGTGTGAACTTTGTAGGAGCCAACCACCTATGTGTTACATACCTGCAAACAACATTGAAAAGGAAGGTGATCCTTATTAGACAGGGCAGATGTGGAGGACACATGAGAGAGTGCATGCAAAAGTACAAAGGGCATGAATTTAACCATGTAGAATTTGCTCCAGAGGGGATCAGATGTACAGAAGGATGCCCATCAGCATACTGTGTGCACACCTTGCAATGCTTCTTCAACATGTCAAGTCTCACAGTTCTTTTCAAAGATAAGGAGGATAGTCCAATAGAGGCAGACGGCTTTCTAAGAGTGGCCCCAGTGTGGACGTGGAGAGGAGGTGTTTGCCAAGGATGTTGTGAAAGACAGGGCAAAAGGATGGTGATCATGGATGATTACTATTTTGTGTGAGAAAAAATGGCTTAGTAGGTTGTAGAGGACATGGCATGGGTATATGGACCAATGTGAGCTGGTTGCTTCCCAAATGGTATGTACTAGTTGGTAAATAGTGATAACATGTTAAACACAAGACAAACAGAAAGCTTAGAGGACCAAGATATGGATCATGCAATAGATTGCTGAGAAAACTAAGATACAATACAAAGTATAACAGAATTGCATGCCCATAGAACAAATGTATGTGATCATAGCTGGCATTGTGAGAGTAGTGACTCCCTGCTAGAGCAAACCTACTGCTCGAAGAAACTGACTATTGTGTATATGAGCTCCACTGTTATGAAGTGGTGAGTACTGAGACCGGGATGAGATGAGCTTGCCTATCAACACATTCTAATAACAAGGGCTTTTCAGCGGACAAATGTTGCATGTTAACTAGTAGAAACAAGAGACTATTGTATGTATAGGACATGACAAGGCATAGCATGAGGATCTCGCTGCAGAAGGTTGTGTCAAAATGGTGATGAATGTAGGTGCTCTCATCATATTAATAGTCCTTAGTAAAATACACTATAAAGAAGATGGGTTTGTTTTGGCTACTGCATTGGATCACATGTCTAAAGACAGAGGTGCAACTGAGGAAGAGTGAGCATATAAGGGGAGTGTCCATCTCGCAATTGACTGTTTGGTGAAGAATGGGGATGCAGACTTCAGATTTCCCTCCATGAGCAATGTATGTGGCATGAAGTGGTAGCCAAACAGCTTCGTGAAACTGGGCATGGTTAGTACTCTGAAGGTAACAAGGGGCCCTGTAGTAACCTGAAGGCAGGAATTATAACAGTTGCATGCCTTCAACTGGCGACCCACTGAGCAAAATGGCATGGTGCGAGGGCTTGTGGTAGAAATGAGAGCACAGGAAGTTGTAAGATGAATGGACAAGGCAGGACCAAGATGATAACATGGAAAAAAAACTTCTTGCTCTAAGGTAAAGCAGAAAATTTGAGCTGGCCACAATTTAAGAGTGCGATGCTTAGAGGGCAAAGAGAATGCCCAGCTCAATGCCATAATTAAAGGATGGGTCAGTTGGATTTGACATGTTAGGTGGAATGGTTGGTATGCAATCCTGTCCTAGGTGATCTGAACATGTAGTGTGAGTGGGTGCTGTCCCAGAATGAGAGCATCATGTGCAGGAGGGAAACTTAGATGGACCTCTGAGGCTGGCACTTGAAATGTAAGTGTATGGGTTGCAAGATGTAAGTGTGGCTGAAGGATAGAGTGCCTGTAAGTAACAACCACATTTGGATGGCTTGCTTTCCTGCTAATATTAACTTTTTCTCTATTTTGGCAGGGTCAATGACAATATATTGATAGGTATTCTGTGTCGGGGACTTGTAGTGCCTCTGGGTAATGGAGTTCTCTGGATGCCACCTCTCATACACAAGAATCATATATGGGGTGGACCACAAACCCAAGGCCACACAAGGCAAGCTTGCATCTACATCACATATGTGCAGGCTTCCAAAATGGTTGCCATTAGTTGATGGTACTCCTGGCAAGGGAGAGAAATATGTATACATCCACCATATGTTATGATAAAAAAATGAACAGATGATTTGCATAGACAGCAGTGGTATTTAGAGTGGAAGTCGATCCACATGCTATATAGCACAATGTTGCATTGACTGAAATCATTGTCTGTCATCATCACATAACAATATTGCATGGGGAACTTTCATTGAGGGGAGAAGATTTGTACATAGTAGATGTAGTTGTGTATTCAACTGTATTGGGGGTGCTAATGAGATGCCCTAGGTATGAGGGTGTTGTGTAACATGTTGTTGAATTAGGTCGAATTGATTGCGTGATGCACTAATGAGATGTGCGTGACATTTGGACGGCACAATTAACAAAATCATAGTGCTGGACAAGAGTGGATCACAAACACTGCAATTGATAGTACACATGGAAAACTGGGCAACATAAGCGCCGCACCGAGGCATAGTTAGGACATCCGAATTGGTCAGAAATATGCAATGTTGCATGGCATCTTCATCATTCTGCTCGCCTTGCTTGTTGGAATCCTCAACCTTAACCATCACCTGCATGTCATACTCAACACACGATGACAGTGTTTTTACACTGATAAAGGTCCACAATCACTTCTTCTAGGTATGAGTAGTTGACTGGCAAATGTGCATACAGTCGATAGTGGTTGCAGGAACCACACTTTGACCCCCAGCTTAGCTGGGCACACCTGACACAGTACAGCACAAATGCGAGGGGCAAAGAGTGAGTAGAATAGACGGTCTGGGAATATTTCTGATACCTGGCTGAGTGTGGGGTTGGAGGAGTGCGCTATGTAATGATACAGTGAGTATTTCTCTTGTAAGATCGGTGTATCTTGTGCATTGACACTTTCAGTTCTACCATGCACAAGTCAGAAGATCCTTGCAACCATGTACAAGTTGTTGCATATGACAATAGTGGCAAGCGATTTGACATGGTGGCTTGTAATGGCAAAGTGTGGCATGCACTGCACATCCTTGAGGATAGGAGCAAGTGGGACATGGTGCTTTTGGTGGAGGGGTAGAACTAAAGTGTATTCTTATGCATGCTTTCATATTATCTTGCTATGGTTGCTTTCCTTTGTTGATGAATGTACAGCGGTCTTGCTTTTAGCACATCAACCTGGAATGCAGAGGGCTATCATATTACATGAAGTGACACATGCAGTATTAACCCACTGTGGTGACACAATATAGTTGTTAATGCACTGTCATTGGCAACTTCAATGCTGAACCCACTCACAGGGATTGCAACCGTCCAGGATGTTAATCAAGAGCGTGATCAATGCTAACATGCAAGTGGAATAAGTACAGGCTGAGAGGTTGCATGAGACAGGAACAAGTGGCAAGTGGATGAAGGGACACGCACCAATGTTGAGTATAGAGTTTTGCTCTCTAATGGCAGTGAATGCTCAGGGTTGGTCAGAAGAAGATAGATTGTAGTTCAAAACTGAGAAGCAACTCATGGGGATGCACAATCATCAATAATCTTCTTTCTAAAATGCTTAGACAACTCTAGATGACCTTTGCTTGAATCTCAGCTTAGTGCATTTGCTGAAAACTTGTGAAGTTAGCACAAGGAAGAGTGGTCAGAAGGTTCCTACATGAGGGGAGTTGCTTGCTCTGAGTACTGATTGTAGTACAATAATGAGCCTCATTGTTCACAATCAACAAGTGATTAGGAGAAAATAGTAAGATGCTCAAAGAAAAACAGAGGATGAGTGGTGTTGTACTTACAAATAGATGCACCGCTCTTGAGGAAACATATGTTGTGTTCCAAATGTGTGGGAATGCGCAAGGGCAAGTGGTGGGTTCAGACAAAATGAGTGCATGATCTAGTGTGCAGCAGAAATCGTGACGTTAAGCATGCCTTGAAACAAAGTACCTGTGAATGGCTATTAGAGGACAAGTTTTGTTTGTTGAGATGTCAGGGATGATAAATGTACTGTGATGTGCAGCTAGTCGACCATCTACGAGTTGCAAGGCTAGGGACATTGTACTGGACAAGAACATGAAGGAGCAAAAGTGAGCACTAAGGTTTCAAAGAGGATGACCCAAAGCACAAAAATGGTCAGGCAAAAGACCTAGAGACAAGACATTGAGTCACGCATGTTAACATGTCGGAGACGAGAAACATATGGTAATGTGCAACTCATAGTCCAACTTGTGCCTAGTAGCAAAAAGCGAAGCCTGCAACATGGTAATTAACAAGAAAGTGAAGGTGCGAGAGGAGCAGATGGAGACAGACATGTGATGTGTGTGGGTGAAGGTAGGTAGAAGGAGGCCTGAACGGGCTTTACATGATGATGTGTTGCTTACAAATGTGACTGCATTGGGTCCCAGGTGAGGCCTAGAGGGCTGTGATATAAGTAAGTGTTTATGCCAGAGCATATGAATGTGTGCATATCAGGATAGTGTTCATGGATTGACATGTCAATAGGTAATTAGTCACAAGTTATGAGGCAGTGTTCACATCATAATTGAGTTACTTGACCAGCGTTGATACGCTAGAGGTGGCTCTAAGTGCCGAGCACAACACCAAAACAACCTCTAGAGCAAGGGGTGCTGGAGCTAGTATCTGATACACAAGGAATTGTTAGCTACGACTTTAGAAATCGAGAGCGCACTTGAAGAGTAATGGGGAAGGTGAGATTATAGCGCCCGAACGGATTCGGGACTGTACCGAACACCGACCGAACGTTCGGTCGGTAGAGTCGGGTCGGGGATTCGTTCGGTAACGAGAAGGTAGTGCCGCGACCGACAACTACGTGCTTCAAGAGCCACACGGGACTCTGACAATATACGAGGGCGGGCGAGAGGGACGATCAAGGAGACGAGTACGAACGCGAACGAGGCCGAACGACAAGGAGGACGAGTTTACGAAAGTCGGCGAAGACGATTTCAATGGTTGAGACGAGTGCGAGTGAGCTCTGAACTGTGGGGTGCAAAAGCTGGTTTATTCCAGAGTTGTGTGTAGGTTTTTATAGTAAATGGAGCCCCTAAGTAAATATCGAATGGGAAATGAGAGTAAGTACCGAACGGGCACCAAGACCTAGCGATCAGCGAAGATAAGAAGGTAGGGGAAATGTCCATATGTGTTCCGAAGGCGATAAGGTAAAAGTCTATCAGCGATGACGAAATCCCGAACGTTCGGGATCCATCATCCGAGCGTAGGTAGCAGGAACAGGTGCTGAAGAGCCAATAAGAAGGAAGAAATAGTAAATGTACGACTTGGATGGCCAAGCAATGGTGTGCGATTGCGTTCGACCGAACATGTGGAAGTCGGGCTGATAAGCGATAAGGACTGACTGGGCACAGATAACGTCGGCCGAACGGGGTGTCTGATCCCGATCCCGTCATAGAACATCGTAAGGATCCTTCGATAACTCCTGTGCGGTCATGGTAAGTACGTGACGTATGCGTGAACTGACCCAAGTGCTGCCGAACATCGTTCGGTGGCCTGCCGTCGTTCGGGTAGGGACCGACTGTGTTCGGTAATAGTCGGCGTCTTCGGTACTCGTCTAGCGCTGTTCGGTATCTCCCCAAAGCTTCTTATATACCTCCCTCGGACCCTAGCGCGGGTGCATGCTCATCAGCATGCCTTATCATATGTGAAGCACGTGTTAGAACACAGTCCTAACACTACCCCCTCCTTAAAGTAATCTCTAGTGCTTAATGTAATAGAAAGTGGTAGGGGGGGTCTTAGGTATGTGTATTATCAATGAGAGGGATGAAACAAACTAGATAGCCTGTCTAGTTAGCTGTGTTAATCATGTGCTCTATAGCTTGTTTGTGACATCTGTACTCCTCTGCCACTTGATCAATCTGAAGCCTAAGTTGATGAGCCTTCAAACAATATATGTTATAGTCTTGAATAAATCCTCATGGCATAATATCTATTCTCTTATAAATGCACATAATTAGACATTTTATAATGAGATGGCTGGTGCACCCACATTCCCAATAGAAGTGTTTCTCAGGAGGATACAGCTAGATGGCCTCAGAGGCTTAGGCTCCTATGTGCCACTCTTTATTTCTTATAATAAAAATAAACAGTGATTAGAGAGACAGCATGTCAATAATAATAAGAGAGAAAAGGCAATCTCTGCTAAGGGTAGTAGATGAGGCTGTAATAGGTGATGGTGGGGTCAATAGCAAGCAAAGAGCCCAGATATTTTTGTTCCCTTACTCTAAATTATAGAGTGGACTGGTGGGTCAAAAATTGATATTGATATTGTTAGGTTGAAGGAAGGCAAGATGATCATTTAGACAAGGTTGAAAGATTGACAAAAGTTGTGAGAACAACCTAGAGACCTTTCATAAAAATCAATGCAATAGATACAAAAGACATTATGAATCCTCCCAAGTCTTCCATATTAGGGAAACTTAATGAGGAGGTGTTATAGTGCTAGACAAGCAAAGTTGACAATTTTAGTTAACTAATTTTCCCACCCTCCAGAACCACCAAAATTAATGCACATTTAGTAGACAAGCATTTTGAGCTCCTTATAAGCAAAAACTCATGAGCCAATCTCACATCAATTACATCTTATTGATTTTGACCCTCAAAAATTTGGCCAACTCCTAAATTAAATGGTAGGGCCTTAGAAATAGCATCAATCAACTCTATTTTTTTTATCTGAGTTTAATAGTAGTCTTAAATAGTTTCAAAAAAATTTACTAAGGTTGTAACAGTGGTGCATTCCCAAACTATAATACATCAAGCTCCCAGCTTATGCAGCATTCAAAGTATTCCTGAGGGTGCCCTTCGGGATAGAAACATGCATCAAATATTCAGCATCTTCGGGAAAAATCAATCCACTTGAGAAACTTACCTAAATTTGAGTCAGACACTAAAGAAGATATAGGTGATATCTTGAGATGAGATCCTCATGCAAGTTTGAAGCTATCACTGTTAGATGGTGCTGCATTAAAGGATAAAATACAGAATAGAGAAGAGCTGCCAAAGCACAGGATGGAAAAGATGAAAGATATGATGGTGGAGATGCTGAAGGACGTTGATCTTGATGATCCACAAGACAGAGACTGGCTCTCATCTACAAAAAAACCTAGTGAGTTCTCAAAAAACTACATTATGATTAATACTGGATGGACCATGAATAGCAGGCCCACGTAAATTGCACTCACATGGTCCTGTTATCAACAATAAGTTGGCGTGCATGCAGCAATGCCCGGAGTAAACACAAGCCCGAGAGAGACAAACAAAGCTTGAGAGTTACTTCTCAGCAAGCTTCAGATGCACATCAGACAGTGAACAAGAGTTGTCTGACAATTGTCACTCACTGTCTAGGATAGTAGACAGTCAACTTGACTTGAGTTGACTGTCTGCTGTTTCTGCAACCATATCACCATCTTCTACATGGTCATTCACACTAGCACTGTCCCTATCCTCTTGCATGCTATCACCGCACTCGCAATTTACATTGATTGGTGCCGATGTGTTGTCCTTCACACCACTCTCATCCTCGTCCTCTTGCATGCCATCGCCACACTTGGAATTTGCATTAATTAGTGCCAATGTGTTGTTTATCTGCAAATGTCCCTAGAGACAGTTGAGTCCAGTGCCACTTGAGGAGGGTTTGAAAAGGCAAAAGGATCAGTCAGAGGTGGGGGACCACTGGTGGTTAGAGGGAAACAAGGTAGGGGCCACTGGTAGTTAGAGAGAAACACAGCTGGTGTCAAGATTGAGGAAAAGGATGAGATTGAAAAGATGGATGAGATGGATGAGTTACTAGAGGCAGGTGGGGCTGACCCAAAGTCAAAGGAGGAGGTGTGGGATGGGATCTGTTATGAGAATAGATCAAGGATGATCTCTTGGTGGCACAGAAATGCACTGAGGTCATACAGCTACTTTTGCTACAGAACTTTGCCAACCTTAAATTAAAGGGTGTTCGTTACATCCCCATAAGCAAGGCAATTGCCTGCCAGTAGCATGAAGGCCAAGGGGTCCATTTTTCTTAGCAAGTCTGTGTGCTTGCGCGCTATTATCGACTCTTCAAACAGCTTCCCGTGGAAAAGCAAGGAGGTAACAGAGGGCACTCACTTTTGAACAACAATCGCATGCAGGCTGCATCTCAACAGCACCTCTCCAATTTAAAGACAGGAGATGTGACACCTCACATCTTTCACCATGCCCTCAATGAAAAATCCTTCCATTACTAGGCATCGCACTTGCAAAACCATTATCAGAGTGCACAGCGAGATGCTGGCTCATTAAACTTAGCTAGCAACACACAAGATTAAAGAAGGGAACCTACATGGATGGACATGAGTAACCAGATGTTCAAAAGTATAGATCGGAGGAGTTTGTACCATTGATGGCCAAGTATAAGAGATCCATGGTGCAGTGAGTGATGGAAGAAGGGAGTCTGATCTATGTCAAGCCCTTGCTTGGTCCTAGAGAGAAGAGGGTCATTGCTGTCTTCCAAGATAAGAGCTGTTTTCATGCAGGCGAGTAAAAACCAAATATCTGGTCAGTTCCTTCATGGTGCACTGTGCTTTATTGCTCATCATGCATTATTAAGGAGTACGAGGGGGTGAGCAAAAGGTCATGAAAAAGGGGCATGGCTAGCTTATTCATGTTTCTGATTTTGTGGAGGAGGAGAATGGCTGCCTTTTTGTGTGCAATAACCATAGCAAGATCACAAAGGATGCCCAGTGCATAATTTATCCTAGTACAAATAGCAATCCATGGTGGGATCATACTCAGCTTCTCACACAGGTTGATGATGCCATTAACATCTTCAAAGAGCTGCACCCACAATACACAGGTTTGTTTATTTTTGACCAGTTCTCCACACATGCATCACTTAGTCTTGACTCTCTTGATGCATTTGAGATGAACAAATCAAATGGTGGAAAACAGCAAGTTCAAAAGGATACTATTGTTCCCTTAAATGATCCTGTCATTGAGTACTGTGGCAAGGTTTAGAAGATAACAACCAAGAATGGCAAGGCAAAGGAATTACAGCAGACTCTTACAGAATGTAGCTTCAATGTCCGTATAATGAAGGCCAAGTGTTCTCCAATTTGTCTTTTCAAGAATGACACTTGTTATATGGCCCAACTCCTGAGCAAGCAGGATAATTGTTTTTTCAAGAATCCTTTCTTGAGCAGAAATTGAAAGCTTGAGGTCACATCTATATCTTTCTTTGAAAGTTCCATTGTAAGCTTAATCATATTAAGATGATCAGTTTCTTCAGTCTTTTCTTTTATGGTATGCTCATATTATTCAGTACTAGGGCTGGTACAAGCATTGGTACTATGAAATTTACAAAGTCAAATTCAAGAATGCAAAGAAAATGGCATAGCAATGCCTTGATGAGCGTCTTGTTGAGGTAATCCACCAATTTTTTAATCAATTATAATGGTTTATGGGTGCATATTATAAGGGGCTTACAGGGAAGGTGGTGGAGTGGGCTATGCACAAACAAAAGTCACACAAAAGGGTCTGTTAATGCAATGCTAACCTGAGATTTACTCAGATTTACTCAAATGTCATTTGAGGCCTGTTTACATTTTGTTTTTTTCTCTCAAAAAATTGGCCACCCTTATTTTACCATGGGAACTTCCATAAAGGGCATTTTTAACTCCTTTTGCTTCCCTGAGTCCAAATCTAAACTCAGTTTGTCCTCAAAAAATCTGCCTGGGGAGTTAGCAAAATTGTTGACTTTACTTGTCTAGCACTGTACTATGATTGATAAAGAACTTAAAAAACACATTATTAAAGAAAACAAGAAAGACAAATGGTTACTAGAGATGCTTGCTAAGGTTAAAATATTAGGACCCTGCAACATAAAAAAGAGAATGCAAGAATGTGAAAAATAAAGAAGGATTTATTCTATATAAGGGAAAAATCTATGTTCCTTAAAATAAACAATTTTGTCAAGACATTATTAAGTTAAATTATGACAGCTAGGCAGTAGAACATCTAGAACAAAGAGGAACACTAGACATGGTAAGACAAGAATTCACTTGGCTAAGATTATTAAACACCATCTACCAATACATAAAAGGCCATGCTACCTATCAATTTACTAAAAATAATACATATCTTACTATGATACCCTTATAGCCAATGAAGATTCTGAATCAACCCTTTGTGATGATTACCACGTAAGATAAAAAGCAATAGCTTTAAAGTCTAAATAAGTAAATAAATTGCTAAGGTGAGTGCATATGGGCCTAGAGATAAGGATCACATGATAAGTGAGTAAACCAATCAGAAACTTAGGAGCTTCATAGATAAAAAAGGAAGAGATCAACAAAAGGCATAAGGACAATATTTGGCTGCTTCTTATTTGGGACATTAAAGCTGATCAAATGTGCTAAAGATGTGAAGTGTACCAAACCAATTGGTGATTAGCCATAACAGTCTACAAAGAGCCCCAAATACTAGGAGTGCTAATAAATCTATAAAATGACCATGAACAGCTTTGAATGCCAGTGTAGAGGTCTAAATGCAAAGTCGGCACTTGCTCAATAGCTGAGGGCTCCAAATGAATTAGGATTGGTCAGAACTTGGTATGCCAAATAGCCAAAGAATACTAAAAAGCTGCCAAAAGTAGAATATCAGTATCTAGAGCAGACTCATGCTTATTAGAAAATGAACTCTGAACTATTAAGTATAAAAGCTACTCTATTCTAGGATTGTGTGTAGGTTTTTATGATAACAGGAGAATTTAAGTAGAATATCAAATAAGAAATGAGAATAAGTGATAAACCAGCACCAAGACCTAGTAAGTGTTAAAGATAAGAAGCTAAGAGCAATGTCCATATGAGCTCTGAATGTGGTAAAGTGAAAGTCTATTATGAAGACCAAATACCCTAACAATTGGTGTCTAGTGTCTAAGCATAAGTAGTCAGAGTGTGTTTCTAAAACTAATAAAAATAAATGTAGACACAATATATGCATTATAAAGCCAAGCAATAGGGCAATATTGTATTTGACAAAACATATGGGAATCACAAAGATAAGAGATAGGAACTGACTAAAGACAAATAATATTAGCTAATCAGCTTATTTGGCTTGGGTACTGTTATAAGATATTATAAGGATGCTCTGCTGACTCTTATACGGTAATAGTGAGCACATCAACTCTGTTTAAAACTGACTAAGCTTTGTCAAATGTCCTTTAGTGGCTCAATATCATTTGGTTGAGAGCTAATCATCTATAGCAAGGGCTAATATCTTTGGTATTCTAATCTTGTTATTCAGTCCTATCCTAAAGCTCTCTAAATATCTCTTCTGGACTTCAAAGCAAGTATATACTCATTAATAGTAAGCCTTATGGTGTTCACAAATAACATGACATTTTACATTCTGCTTGCTGAGGACAAACTTGTGAACTAGAAGAATGCAGGCATGGTAAGTCATTGTTGTTATCATTGCCATTTCTAGAGATGTGTGCACTAAATGCTTTATTATCTTCATCTGGAAAACCACCCTCTTGTATTAACTCTGAATTATATCTAATAGTCTCTAAAAGTCTCTAAAAGTGTCAATAGTATCTAAAAGTGTCTAATTTCCTAATTGGGAGCAACACATTGTAAGCATTGGATTGGATTTCTAAATTGGGAACCACCTCTTTCTATGGCTGAAAAGACAGTTTCTAATTTCATGATATTAGCACTAATTTCATACCAAGAAACCTTTAATTAGTAGCAGAAAATAGTAGGTACTACTGATTTATCAGTGAGAAGATACTGATGTAACACATGCTATGCTGCTTCAGCACATATGCCTGCACTGTCACCTCGTAACTCTTTTGCTAACTTTCTAGCTGTCTTTACACTTCCTAAATTACACCATGCACCTCCCATATGGCCTTGTTCTGGTTTCGCTCAAATGTGTGTGTATTATGTCCAGCTCAATGTTCCACATATGGCACACCTCATTGTCCTGCTCAAGCTTGTCATCTAGTGAGATGGAAGCACTATGCCTTATCCAACTTCATTTCAGCAGCTCCTGGACCTGCTATGCAAGGTCATTCAGCTGCTTCTGCAGCAGGTCGTTCTCACATGCACTTCTGCACTATCTCCTGCATATTCATGAAGGTAGATTGACAGTTGTGCAGCAACTCCACAAGCTAGGACACAAGCTATGTAGCTCTCAGCTGCATGTGCTGGTACTCCTCATGCTCCTGTGCTAGAATTAGTGCCTATGTACAGACTAACATGCCATTGCATTAGCAAAGAAACAGAGCAAGAAAGAGAGAGTGGGTTTGCATACCTGTTCTTCAATCTGTGCAAGCACTGCACCAAGGGTGCACTCTATGTGGTCATACTATGTCATTTTGTACACATGTCAGGTGCGAGGCTGGGGACATGAGAGAGAAAGACATGTGTTGATGCTCCTAGCTGCTTCGTTGGCGGCTTGGTGGCCGTAACAAGAGGCTGTAAAGACTTCAGTACCTTGACCTTGCAGGCAAGATTGTTGTCATCATTGTCAGCCAATGCCCACTGCTGTATCTAGGAAACCCCTCCTTCTTATTAGATTCTAATTGTTGATAATCATTGATAATGCTGGTTTGAGTGGATTATAGTATATCATGGCTGATTATCCATAATCATTTTTATAATCAAATTTGTAATCAAGGTAGCATTGTCTATACTAATAGAGTTGTATTAAATGTTACAACTCAATCATAGTTTCACACCTTCTAAATCTAAATTATATGAGTGCCACAATCTGTTTTTACCCTATATAAAGTGTATTCCTTATTTTCCATTGGTTTATTATCTTTTTAGCTGATGCTTAAATTGAAACATGAAGGACCTGATTTTTTGGGTATTTATAGACCTGTTTATTTATAAGATAGAGGAAAGATAAATGCTGAATAACATCAAAAATGTTGACATTGCCTATATTAGATCTACTTATTGAGATTACCAAGATAATATGTTAGACTCTGTGGCTTAGTGGCTTAGAGCATCTGTCCCAGGTGTTTGCATACATGAGGTTATTGGTTTAATTCTGGCAAAAGGCAAGTTTGTTACAAGGTATACTATATGGTTAAACTGTTTAATTAGTGCTCTAATAAATATGACTCTACAAAAACTCTATAAGAACTGAGATGCTTGATTTATTCTTATTTTTCCGAAATTTTAAGTTATAATCAATGCTAATAATTTCTAATTTAGAAAAATCATATCTAATTAGAACAGGATTAGAGGGGGGTAAGCTAAAAGTCTCTAATCCTAATTATTCTTAATAAGGCATAAATAAAACTAATGAGAGCATAATATAAGGGGGTGATTTTCCAGATGTTATAGGACAATCATATAATGTGTGCCTTTTTTCCTTTCTCTTTTCCCTCTACTCCTTTATGATCACATACATGCTGATGCTAATGTTCCTTCTGCAACAACCACTGTGATGGGCAACCTGCTTTGCTTAATCATAAAGCGGATCATTGAGTGTGCAAAGCAATAGTAAATAGCTATGTGGCTATTTATGATTTGTGCTTTATTTCTTATTCTTTTTCTTTCCCCTTACTGTGGTAGCACTAGCACACACTAGCTTAATAAGCCATAATCTCATGTATATAGTCTTACAGGGTTAATATGGGCATATATAAATATAAGCAGGTCTATTGATATGAGCAAGTCCATTACTTGCTCACAAATATACCTGCAAGCATGATGCACCTACCCAATGGGCCAAAACATATAAAGCAAGGATGCAGGCAAATAGTAGGTGTTAAACATACATATTGTCATGTCATTTGATGTGAGATAGCAGATAAAGACATTATTTTCTATCTAATGTGGTGCAACATGATACACATCGCAAATAACAGCATCACAGCTCTACTTCAGCATATCTATCTAACTCCCTATTCTCTCTTGGCAACCCTATAGCCTTTTATAATCACATTTTGTGACACAACATCCCTAAGAGACTGCAAAAAGATCTGCTTAATAGTAAGGTTTACAAATGAAGATTCTTCAGGCACTGATTTTGATAACCTATGCCTATATATTTTTCTAAGCAAGTACTTGAAATGCTGTGGACACCATAATACCAGTTGAGAAGGCTAGGCTATATGTTGTCAAGATTATTTGAGTAAGCATCCTGCTTAAGGTTTCTAGAGAATTGTATGTCCTATTATGTTTGTGTCACATCTAATTCCTCATAAATCTTACATACAGTCATTGACCGGTCCTCTAGACACCATCAC
Organism: Heterobasidion parviporum; assembly: GCA_002994785.1. Taxonomy (NCBI): domain Eukaryota; kingdom Fungi; phylum Basidiomycota; class Agaricomycetes; order Russulales; family Bondarzewiaceae; genus Heterobasidion; species Heterobasidion parviporum. The sequence goes on along the minus strand of PDUQ01000001.1, from coordinate 3,221,047 downwards.
TCACCCAGACACCTGGCTCTCTTACTTCCAAAGCTTGAGTTTCTCTGCACTTTGAACTCCACATAAGTTCCCAAAGGGTAGTACTGGATAGCGCAAATATATTTGGGTACTTTTTTCTGCTGGTGTGGTTCTCAAACAGGTGGGAAAAAATTCGTAAGCTTTGGCATGGCCTGTTTTTGAAATGTCGAGCATGCATGGACGGCTAGTATTGTGGGCTTGCACAAGACAAGAGTGGTTCATGCAGTCTGGAATATGTTGATATGCTATTGGTGTACCTATTTGACACAATAGGGACTTGTGCAACATGATGAGACCTTCACAATTTCCCAATTAACGCAGACTTATACCCACAGGCCTCTTGACAGTCACAATGTGTCACATGCGGGCTCACACGGGTCACCACATGTCACACTAGGAACATGTGACACTCAGGGTGCGTGGCCTGCCTGCCATTACCCTCGTGCAGACTCGAGGTCTACCGCCTGGCTCCGGTATTGCTCGTATCTGCTCTTGACTTTCATCTCCCATCTCTCTATCCCTTTGTCTATCTACTTGCTCACCTCATTACTACTATACCAATGCCAGGAAGACGGGCAAAAACTCAGTCAAAAAAAAACCAGGAAGCAAGTGTTATTAAAGATGAGTTAATGTCCTTGGCCATGAATATGTATCGGGAGTCACAGGAGAAGCCGCCAAGTGAGCGAAAGGGTCTACGGACTGTTTGTCAGGAGGTGGAGAAGCTACATAAGGAGATGACAGGGAATACCGTAAAGCTCAATCATGAGACATTGCGTAGCCGGGTGAATGGGAGAGTGTCGATTCAGCAGGCAAACAAGTTGAAGTCGTGGTTGAAGTCGGAGGAAGTAGATGTCATCATCGAGAATGCTCTTGAGCTTGCAGCGAGAGGGTTTCCACTCAGTCCACAGCGTCTTCGCGAGCATGCAAATGAGATCCTGAAAGCACGCTTAGGAGATGAGTTTCCAGAAGGGGTGTAGGAGTTCAGTGGCCTTACCGTTTCGTCAAGAAAAATGATGATCGCCTCCGCATGTGCTGGTCTCGCTCACTGCATACCAATCGTGGCCGGGCTGTCAATCCGACAACAAACGAGGATTATTTTGATCTTCTTGGGTCTACCATGGCCAAGTTTGATATTGGGCGGGAAAATACTTGGGCAACAGACGAGACGGGTATTCAGCCGGAATCTGGGCAGAAGGAGCGGGTCATTGGAAAAGCGGGTGAGAAGAGTCAGTACCAGCAGCGGAGTGGGAGCCGAGAGAATATTACCGTCATCGTTACCATTTGTGCCGATGGCTCATCCATAGCACCCGCTGTTATCTTCAAGGGGCAGGGTTATTCAACATCCTGGAAACAGAATAATCCCCTCAATGCATCGTGAGTTGTACTGATTGGGAAAAAAGTCCCAAATGATGAAGGTACTAACCTTCTCAACTCTATTAGAATCAGCTATTCGAAGAAAGGCTGGGTGGATGGTGAGATCAGTGTGCAATGGATCGAGGATTTCGACAAGAAGACCAAAGCAAAAGCAGATGGCCGTTACCGCCTCCTTCTTGTCGATGGCCATGTCTCTCATTACACTCGAGGCTTTCTTGAATATGCCCGAGAGCACAAGATTGTCGTCCTCTGCTATCCCGCTCACGGCACACACGTCTATCAAGGGCTCGATGTTGCTGTCTTCTCTGTACTAAAGAGAGCATGGTCCAACGAGCGTGATCAGTATACACGCGAGACAGGTGGGGTGGTCTCAAAAACTAACTTTCTTGCGATCTACGGACGAGCACATGTCAAGGCTCTCACAAAGCCCACAATCATTAGCGCATTCGCAAAAACTGGAGTTTGGCCATTCAACCCCAAGGTTGTCACGCCTGCAATGATGGCACCAAGCCTTGAAACATCGCGTCAGGCCGCCACACCTGTAGCCCCGTCCTCACCTGTCAAGGCTATCGCAGATGCACTTGGTGCTATGCGATCCTCCCAAGATGGCACTGGACAGCACGCACCTACACTACGTACAGATGAGACCAATTTCCGTGTCCCTGCTGCGCTTCGCAACGCATTTTCACGCCTCGCTCATACCTCCGCTTCCTTTCTTGTCTCCAACTCACCCATCAAGTCGAACGCTCGTCCACCCACCATCAACCCCATCACCATATCCCCCGTAAAGCCACGCCACACTGATCTATATACCATGGAACCACACAGTGAGCGCGAGCAGCTCATGAAGCTTGCACTAGAGGAGGCAGAGATCAGGGAAGCTTACCTGAAGAAGCAGTTACAGGGTCAACAAGCCGCATCCATTCTTCAACAGATGTATTGTGAGCGGATTCGCCGGCAACTTGCTACGAAGGAGGAGAAGGCCAAGGGACAGGGAGGGAAAGGGAAGTTGATGGGGGATGGGAAGGCAAAGCTGTTGTCGGGTGATGCCTTTGTGATGATGGTTATCGAGCATGAAGAGACACAGAGGAGGGAGGCAGCCGAGAAGGAGGCCAGAAAAGCTGAAAGAGAGACATTTAGCCAGGTTGTGAAGAGGTGGAAAGCGGCAGAGGTTGAGAGGAAGAAGAGGAATGAAGAGCGTACCCAACGGTACAGGGTGGCTGTGGCAGAATGGGAGAGGGAGCGCGATGAGCGCAAACCCATGAAGCCACGCTGGACCAAGCCCAAAAGGGAAGCCCTTGAAAAGCCTGTCCTCAAGCCAAAGAAGCCATCCATTGAGCAGGAAGTTGGAGAGGAAGAGGGTGGTGGTGATAATGGTAATGATTCGGATCCATCGACTATGCGAGGTGCCGATGATGTGGTGGAGAGCGAGGACGACGAGGATGTGTTTTGGGAGTGACGCCGCTCCGACGCGCGTCCCTGTCACGTGTGACAGAAGCCCAAAGTGTCTAGGTGACCCATATGTCACGCTTTGCCCTCTCCCGCAAAGTTTTGTGTTTATATACCTGAAAATGCGCTCATATGGCCTAATTTTTTTTTCTTGCATCCTTCTTATGTATGTGAATGAATGTATTTATAAAATGTACCCGTGAAAATCAACATATCAGTTACCAGAAATTGAAGAAAATTGGGTGTCTAGAGTAGGGGTCAAAGACTGTACATACCTTTAGTGACTTGTTTTTTGCTTTGCCCAATAGAGGATAATGATAACACTCTTGACTAAAATCTTCACATTCACAGTTGATTTGTGACAAGAAGAGCTAATAAAGAATCTATAGGTGTGCAGGATTCTTAACATCAAGATAATAAAGTTTTTGGAGACAAAAAAAACACATGCCAATGGCAAACAAACTGAGTTTCAAACTCAACCTATATTCGCTTAACACAGGTATTCCATATTAAACTAAAAGATAATCTTATTAGTTTGCAATGACATACTCCTGATAAAATACCTTCCTCATATAATAAACACACAATTAGGACTTTGATGTTAAATTATCTAAACTGAGACTTCAATATTCTCTTCTTCTCCTTGATCTCTTTGTATATGTGAAGAGTAGCCAAATTTATGCACTGCTTTGAAAAATAGCTACAGAACAGTCAAGGCATAATTATTTGTGCTTGCCCTCATTCTCATAATCTGCAAAGTCTCCAATAAGCAAAATACATTGTTGAAGCAAAAAGATACTACTGTGCAACAAAAACTATCCACAAAACCATGAATTACAATCTCATAGTGAATTAGCTTGTAATGGTCATTAGTATACCAGAGGTAATTAGGCCTTGGCAATTGTACTTATGTCAATTGATAGCAGCATGATTTTGCAAAGTTTGACCAAGTCCATTCATATACCACAAGGTGTCTGGATTCACCATCTTTGTACATGTATACCAAACCTTTGTAGAAATCCCGTAGCATAACGGCTCCCAGATTTTGGTTTTTACAGCTTGAAAAGACCAATGAGACAGTTGAGCTCATTGTTAGATATTATAGAGTACCACCAGTCTCAGCTGCACTACTTGAGTTATGCTTAAAAAGTGTTGTGATAAACTTGCGTAATACTAGCAAGCTTCAAGATTAGAATTTGGCATGAAAAAAATGCCATATTGTGAAGAATAACTATATTTATAACTTAGATCAACAATTGAGCAATGAATAATGATCTGCTTTTATGACCCATACGATATTAGGAAACTTGTGTCTACCTAACCCTTGCAAGAGCATGTAAAAGACAGTTTGTAAGTTTATGTGTTTACAAGACCACTCAATTATTAGGTAAGCTGTAATTCCAAAAATACACCATTGTAACTTCAAAATTACTTTTTAATGTTATTATTAATAGTACAGTGAGTATGTTAGATCATATTTGTGCTGAAACCTTCCTGAGCTGACTATGGCATTTGAAAAATGTTAAGCTTTATAAAATCATAATATATGCTTTGTTGACAATATATAATATAAGATTAGTATAGAAATTAGCAGATTATAGAATATTGTTAATAATGAGGGAGATGAGTTACTTAGACAATATAATGATAACTGCTTATTTATATTCATATACTTTTCTGAGTAGTTTGTGGCCTTCAAAAAAGGCAGCTCTAATACTCTTTATATCAAGTACTACAGCTATGATATCAAGCTGTTTTATCTTGTTTACCTTTAATAAGGGTACTATGGCAAATAAAAATAATGCAGATGGCTATTTTGACTCAAAAGTTTGACTAAGGATGTTTTAGTAACTTTAGGTAAACTTGATCACTTTTTTGTATAATAATATAGATCTGTATATGTTAGGACTGTGTCCTAACACATGCTTTGCATGTGGACAGGAAGACTAGTCAGGTGGCTCGCTCGTGATACTAATGCAGACTTGGTTCCTTGACTCATCATTATTAATATGCTAACTGCATGAACGCTTACTTACGGTTCCTGTCCCTGTTCCTGGTTCCTGATTAATCAGATGTGGCTAGACATTTGATAACGGATGCAGACAGACACTACTATACTTAGTTACATTGCAGATCAGTAACATATCATCGCTTATAGATCTTGATCGTTTACTTGATCACTTCTGTACCTTAGAAGCACACAAAACAGATCGCAATCTTGCCCTAGATAGCTTGTACGTATAAGTAGCCGAGATGAGCTTCTAAGAAGCTTAGCTTGTTCACCTGTAATACACCCAATCTCTGCACTATGCCCGGTGTCTGGCTACCTTCCTAGCTCACGCTTTGTGAACTCTGTCAGATCTGAGAAACCTTTGCATGGTCTGACAACGCATTAGAGTCGTCTCTACTCTCTCCTCATTCTCCCTTTCCTTATCCTCCCTTCCTCATCCTGTCTAAGACCTATACCAGTCTTGCAGCTTTCCACGTCCTTACCTAGACTCCTCCTAAGGTAGTCTGTTGGATAAGAGAAGACGATCCCGTGCCTGCCGATCATCGAGAAGCGCTTGAAGATTATCTCCTTGAGCGATTCAAAGAACAAGCTGATAGCAACACCAATTTCCTACAAAAAGCCCAAAGACGATCAGTTGTCTTTATACGTTGGATGTTTACGATCTGAGACCCTATCTAGTGATAGCCTAGGGACCCCCCCTAGTGTATCGGTGCATATAGTAGGCCTACAACCTAACAGTATAGACTGTCTTGATTCTGCATAAAATCTGTGTATATATATGTAAATCAGCTATAAAATGCCAAATTTGATTATATTTCATAAATTTATGATATTTGGGTTGTATTTGGAAGACCCAAACAATTTAAATAAATCAAAGCATGTATACACTTTTTATGAGGTATAGTACAGTCATAGATACTTATTTAGTCTACACAAAAATACTTTATAGTTTTGGTTCAAAGGAACTTTTGTAAACTAAAGTGTAAATATCATTATAGATCTACACAAGACATAATAGTAGCAATAATTACCTACAATACATTATAACTAAGCACACAGTATATTGTTTCTTCATCCTAGGTTATTGACACCAGGTTACAGTATACTTTACATAAGCTAGCATATCATGATAATACCTGCATTCTAGGCCACATAAGTTACCTCTACCTAGAGCTACAAATTATTTCCATATAGACCAGATAGGTATCTAGGACTATACTACACCTTGTAAAAAATGTGTATATACTGTGATTTATCTAAACTGATTAGGTCTTTTAAGTACAATTTAAATTTAAAATATCATAAATTCAAGGAATATAATTAAATCTGGCATTTTACAGCTAAATTTACATATATATAGAGAGATTTTATATAGGATCAAGATAGTCTATTTTAACTTATATTGTCATGTAAAAAAATGATTAAGTTTATCTAAGGTTATTAAAAAATCCTTAGTCAAACCTTTAAGTCAAAATAGCCACTTGTATGATTTTTATTCATTATAATAAGTCTCTCATGCTTATAACTAAAAGTAGTGATCTACTTAGCTAATTATGCCACAGATTACTTAAAAAAGTAATCATTAACATAATAGGCTATTTTGGCACTTTGTTAGTATACTATAGGAGAGCTTAGTTGGCAGCAAGAGCTTTCATTACTAAAAGCAGAATATATATAGTGGCAGTTTTGCCATCATCATATACAATAACAACTAATTGGTAAAGCTTATTAAGGATATATATAATAGCTATAATTTGTTAATTATGAGGGCCAGCTGACTATAAGACTTGGCTGCTAATGATTTTTGAAAGATATTTGAGGCTTGCAAAGATAGTCATGGTATGTATAAATAAAATGAATAAAGTAAGTGATTTGGTCAAAATAAGAATTTGTTGATTAAGCAAGAGCATACCATATTGTGTTATATAAAGCATGTGACTATTATATTATATTATATAAGTAATTACTAAGACTTTTTCTACTACTCACAAGCTTTTATAATTTAAATATAGACTAGATGCACATAAACTGCATAAAAGCCTACATAATTATATTAATAGTTTTGATGACATATTGTAGCTAAAATCTATAGTAAAAAAGCTGTAAAATTTGGAGGCTTAATGTACAGTACAAATGTATACTAATCACTGTTTTTAGTATAGTTTAACATTTTCTTTTTTTTTCTTGCCTTTCTCTTTTGTCTTTTGCTTTCTTTATTTCCAATAAACAGTATTTGGACCTATCATTCATAATATAAAGTTAGAGCTCACATGGGCAATCTTTTATTCACATACATAGCCTTAATAGTATTTTAGGCTTTAACAGTTGTTTTCCCCTTCAAAAACTTAAAGACTATTGCTGTATGAATAGAGAAGTTTTATGATTGCTATATTTCAGATTTGCAAAGGCTCAATAAAAGAAATGTCTAACACTTTAGTTTCAGTCTTGAATGAATATAAAAATGCCATTAAGTTGATATATTTTTCACACTGACATAAAGTTGTTTGTCTTTTTTTATAAGAGATTAAAAAAAGAGCTCAATAGTTTATTTTATTTGAGAATAAAGTAAAATTAGTGCAATATCAAATATACTTTTTAACAGAGCAACTAATTATTATACATAAGCTATGACATACATAGACGAGTAAGGGTATCAGGATATTTAATACAAAAATGCAATATAATTAAAAGAATTAATGTGATTAGTTAGTGTGTATCTTTAGATAGCCACAGTATCAGTAACTGTGAGATGGTCTAAAATTATAAGATTTCTAATTATGTATATCTTTGACAAAATAATCTAGATATTCTTGAAGAAAAGAAAATTCACATTCAACTTTGAGTAGAGATTTTACAGTTTGTAATTAGAGTTTTCTGGAAGCATAGATCATCAATAAATCTTGAACAAAGATGTCTGGCTATGTAAGCTTTATGCCAAAATTAAGACAAAAAGACTTCTACTCATCATAAACAATTTTTCTACACTCTCATCACTTATAGGAAATGCGAATTGATAGGCCTTTTATGTTTTATGTACTACTAGAATAAAGATTAGATCAAAGCTACAATTAGATCCAAATATGTTTTTGACAATGTGTCTATCACACTTTTATTTATTGGCCCTTATTAGACTCCTGTATTGTATGGCCCTTTCATCTTCCAGAAACTTTTTGTAAGTGTCTATAAGCACTATCTCAGTGCTAACTTTTAAGATTCTTTGAACACTGTGAACAAGCTAATGGAAAAACCTCAAGTACAATTATTGTTTTTGTCACGTACTGTTACAGTATGTAACAGAGTTAAACAATTTATCCAAGAACCTAATATTTTAGCTTGACCATTTATTCAGGCTATTAGAGAGTATACTGAACTTGAACTAGATGTGTCTTGCAGTTCTTCCTAGTTTACTTATATTATACTACTGACTACTTTGCTCTTTAAAGTCTATGAAGACCAGTGCTCAGTATACAGCTTTTCTATTACAACAGTACAGGACAAAGGTGTTAAGCGTAGTAACAACTAAGCAAGGGTGTAATAAAACAATGTAAAATAAGCTCTATAGTGGTAGAATTGTGGTCCAGAGATAAGTAAATACAAAGATAACTGAGTGGCTTACTTGTGGTCTAGAGGGTAAGAGAGTCTGAGAGAACAAACAACTGGGACCACAAACTTATCATCATATTGTTCTTTATCACCCACTGCTTTTTTTATTGCTTTGAGATGATTTTTATGCATTTTGTTACTTTGTTTCCAAAAAACTATGGCTTGTGAGTGGCTTAAAACATCATTTCAATGAGCCACCCCAATACCTTTGTTTTCTTAGGAATTAGCCCTTGTTATTAGTCTAAGACATCTCTCTTATTTTTTTTGTCTTTGTTCTCTTTTGTTCTCTATTGCTTTTGTCTTGCTCTTATGTTCTAGTAGCTTATAAGTAAGCACCTTTATTAAGCTTTATTTCTGGATCAGCAGTTAAGCATATAAAAAAGTATAGAAGTTTTGTCTGAATTGGATTGTATAGCATCTGTTAAGCGCAGTGACAACAGAGCGAGGAGTGCGATGGAACAATGTAAATACAGCTCTATAGCAATAGGACCGTGATCTAGAGAGTAAGAGTCTAAGTAGATACAAAGAGAAATAAGTGGCTCACCTATGGTCCAGAGAGTAAGAGTCTAAGGAGACAGACGACTCAGACCATAGACTTATAAGCTACCAGAAAGACAGAAGCAAGAGAGAACTAAAGAGAACAAAGACAAAAGAGAACAAGGAAGATGTCTCAGACCAATAATAAAGGCACTCATGGGCCACAGTGGCTCAAGAAGAAAGCCACTAAAATGCATAGAAATTACCACAAATAACTGATCAGTCAGAACTGATAGGTCATGCAAAGAGGAATCAAGAAGAATGTAGCATGATAACCTAGATAGCCTTTAATGATCAAACAAAGCAAAGTTGCTAAGATTAATTGTTAGCGAACAATAGCAATTATAGTAGATTAGAACACACTTGAACTTCATCAAAGAAAAAAAAGAATTGGACACATCCAGATTCCTATAGTCAATATCATTTTACAGTCTATATAATATCAAAACTGATACTAAAAAAACATCAGACATTGAAAAAGGTAGACGTTTTTCGAGTGTTGTGGTAGCAGATATGATATTCTCAATGATAATTTTGCTAACTGTAGTTTTTAAGTAGAATTCTCAATAACTCACATTTATGAATAAATAAATAAAACTATACCTATGCTAGGCCATCTTAAGAGATTTGCAATATTTAGATGCACATTACTATTAAGATTCCCAAGCTCAAAGCACTTTTGTTGCTTAGCAATCAAGATCAAAATATAGATCAAATCTAGAGCAAAATTATTTACTATATTGAACCACACCTCCAGCTGCAAGAGTTCTATACTTGCATCTCATAGAAAACCAGTGTTTAGAGGTAAACAGCTAGTTTTGCTCTAACCTATCTGTAAGTCATCATAGATGCTACAAATGCTTGTATTTTGGTCTTGAATAATACTAAATAAATGTCAGTAAAAATCACATCTGATTTGATAGTTAGATATAGCCACACTTGTATTTATTCAACCATAAGCAAAAAGCTAGCACTGACTTTAATGCCAGCCAATGCATAACATCTAGAGAATAAGTTTGGCAGTGTTTTTTTCACCTTGCACAGAAAAAACAAAGTGCTTCATACATAAAGCCTATTTTAGAAGATCATTGTTTAGCACACCCCTCTTATAGATGTTAACATTTGAGAAGCAGAGGAGTTTATAAAACACACAAGCTCAGACTAAACTACCCAAATACCAAGATTGATGCTAAAAGGCATCCATGAAATAAGGATAAGGAGGCTAAAGAAGCTACAGCATGGTTAGAGTCATAAGGCTTTCCTCTGTTCTCTTTCCTAAAAGCTATCCTATTTAAAAGAGACAAGCTAAGGTAAGAAGCTATCCTGTTAAGCAGAGATAAGGTAGATGATGAAGATGGCTGAGGTAAGCTAGCAAGCCTAATAGAAGTAGCAGAGTTTAGGGTTGTCAAGGGAGAAAAAGAATATGGTATAAGAGCAGTGGAAGAAGATTCTGAGAGATTCTGAACCAAAGGCTGAGATGACATAGATGAGAAGGATTGCCTAGGAGCTGAAGAGATCACTAGAGCATCATATAGCAGTAAAAGAAAGTCAAGAAAGGGCTCTCTATTGAGAACTTCTAGTAAAAAAAAGTGATCTTTGCCTAATTTAAGTAAAAAGATGAAATAGAAAGCAAGAGGAAGAGGAAAGAGCAAGCAAAAAAGCACACAAGGCATGAGAAAGTAGCACAGGTCCTGAGCTACTCTCTCATAGCACACAATGTTGATGTTGTTTGTGGCCATTCTGCTTCATTTGCCACGCTTGCCACCTTATGGACTCATTGATTACTAGCCTCTACAGCTGGGAGCGGCCCTACAGCCACTCCCAAGGTGGGTATATTGCTTTCTTTCCCATTCTGGACTGTTTCACTTTGTTTCACCTTATCTCACCTTTGTTCCAATTGTTTCACCGGGTTGACCGGGTTACGGTGGTCCTATGTGATGTCATTGACTTGCAGGTGGAGCTTTTGACCGCTTTGTAAGGTGGACCACCTGTAATGACTTGTTGATGTCATACCTTTCTTTTTCGTTTCTTACTGTTCTGTATAGCTTAAATACCTGTGGTCCGAGGGCATTTCTTTCCTCAGTCTCTTATCCTCTGGACCACAGGTACGCTCTCTTCTGTTCTTTGTATCTACTCAGTCTCTTACCCTCTGGACCACAGTCCTGTCTTTATAGAGCTTCTTTTTGGCACTCTCTCTGTGCCAGTCGCTTCATTGTCATTGTGCTCAATAGGTTATGGGCCCTGCACTCTAGCGACTTTGCTCTACATTGTTTTATCGATTCTTTCTGGTCTCCCATCTGCTGTGCCACACCTTTCTGGCCATATCCCATTGCTGCTACATCATCTTTCTCGCTTCCCCTGCCTTACAACCATCTCCCATCGCTTCCAACACGTTCCCTTATTCGTGCCACTCGTGCCACACCATGTCTGACCTCTCATTCTCTCTCCCTTCCGTCTCCCCTCTCAATAATCGCAACTATCCATCTTGGTCAAAGGAGATCAAGGCCTGGCTCCGTCTCAAAGGCCTGTGGCTGCTCGTCTCTGGTGAAGAGTAAGCCCCTGTTGGCTCGAAGGAGAAGCCTGCTGAGCCAAAGGAGGTGGTAGAGTGGAAGAGCTCAGAAGGCTGCTGGTGCGCTCTTACTTTCTGTTAAGGAGCAGTTTAGAGGCGTTTTGGATGGCATTGAGGACGACCTCATTGCTGTTTGGACCCTCCCATCCGAGTTTGACACCTTTCGCTCCTCCCTCATGGACATCTTGTCTTGCTCCAAGCTTGAGGACGCGTTCAGGCGCAAGGATTTGAACCGTGCGCGTTGTTCTGATGCCACAGACTCTGCTCAGGCCTTTGTGGCATCCTCTTCTTCCCCCTCCACTTCCTCCACCTCCTACAGGCATTCAAGGCCACCTAGGAAGCAGTACAAGTGTGATTACTGCAGTGATGACAGATGCTTCAAGAGGATCAATGAGGAGCTGAAGAAGTCCAAGCCACAGCAAGCCCACTCGGTTCAGGTCCCTAAAGCATTTGGTCCCATGCAGTTTGCAGGCAATGCAAGTTTTCGTTCCCCTGCTCCGTCCCCTCCTCACTTGTCACTGACCCCGATTAGAACGTGGACACAGGTGCGACCTCTCATATGACACCCCATCGCCACTGCATTCGAAACTATCGTCCCTTTGTCATCCTCAGTCGTTCTGCTGGTGTTGGGACTGTGGTGTTTAATCCTGTTGTTGGAGGCAAGAGAGTGTAGTCTGTGGAGTTCTCAAACGTCCTGCATGTCCCTGATCTTGGTTGTAATCTCCTGCCTGTGCTGTATTTGACTCAGCACAAGCACTTTTCTGTGCTAATAGAGGGATCTTCAATGCATTTCTCCCGGGATGGAGCAGTATGGTTCATGGCAGTCGTTCCTAATGGTTCCAACAATGGTTATCTTCCAGCGACCACCTCCACCATTCTTTTGCAGTCTGCTGGTGCCGCTTTTACTCTCCCTCTCGATTTGTTCCTGTGGCATCGTCGTCTCTGCCACCACCACTATGCTGGGGTGCAGAAGATGGTAAAGGAGCGTCTCGTTACTGGTCTACAGCTCGATTCTGACATGCAGCCTGACCCTGTGTGCGAGCCCTGTCTCGGGGTGGCTCAGGGTGCCACTCTGATGAGCCACTCGGCCTTGAAGTGGCTCAGAACCCCCCGACGCTCTTGTTCTCTTAGGGATCAGCCTTTGTTAATGGTCTGAGACATTTCCCTTGTTCTCTTTTGTCTTTGTTCTCTTTTGTTCTCTGTTGCTTCTGTCTTGCTCGTGTTCTCTGGTAGCTTATGAGCCTGTGGTCCAAGTCGTCTGTCCCCTCAGACTGTTACTCTCTGGACCACATGTGATTTAGTAGCGCATTTCAGAGTGAGTGGCGACAGGGAGAGGACCATGGAAATCAGAATGGACGAGTTTGAGCGGTTTGGAGGTCACAGAACCAGCGGAGTGTTGAGTGCAGTGACAATGAAGCGACTGGCACAGAGAGAGTGCCAAAAGAAGCTCTATAAGGACAGGACTGTGGTCCAGAGGGTAAGAGACTGACTAGATACATAGAACAGAAGGGAGCGCACCTCTGGTCCAGGGGGTAAGAGACTAAGGAAAGGAACGCCCTCGGACCACAGGTATTTATGCTACACAGAACAATAAGAAACAAAATAGGAAGGTATGACATCAACGGGTCATTACAGGTGGTCCACCTTACAAAGCGGTCAAAGGCTCCACCTGTAGGTCGGTCCAGAGTGTCAATGACATCACACAGGACCACCTGAGTCAGTTAACCCGGTGAAAGAACTGAAACGAAGTGAGACAAGGTGAAACCAAAGTGAGACAGTCCAAAATGAGAAAGAAAGGAATATACCCGCTCTGGGAGTGGCTGTAGGGCCGCTCCCAGCTGTAGAGGCAAGTAATCAATAAGTCAGTAAGGTGGCACGCACGCCACCTCAACCAGAATGGCCACAAACAACACACCCTCCTGATTGCACGCCTCTAGAGCGTCAAAACACCCTCCTAATGCGGCACATCCTCCAGTCCCATCAAGCTGCAACATATTTTCACCTTCTCAGGTGGAACAGCCTTCGTCAGGATGTCCGCAGCGTTGTCCGCAGTAGGAACGTAGGCTGGAGCAATCACCCCGGCCTCTACCTGGTCCCTCAGCCAAAAGAAACGAAGATCGAGATGCTTCATGCGCCCATGGTGCTCTGGATTCTTGCTAACTGCAACAGCGGACTGGTTATCGACGCGAAGAATCGAGGGCTCAGAGGAGTAGCCAAGTTCAGTGAGCAAATTCCGCATCCAAACGATTTCCCGGCCTGCATCAACAGCAGCAATGAACTCTGCCTCTGTGGTCGACTGTGCAATGTCCATAACGCTCCAGCATGTCTGGAATGTACTGGCGCTGGGAGAGCATTAGACGACGATTCGGGCGATCCCTAGCAATCTCTATACCAAGGAGAGCGGTGGTGGGTCCCAAATCGCGAAGCTTGAACGACCTAGACAGCTCAACAACCAGATCATCGAGTAAGGACAAGGAATTTGAGGCAAATGTGCAGTCATCCACAAAGACTGGGAGAATGACCTTGACCTGATCCTTGGCATAGACATAGATGCTGATGTCTGAGTAGATCACCTTGAATAACATGCGCTCCAGGGCCGCCTTGACCTTCTTGTACCACAGCCGACTCGCCTGCTTCAGCCCATACAAGCCCTTCATCAAGCGACAGACCATCTCAGGTCCTCCCTGCTCAAATCCCTCAGGCTGCTCCATATAGACCACAGTGTCCAGATCGCCATTGATAAACGCATGGGAGATGTCCACAGAGCGCATGTGAAAGTCCTTGAGGGCAGAAAGGCGCTAGAATGGCATGAATAGCTGCAAACTTGGCTGTGGGAGCAAATGTCTCGAAATAATCAAACCCAAGGCGCTGACTGAAGCCCTTGGGGACGATACGAGCCTTGTAGCGTTTGACAGAGCCATCTGTGTTGTGCTTCACCTTGAAAACCCAACGAGAACCGATCGCCTTGCAGCCCTCAGGCAGTGAACAATGTCCCAGGTGCGATTCCGAGCATGAGCCTCCATCTCTTCTTCTGCAGCCTTCTGCCACTGATCTGCATCAGGACGCTTCATGGCCTGACGATACGTCGAAGGCTCAGCCTTTTCCGCACCAGAGGTGAACAAGGCACGCTCGACTTCAGCCAGAAAGCTTCTTCAACAATGGGTTCCGTCTCTGCATCTCCAGGAGCATCTCCAGCAGCATCAGGGGCGTCCTCAGCGGCATTGGAGTGAGCATCATCATCTCCAGACAGTGTCCTGACCTTCCACTATTCACCAGGGGCGCGACGAGTGCGAGTGGAGCGTCGAGTAGCAGATGGACCTGGTTCAGGAGTGGCCGATCGATTCCTAGAGCGGGTTCTGAGAGCAGGAGGAGGCGCTGGAATGACAGGAGGGAGCAACAGGAGGAGCAACAACAGAAGCAACAGGTTGAGGAGGTGCTGGGTCTGCCACAAGATGATCCTGATCGATGGGAGCGTTTTCTAAGTGACCAGCAGGAGGAGGAGCATCCACTTCCCCCCCAGAACTGGCACCGGATCAACATCTGCATCCCAAAGACTGAACAGAGACGAAGGAGGATTGGCAGACTGGGTGTTAGCATCAAAGTTGCAAGTGCCAGGAAAGAATCGCTCATCAAAGTCCGCCCTCTCCAAAATAATGACCTTCCGAGTCGTAGGATTGTAGAACTTCCACGCCTTGTAGCCGTCAGGGTACCGAATAAACACGCACTTCTCCATATGCGATCCAAATCCATCCCTTTTATCCCTCTGCACATGCACATAAGCCAAGCAGCCCTAGACTCGCAAGTGCGAAACATCCGGTTTCTTCCCATGGACCATCTCAAATGGAGTCTTGCCCTTCAAGGTAAATGTCCAGAGCCGGTTCCAAACATGCACATAAGCGGCCAAGGCCTCACCCCAGAAAACAAGCGGCAAATGGGACTCTGAGAGCATCACAGTGAGGGCCTCCATGAGAGTGCGATTAGCCCGCTCTGCTACACCGTTCTGCTGTGGCCGATTGTGCACTGTGTGCCTCCTAGTGATCCCATGCTCAAAAAAAAACAAGTCCCAGACATTAGACATGTACTCTCCTCCCTTGTCGTCCTGCAAGGCCAAAATGCGCTGTCCAGTCAGGTTCTCCACATAGGCCTTGTAGCACTTAAAGGCTTCAAACGCGTCGCTCTTCAGGCGCAGAACATAGAAGACCTTGAGCTTGGTGTACTCATTAATGAGCGCATTCCAGAGTGAGTGGCGACAGGGAGGGGACCATAGAGATTAGAATGGACGAGTTCGAGCGGTTTGGAGGTCACAGAACCAGTGGAAGGAAAGGGGTGAGCATATATCTATTGAGTGCAGTGACAACGGAGCGAGGGGCGCGATAGAACGACGCAAACAGGACTGTGGTCCAGAGAGTAAGAGTCTATGTAGATACAAAGGGAACTGAGTGGCTCACCTGTAGTCCAGAGAGTAACAGTCTGAGGGGACAGACGACTTGGACCACAGGCTACCAGAGAACACGAGCAAGACAGAAGCAACAGAGAACAAAAGAGAACAAAGACAAAAGAGAACAAGGGAAATGTCTCAGACCAATAACAAAGGCTGATCCCTAAGAGAACAAGAGCGTTGGGGTGGCGTCCTGAGCCACTCTGAGGCCGAGTGGCTGCATCTCCCACCGCTAACGCAAGATGTATCGACTAGTGGACCATCCGTTGTCAAGGTTGCCTGCATGATCAGCGTCACAGAAAGATGTGAAGAGCTCCTTGGAGTCAGTTGGGCCATAGACAAGTCTGTAATCCAGGGTGCCTCTCAGATAGCGAAACAAGTGCTTCACAGCCTTCCAGTGAGCGATCCCAGGATTGGAGCTGAAGCGGCATAGGACAGAGACAGTGTGGGTGATATTAGGACGATGTAAGGAACCTTCTTCATATACTCCTTGCCCTCAATCGATACAGGAGCCATGGAGACGGAGAGGTTGGTGCCAGGGACCATAGGAGTCTTGACAGGAGTCGAGTCAGCCTGTCCATAGCGCTCTAGCATGTCTAGGATGTACTGGCGCTGTGAGAGCATGAGGCGACGATTGGGACGATCCCTAGTGATCTCTATACCAAGAAGAGCTGTGGTCGGTCCCAAATCGCGAAGCTTGAACGACCTAGAAAGCTCAAGAACCAAATCATCCAACAGCTGCAAGGAATTCAACGCAAAAGTGCAGTCAACCACAAAGACAGGGAGAATGACCTTGACCTGATCCTTGGCATAGACATAGATGCTGTTGTCAGAGTAGATCACCTTGAATAACATGCGCTCCAGAGCTGCCTTCAGCTTCTTGTACCACAGCCGACTCAGCCCATACAAGCATCAAGCGACAGACCATCATAGGACTTCCCTGCTCAAATCCCTCAGGCTGCTCCATATAAACCACAGTGTCCAGATCACCATTGATGAACACATGAGAGATGTCCACAGAGCGCATGTGAAAGTCCTTGAGGGCAGAAAGGCGCTAGAATGGCACGAATAGCTACAAACTTGGCTGTGGGGGCAAATGTATCGAAGTAATCAAATCCAAGGCGCTGACTGAAGCCCTTGGGGACGATACGAGCCTTGTAGCGTTTGACAGAGCCATCTGTGTTGTGCTTCACCTTGAAAACCCAACGAGAACCGATCGCCTTGCAGCCCTCAGGCAGTTGAACAATGTCCCAGGTGCGATTCCAAGCATGAGCCTCCATCTCTTCCTCTGCAGCCTCCTGCCACTGGTCCGCATCAGGGCGCTTCATGGCCTGATGATACGTTGAGGGCTCTGTCTTTTCAGTACTAGAGGTGAACAGAGCACGCTCTACTTCAACCAGGAAGCTTCAATGACAGGGTCAAGCTCAGCATCAGAGTACTCAGCAGGGGCATCAAGGGCAGGAGGATCAAGGGGAGCATCATCAGGTGCATTCTCTGCATCTTGGGACGAGGTCTGGACCTTCCACTATTCACCAGGAGCACGACGAGTGCAAGAAGAGCATTGAACAGAAGATGGACTAAGTTCAGGAATAGCCGATCGAGTCCTAGAGTGAGTTCTGACCGCAGGAGGTAGTGGAACGACAGGAGGTGGAACAGCTGGAAGAGGAACAGGAGGAACAACAATAGGCTGAGAAGGTACAGAGTCTGGAACAACGGGATCCTCTGCACTTCCCCCCCCCCCCCCCCCCCGAACCGGTGCCTCTTCATCATCAGCATCCGAAAGACCAAGAAGAGTAGGAGAAGAGTAGGAGCAGGCAGAGTAGGGACAGACTGAGTAACAGCTGTAAAATTGCGAGTCGCTCATCAATAGACATGTACTCTCCTCCCTTGTCATCCTGCAAGGCCAAAATGCGCTGTCCGGTCAGGTTCTCCACATAGGCCCTATACCTCTTGAATGCCTCAAACGCATCGCTCTTCAGGTTCAGAGCATAGACGCTCAGTTCCCTTTGTATCTACTCCGACTCTTACTCTCTGGACCACAGTCTTGTCGCTATAGAGCTTTGTTTGCGTCGTTCTATCACGCCCCTCGCTCCGTTGTCACTACGCATAACAGGTTATGGGCTCTGTGCACTAGCGACAACATCCTCTAATTTTTTGCGACATTATCTGTGATTTTTCTGTCCACTGAGCCACTGAGCCACTAAGCCACTGCTATTCTAGTCTATTCCCTCCCCCCTATCGCTCTTGTCCCACTTCCAACTCATCCGCCCCGTTTATCATCCGCTTCCCCATTATGTCCAATGCCGTACACCCCTGCTATCACTCCGCTTAATAATCGTAACTTTCTTTTCTAGTCCAAGAAGATCAAGGCCTGGCTTCATCTCAAAGGCCTCTAGCTGCTCGTCTTTAGCAAGGAGAAGGCCCCTGTGGATGCCAAAGACGAGCCTGCTGATCTGAAAGAGATAGCAGAGTGGAAGAGGAATGCCCAAAAGGCTGCTGGTGTGCTCTTACTTTCGGTTGAGGAGCAGTTCAGGGGCATTTTGGATGGCATTAAGGACAACCCTATCCCTCTGTTCTACGTTCCGACTGCAGATAATCTTGCAGACATCCTGACGAAGGCTGTTCAGCCTGAGAAGGTGAAGATTTGCTGCAGCTTGATAGGACTTGAGGATCTAACACATTAAGATGGTGCTTTAGCAGTAGGAGATGCATCTTATCAGGAGGGTGTGTTTCTTAAAATACCTTCTTTCTTATCCTTCTCTCAGTCAATCAATATGTTCTCTCAGCCTTCCAATACATCCTCTTAGCCTTCAATCTAGGTTATTCAGATTACCATTGTGTCTACATAGTTTGATCTCTTAGCTAGAGCAAACCAAATATTTTGTGCTAAAACTAATAAAAAGGGAACAACTTATAGATAGAAAGAGAAAGAGAAAAAGCCACTACAGCCTTGGTTGTAAACAATTTGGATGACTTAAAAGTGAAGTTGAGTGTATTTTATAATTGCTTTTAAGAGTGTTTTTAATCTTTTTTTTAGCTTGATTCTTATTATAATAAAGATGGTGTTCATTATGGTGCAAAGGAATTTACATATATTCCACTAAAGATATTTGGGTAAGTATTGTGCTCTTTGTTGTTTTGTCCTTTGTCTTTTGTCCGACTACTATGTGTTTTAGAGACACACTTTGTTTGAACAATGCTAATAACTCCTTGCATGCTTTTATTTATTATTTAATGCCTAAGGACATAAAGAGGTTATTAGAGTATAACTTGATGGCCTATCTTTATTCATATCTTTCTTGGTTGACCTTAATTCTACCAACATCTCTATCATTCCAACCATACTGTATTTCTTAATATATGTCTTAGTTTTCTCTGCTTATTCTTATTTCTAATTAAAAAGATTAGAAAAAAAATACTCTAACAGATTTATCTCCCTTTTTTTATGAAAAAGAGCTATACTTTAAGAATCAATCATGGTCAGATTATATTATATATTTTAAAAAAGATGAAGAATCATTAAAAATTATATAGAAGGATTAAGCAAGTATTTTCCATGTTTTTAAATGAATACATAACATAACATACTTTATTTCTTTTATTTTTGATTATTCTTATAAAATCTATAAATAGCTGCTTATATGCCTAAGGAGTTTGAGATCCTTTATATGAAAGCAGAGGTTTTGCTAAGCAACAACTGCTCTATTGTGGATCATTTTCTTGGTTTAGTCATTAATTTAGATATCATCTGCAAGGCTTATAAGGATGCAAAAAATAAGGAGTTTTGTCTTGTAATGCCTATAGGCCAGTTTAAAGGTAGTGAGCTTTGTTTTATAGAGTCTGGTATAGTGATTCCTTTACAGCATAGGCACTGGACATTCTTTCAATTAAGCAGTACAACTTATTTTAATTTACATTACCAAGGCCATCATGTATCTTTTGTATTACAGACTAACAAAAAGATGACAAGTTAGAGAGAAAATAAGAATGGCTAGTCTGCTAACTAAACTTTATAATAGCTTGTAATTTTGATTAGCTTATTTTGGTACTTTACTCTTATAGCAGCTATTTAAGTCACTTTTTCTGATCTTTACGTCAGGAAATACACAAGTTGTCTTTCTTGTCTTATATGGCTCAATAAGTAAGATAAGACAGTATAAGACACAAAAAATGATAAGAAAGCTGTCTTATAAATAATAGGTCTATATTATCAAGACAGAGCATAAGCTAAAAGACATCAAAATAAGCTATAAGACCGAGCAAAAAGGCCCCAAAATTATCATTTTTTTAATAGCTTGCCTATAGTAGCCACCTTGATATAAGCCTAATATTATAATGAATGTAATTGAGCTCTTGGAAACTCTTAAAATGCTTTTAATAAGTATTGGATTGATCAATATAATCAGGATTTTTTAGGCAACTTATAGAAAACAGCAGTACATTATACACAGCTCCTCATAGACCTCATCTTAAGCCTTTGTAATCAGTTCCCTTTATGCTAAAACAATACTTTATCATATAGGTAAATAGCTGTAGATTTAAATAGTGAAGCTGAGTTATTAGTGGTGAAGGCAGTGATTAGGCCCTAAAGATGCAAGAAGCACTATGGCCATTACAAAAGAAGAAAGCACAAATTACAAGAAGATTAGAAAGAGAGCTTATGAATCACTCTTCTAAGGTGTTCTCAATAGCTAAATTTAAGTTGATATTAACATATATTATGCATCTATTTATTAATGCTGGCTACTGTGGCATGTTCATATGCTTCAGGTCCTTAATGGTAGTATCTTATGAATTTATTAGCATAGCTATCTTAAGAAAGATCTTTTTCTACAACTTTACTATAGTCTTTCTGAGTGATTCCATGTATTTTACAATCTTAATGCCCCCATACCCCTATGAAAACCGCTTTTTTTTCTTTCTTAGGTATTTCAAAATTGCTTGTTAACCATTAAAGCAGCATACACTCAGCCTAAAGCAAGATCATCAATACTTAAATATTGACACATTTATAATCACTTACTACTACTGTTGAAAGTGCTAACACTTTACTAGGATGAGCCTCACACCTTAGACTTAAAGGAATTGTTGATATCTTGTGTTAGTGTATAAAGAATGCTTATAACACAATAGGGAATCAAAAAGCTCCCTTGAAGATCTAGTGAGCCGATTAATGAGGCTTAGTGAAAAAAACCTGTTACTCAGTTATGGCATATATAGTTGGTGACATTGCTCTTATTAATGTTAACATTCTTATAAATAGCAAGAACCCAGCCACCCTTGGTTTTAGGAATGGCCTATTGTACATAGTCAGCACATTCTTCAGTGTCTGCATATATGAGATCAGACTCTCAGAAGGCCTGGACCTCTTTGATAGCCTTTGTGGCAAAGTTCTTGCATCAGATATAGATGTGCTATATTACCTAACATAGGCTAGTATGGTCAAGGTGTTTGATCAATGTTTAAAAAAAGCTATTATGCACTCCTATAATACACACAATAGCTGAGTGCAGAATATCTGACAGCATCTGACACTAAGTGGGCAGTTTATTGTAATGAGGTGATTATTGTTTTTTCTTTCAAACTATAACACATAAAGTTAAATTGTAAAAACTAAATATTATCCTTATCATCATTCTTGTCATCAGTATTCATGTTATCTGAGTCTGTAGCAATCTTTTTAAACATCTCTTTAACAATATTATGTGTATAATCAAGCTTATAGGAAATGCTGCCTTTTTTATTTTTATCAGTGTGAGTACTTTTGAGCCAACTTATTAAGAGCCTAATATAACATCTTTGCCAAATGTAAAGGCTCCTTTTGTAAAATATCCTAAATAGTCAATTTAAAAACAGTTTAAATATTTATCTCAATAAATGACAGAGTTTTAGTAGTAAAAGAAAACCTTTAATTTTTAAAACTTTTATTTCTTTTTTTTAGAAGATCCTCATTGTTAACTACTGCATTCTTATTCAACTATAATTTTAAAGCTGTGAGCTTAAAAGAGCATCCACAATTTTAATAAGATAGGGGTAGATTAAGCAATGTCATGATTCTCACTTCATTGTGTGTTAAGCATTTAGCTTTATTAACCTTGAAATACAATTAATAAAAGTTAGATCTTACTATTTATATATATATATCTTGTTTGTTAATATAAACTTTATGAGTTCCAACTCAGCTTTTATTGAGCCTATCCAAGATAAGGGCTCTTACAGAATCTATATAAAACTATCATTAATTAACCAAGAGTAAAAAACCTGTAATACAATCTTATTAGTTAAAGCAACATGTTTTTGTGCCTTATAATCTCATATAAGAGGGCCTTGACAATCTATATTATGATGAGTACCTATACAAAGATAATGTCATGAATTATACAAACTATTTCTCACTTTTAAACAAGTCATCTAAAATATCTTTTGTAAATGGATAGTCATGTGATTCTAAAAATCTTACCTCTTCTTAATGTGCAAGTTCTTTTTAAATATTATTATGATATTCTTCATAATAAGCTTTAAGCTATAGGTACAAACACAATATCTCTATAAAATAGATCTTGCCTAAAAGGCCAGGCCATATAATAAAGTCTTTAGTTATTTTAGCATATGATAGCCTTGTGCCAATAACAAACTGATGGTGATTAAGAGATGCTTGAGACAATAGTAGGAGATCTTGAGCAATGACATCTTTCTTTTCTTTGATGAGTGAGCCTTTTTATCTTCAGGCATTTGTAAAATTATAGATGCAATTGAAAAGCATCATGTTTACTAAACAAAGGACTATGTCTTTATTAAGTATATTTCCTAATATTTTTGTAAGTATAAAATTTACTATAAACTATTTGGAAGTCAAACCAGGGTTAATTTTATTTTGCTTCTTTAAAAGGCCTTGCTACTCAGCTGTTGTTGTAGCACCTAACTAAGCTTACTTCAATAATTAGTAAATTGAGCTAAGATATAATATGAGAATATAACATGTTAAAAAACAATATAAGGATCTTTAACTATGTATATCATGGTGTAAAAATTATACATTAATAATAAAGGCTGTACTATCAATACTTTATATCATGCTTCTACATCATGCTTTCACAACTGTTAGCTAAAAAACTTTTAGAATAGTGCATTGCTATTTAATAATAAGAAAGGCTTTTATATTATTAGACTACAAAAATATGTCATATGTTTTTCTCTATATTAATTTTAAACATTGTTTTGTAGTGTCAAATTTCTACAGTGATTCAAAGATTATTTAGAGCTATTTTTTAATCTATTTTTAAGCATTATTTTATGATACACCCTTATATGATTTGACACTATTGTACTTAAAAACAACTATAAGCCTGGTGTTAAATTTTCAAATATCAAATAACTAGGTACTATAATTACCAATACAGGCTTGTATGTAAAAAATAACATAGGTAACAAAATAATATTGTTTTATTATAGTGTAGCATAATTGAGATAAGCCTATGAGATTTTTGCACCATATCAATGACTGTTAGAGGGACCATCATTTTTCAATAGTCTCTTATCTTATGCTTAAATTTCACATTAGCTCTACTTGACAAAGTGCTTAAATCCCTAATAATAAGTCAATATTTTTAAATTACCAAGATATTAGTAGGTTCATACTGGCCAAGGACAAGTTTATCATAAGGTACAGCTTTAGATTTAAATATTTTAAGTAGTAACCTTTATAGAGATCTTTAGGTTACAAATTATAGTAATGACAAAAAATCATAGTACCTAAATAGCCACTATTTTTTTTAAAATCTGTCTAACTAATTAGCTTTAATTAGCTAGTCTAATTCGCTCAAAAATAGAGAGAGGGTCAGCAAAAAATCTCTAATGCTATTTTAGTTATATTTCACAAAATTATTGATAATTTAAGCTTAATACAAGAGAGGCATTTTCTTAATGACTTACAAAAGAATCTTTTCTCTAAGTCTGTAAGTTGGTCAAAAAGTTGATAAAAATAAATAAGTATAAATTTTTTTAGAAAACTCAGCTAAGTAATCTGCCCTTTTTCTAATATTAGCACTCACAAACTTTTCTACTACTGAAGTTTATGATTATACCTCTTGTAATTAATATAGTATATATGTGCCTATTAATGTATTTGGACTTTGCAAGTCTACTATCTTTCTATACTACAATAACTTTATTAAACTACTTTGGTTACAGTAAATATAGGCTATTAAGATGAATTCTTGAAGTCTGATGCTTTATAAAGTAACTGCTGGTTTACAATATACATTAACTATTTATTATTATTAAAATGTTGCTCATGACATATATCCCCTCTTATACTACCATTGCCCTTGTTATTCTTTTGTTGACCTTTTTGTGAATCATATTTCTACATTTCTATCCCCTTATCTTATCCACCAATATGTCATCTCTCATCAACTATAATTTATTATGATTAGGTCATATGTTTAGCCTTCTCAGTTCTCTTTCTGATTTCATGAGGGAGTACAGGTATGTATAGGACCATTTACTCTTAGTCAAAAATATACACTGATCATGTTATGTACCATATTTAGACCAAAACATGGACCAGTATATAAGATATTTGCAAGAGGCTAATACATTATGGTCATTTGGATCCATGTGCTATTATCAGTATATAAATCAAATTTTCTAAAGTTTTAAGAGCCACGAACATTCAGGAGATTTATCTTTTTTTTGGCCTCACTAATTGCATCTCTTTTGTTTTTAAGGTCTTGTATTGACATGTGTACAGTGTGGCTATTGCTAGCCTTATAAAGCATAACCTTACATCAGTTGCAAAACTTATTAATCTTTAGCTCTTTACTGTTTTGTAGGTGTTGTTCCCAACAACATAATTGTGGGATTAGATTTATAATTTTTTATAGGCTAGACTATGTATTGTGCTTGCTTTTTAATACTTCTTGACCTCTCATTCTTTCTCAACGCCCACTCTAATTATGCCATCTTTAACAATGACATATTTTATGTCATAAACAGCATTCTTTTCATAAAGAAAAATGCTAAAACTACTTGAGAACACTTACAGTCTTATATGCAGTCTTACCCTAAGTATAATTGGTGTTTGAATAGTGAAGGCCACCTGAATAGTATATCTAGTATTGTATTATGTGATATGCAAAAGCTCAAAGGTGCAAATCTGAGCAATCATAAGGTCAGCTACATTTTATTTATTAACTTATAGAAAATTCACAACAATATAGTTTAAGTTACTATTTGGTCTGTACTAAATTTGATGAACAACCCCCAGACTTATAATTGTATTGCTTGTAGTGTTTATTATGCTATTAAAAGAAAGGCCTCAGATTTTTATTCATTGCTCACAGCCAATCCCAGCATCCTTGATGATCCTTACTTTGCCTCTCTTGGCTCTGTGATGAAGGAGACACTACAGTTGTCCATTCTTTCTAACACCATACAACACCATAATTATTAGAGAAAATAAGAAGGAATACTGCATTCACAAAGAGGAAAGTGTGTTTGTAGAGTGTATCTCAATTCAAACTATTTTCCTGATCCTGAAAGTTTCAAAGCAGACTGCTTCATAAACATCAAAGGTACAAAAATATAATGACATCAGGGAAACTATCCCTTAATGATCTATTGAATTGATCGTAATTTGATAGTAATTAATAGTTGTCCTCACTAGACAGGTGAACCTATCCTCTTAATAATCATTAACTCTTTAGTTAATGTTTGGGTCCAGCATATGCAGTGCCCATAATGCTTCCTGTTGTGATTAAGATGGCCTTGCAAAAAAAATCATTAGGACATTGTGATCAGTGTGTGAAAGTCAGCATACTATGCTTATATGAAGATTGTCGCCATTATATTGTAGTAAGATTACTCTTGCTCATCTTGTATCTGCCTGAGGGTACCAATATGCCCAGCACAAATGTTTGCATAGACATTTGCTGAAAAATCAATATTTTTGCACTTGCTTATATACTACTCATAAAGAGCGGCATAGACCTACTAACAGCATTAGCAAAGACTATGGTGATTAATGAAGAGATATCTAGGGCTTATTGTAGTAGCTATAAGGGCAATCATAACCAGCAGCACTTCTTGCATGGCCTTGTTCTTCTTGCTACATGTAAATAGAAATCTGTTAGCAAATTAGATAGCAAAAAAATTGATTCTTTTACTAAAAAAATCCTCATTAATAATCTGATGATGGAGTTTTAATATGGCTTATTACAGTAAGGTGCATCCATGATATTATGCTAACAAATCATATCATCATAAGTATAGTGTCCTAGAGATCAGATAAACACATATGGCTCACGGAAATATGCAATAATAGTTATTAAGCTGGTCTAGGACAATCTTCTTGCAAGCTGAACCTGGACTAAGGCTAAAAAACCCTGTAATAGCTTTCAAGCAACTTTCCCTTATGTCCTTTTAAAAAAGGCTAATGTGTGTAGCAGCCTGACAATAGTAAGATCAACATGCATACAAAAAGGTTAAGCTACTTATAAACACAGTCAACAAGTTTGCATAGTTTGATTCTTGCAACAGACATACTTGAATGTCAGAGCACCTAACCTGTTGTCCTGCCAATGCTACAAGAGCATTATATATATATTGAATACAGAGTAGTATGTCTAAATATGCATCAAGAAAAATAAGTGAGGCATTGACAAGCTTGAAGAACTTAGTAACAACCTTGCAAATGAAAGGGTTTTGGTCTATGAGCTTAGTCTTTTAGCCATTTTCCATCATAGGGATGACATCCATGACTAAAGGCCATTGGAATAAAGCTGGCCTAAGTTGGCTCACAGAGAATTAGATAATACTTGTCACAAGTGGTTCCTCTGGCCCAGATTTATATAGACTTGAATCTAAAAGGTCAGTGAGTCAAATGAAACAGAGTAGATAACAAACACTACTATGTGCCATGGAGGCAGCAGAATTATAAGGGCCTAGGGTGCCTAGAATGAACAAAAGTTTACTATTTACTACCACAAAGGTCCTTGTGGAAGCCAAATCATCTACAGACTTTGTGGTTGAGTTCAAGAGCCATATTAGTTGATATAATTACAAAGCAATAAGAAAATAATTGTTAAGTTTTTTACGTACATGGCACTTATCTCCATGAGCTGTTTGAGCATAGCCTGGTTGGCAGCCACAAAGCTTTTCAGCTTTGTATTGTCTATATTATTGGCTTTGATAGGACTCTCCTAGACTCCTCTAAGAGTCTCAAACACATTGACATTGTTGTAGATGTTCATGCCCTCAGGCTCTTGCTCTAAGTTGTTATTATTGCCTACAGCATACTGTTTGAACATGTCAGTATTAAAATTTGGAGCTAACATAGGAAAACATTTGTCTAAATGCCTGGCTAAGCATGCTTGCCCACTATGGCTAAGGAAATTTTTCAGTCTAGGAAATGATTAAAAGCAAGCTTTGTAAAACTTGCCTAATTAATACATTTACTAACCAACTACCACAGGTGCTTGCATAACAACAATAGTATCTTCATTATCATTAGAGTCTTGCAAGAGCAGCCAAGGTGCTCTTTTTGCATGTGAGCCCAATCAGTGCTCCATTGACCTTAATAAAACTTTAGAACTGACCCTTAACCTTTGAAGATTTCTGCCATTTAGATGATGCAGTCAGCATACTAATTGCAAGCAAAGCTTAATCATTATGCAGGACAGGATCAATGTTATCTGATGAGACAGTACTCATGCTTTATACACTTTATTGGTGCAGGAGCCACAATATGATGGACTAAGGAAAATAGGTTAGAGTGATATGCATAGTCTATTTGATACTAACATTTTTCTTACCTTTGTCAGACACTTTTGGGTTAATGTTGCCACCTCAAGTAAACCTTGTGTCTTGTCTAGTCTTTGGAAAGATAGATAAGTGCATTTCTAGTGTGGCTTGCATAATCAAGACCAAATGGAGATGACTCACGGTTACCAATATCCAAAGGATTTTGCAACACATCTGGACCCTCTATGGGCTGTGAAGGAAACAAAGGAATCTTTGTGTTCTTTTGACTTATTTGAGCTGCTTTGTTAGCAGCTCAGATTTATGCCACCTTTTAAGCTGATGTCAGCATGAGCTCAGTTAGTAGAATCAAAGAGGTTTGAGTGCTCATTTTTTTACATATTACAGAAAGTTGAATCAGGTTTCAGAGAGATGTGTCAAAAAAAAAGAGTTTAAACAAAAAAATATATAATAGTAAGAGTGATAGAGAGAGTTTTGAGAGAAATTGCATATTGGGCCAAGCTACAAGGTCCACTATTTACCTTAGCTTTGGATCTCCTCAACATTGACAGTGTAAGTCATGTGTGCAAATCTGCGGCATATGATCTAGTATTTAGTGAGTGGGTCACATAGAAACTTGATCTTTTTGATGCATCATAGATATTAGAGAAGTATGCATGGAGATGGCTTAAAAAACTAGGATTTGGATTGAAAGAGGTAAAGAAAGCTGTGTATGTTGACAATCATGAGTGTCCGGATGTGGTTACCTATTGAAAGAAGTTCTTGGAGGAGGTTGCAAAAAACAAATATTAAGTGTCATTAAGCTCGCATGTTTGCACAATAGAGAGCATTTACATGTATTGGTGTGCCATAACAAGTTAATTATCCAAACTAATGAGTTAAGGAATCACGCGTGGCTGAAGGACGGCCACTATCCCCTAAGAAAAAAACGGAAGGAAAGGTTGATCTATGTTTTAGATTTTATTGTCAAGCAGACTGGCTGATTATGCTTGTCTGCAAAACAGATCACTGAGCAGTAGAAGCTTAGGCCAGAAAATCAATTACTCTTTTATGATGCTCACCAAATTGTTTATCTAAGGAAAAATCATAACAATGATGTGCTAGCAATGGCTCTGCATACAAAAACACACAATAAAACACGCCACTAGACATGAGATAGGCAGGAGCTGGCTTCATGGTGCAAGAAATAGTTAGCCTGGAGAATATGTTAGGACCACATTCTAACATGTGCTTTACATGTAAGCAGGGAGAACAGTCAAGTGCTTTGCTTGTGACTTGGACTCAGACTCTGTTTTGTGAATTATCACTATTGACATGCTAACACATGAATGCTTATATACTTACAATAACATCTACATACCTCGGTATGAACACTTTCATATAATCAGTTTCTTAATGTACCTAGATGTGGACAGACATTAGTGATCATGTACTATACTTAGCTATATTATGCATCAATGACAAAGAGACTATTGTCATCACTTACAGATCTTGATCGTTTACTCGATTGCTTCTGTGCTTTGCTATCCAGCACTATGCACAGACCAGATCTCAATCCTGCTCTAAATAGCTTGTATGTACAAATAGCCGAGATGAGCTTCTAAGAAGCCTAGCTTGTTCATCTGTAATACACTTGATCTCTGTATTATGCCTGGCATCTAGCTACCTTTCTAGCTCACACTTCACGAACTCTGTCAGATCTGAGATATCCTTTGCACAGTCTGATGACACACTAGACTTGTCTCCTCATCTCTATCATTCTCTTCTTATATTCTCTATAACATATACTAGGCTCGCTATCTATAGAGTCCTCAGTTGGACTCCTCCCAGAGTTATTTGTTGGACAGAAGAAGACAGTCCCATACTTGCACACTATTGAGATACTCTCAAAGATCACCTTCTCTGTCTCTTCAAAGCAAAGGCAAACAGTGACCCCAAATTTCTACAAAGGACACAAAGATGATCCATTGTCTTTATTCATTGGAGTTTACAACTGCACAACACAGCCTTGTGATAGCCTAGGGATCTCTTTGTGCATTGGTGTACGTAATAGGTCTCTAACCTAACAGAGAACAACCAAAGAATAGGTGGTGCATAGTCTGGATCTAGAGGTGCAATGCCCTGTGATGTCTTACAATGTCTTGTGATGTCCTGCAATGTCCTGCAATGTTCTACAATGTTCTATAATACTCAAGATCACAAGGTTTGATGTGATGTTACAACATCAAGGTTATGATGTTGTGAGGTCAAGATTGCAATGTTATGAGGTCCAATGCAATAAGGAGAGGTATGGAGAGATAGAGAGATGTTTAGAAGAGTGAAAGAGGTAGTGCTAGGAAATGAGGAGAGATATGAGGCACTATGAGGGCACAACACAATTTGAAGTGATGCTAGGCAGCTTAGAGCAACAAGGAGACAATAACAAAACTCTAGAGCATATTATAAGGGATCAAGGTTGAGGCTGCAATAATCAGCAATCTGAGGGCATTTCAGATAAGGTGAGATTTGAACAGTGGGAAAACCAAATCTAGTGTATTGCAGAAAGGGTAGGTAGGTTTTATAGTAAGAACAAAATGATAGGTACAAAGGAGAAGAGAACTGTAATAAAACTCAGAAATCAAGGAGACATGTAAAACTCATAGCACTGCTCAACATGCTGTATGTTTGATAAGACAGGCCTATTGCCACATGTGGGCCTGTTGCTAATTGAGAAACTAGGATAATTTGGCAAGCCCACAATAGAGAGGCTCAGCAAAACTTAGATTGTAAGATCATCAAGGCAAAATCAGACTGTAAGGTCGCTGAGATGGGATAAGAGAATGAGACTGTCTGGTTATTTGTCAATAAGCTTAAGAAAGAGTAAGTTGAGATTTTGCATATCAGGTAGTAACTTATGCTTGCAAAAAATAAGAAATAATTCTGAGACAACTTAAAAACAAACAATAGACAAGGTTGTCCTATACATTGTCTGATTACAGTTTATATAAGTAATAATCAGTACTCACAATGGCCTAGACTAAAATAGAAGGAGTCTATGGCTGAGACAGCTAGTGAAAATATATCTACTATAGAATACAAGAAAGCTGCTATGAGTTTTTTTATAAGAAACTTCAAAGGCAAAGGGTAAGCACTTGTTGTCTTCCAACAATGGCAGGCCATGGAAGACAATGAATGGATGCTCACTGTTGAGAAATATCACATGTAATACAAAGGCTGTAGGAACTGAATCAAGTTAAATACTGGTAGAGAATATGACTAGGCAAATTGGAATGTTTACAAGTTAAAGTGCAAATGTATCACTGGCCTACATAAAAAGTATGCGGTAATTAGCAAAGGTCCAAAGTACTTAGCAATGAGTACTTACTATTGTCTGCATTGCTTTTCTGATTCTTAAGAAAATAAATAAAGCAGTTTGGATTAGTCAATTGAGAACTTCCTGGTTAAACATTAGTTATTGTTGTTGTTAGAGCCAAATTGGGTGCCATTGGCTCCTAGAATAAAAAGTGTGCCTAATAAGAAAAGATATGAGATAAAAACAGCACAGACAGTAAGTTAGCATATATTTAAAGGCATACAAAGGTGCAAAACATCTAAACTTAGGAGCCTGGCATTGTCAACTATCTTACTTCGAGGTTTGCCTATACAACAACTCATTTACAATCTATTGTTGACTTGTTCAACAAGTAGAAGGTCTTGGTGGTGCCAGATACAAAGAGTACATACTATGCATGCAAACATGTAGCTTAGGAGAAGTATCTCTAGCAATGCACATAAGATTTGCTCAAAATCTGTTCCCATACAAGCCTTATGCTTTATTGTGTGCAAGAAGTGGGTAGATTGGCCTAGACAAATGGGAGGATCCTGTTACAAAAAGTGATCTAGGCAGACCAGCTAGTGAGGAGCTGAAAATAAAAATGAAGCAGGAAGTTTCTGCTAATAGGAATGTCTGTATACCTTAGAATGAGTGGACAGCCTCTAAAAAAATTGCTGGACTCAAATATTGAAGTGTTTAAGCAGTGGAAGGTCCATTATGAGGAGAAAGTTGTCCGGTCCATAGTATGTGCTTATTTAACTACAAATGTGTGTGGTGTATGTAGCACATGTATAACTCCATTGACAGATGAGTTGTTCAAAGATGTTGTTCAATGGGTAAGTGGTCTAAGCTTTTATGAGTCTTGGGGTGCTAAACATTGAAGTGTGGTGTCTTGTGAAAAGAAAAAGTCAGAGACCAAGCTATCTTGTGACAAATAGCAAAAAATCAATATAGGGTGTGACAAATACGTGCCTACAATCTTCCGCAGTGTTAAAGATTAGGTGCTTTAAGGGCTCCTTAAAGATCCTATGCCCTCTAACCTGTTCTATTATCTTCAGCATAACAAGACATCCTCCTGTTTCTTACAACTATACAAGTACACAATCAATGGCAAGCTGCAAGGTTATCAAATGTTTACTGACATATATAATATGCTTGCTGACCATATTTGACAGCTTTAAAGTGGCAACAAAAATCCAAAATATAGTCAGTACTACCTCTTAAATTAGATAAATTTCATAACACTGTTTCACTCATATGGGCAAACATCCTTATATCAATATTCTATTGTTATGGCACAAATTAGCAGCCCTTCCTCAAGGTGTATACAATATGTTTCTTGGCATCTATTGTTATGACTATCAAGTGCTAATATTTGTATATAATACTCTAGAGTTCTTATTGCTAAGCCCAAAGACGTTATGCAAAACCTGGCACTGATATTTGAAAACATTGCACAAGTGAAGCACTTAATAGATCTTCAACAGTTCACAAGGCCTGTTGCATTTGCAAGCAACTGTATTAAGGTGTGGCCATAATGAGCATATTCAAATCATCTTGATAGACACATTATTGGCTCAATACCTTCATGGGACAAATGTGAGGTACAAGACTTAGGCAATGATCACCTTATTAAACACACAAAGGCTGAGAAGGCAATTGCTACTTAGGTTCATGTGATTATGGCCAAGGTTAGTAATGTATCTATTGTGTGTGAATACCCTCTGTACTAAACTATCACATCTTTCAAGCTTCTGATCCCTAATATGCCACCTTTCACTATTGGGATGCTGCTAACAATTGAGAAAGACAAAGTGCACAAAATCCATTAGCAGCATATAAATATCCTTTAAATGGCTGCCCTGCTCAACATCAAGGTGGTCTTATTTGCAGCAGATGGAGCCACTTTGGAGCTTGCAGCACAGTCTCTCATAGATTAGAAAACATTGGTGATTCCCTCTCTGATTTAGAAGCATACAGTATTTGGCTTCTTAATCAAGATTGTAGTATTCAATAAGACTAGATCTATAGTTTCTATCACTGATGCTCCGCATGCTGCAAAGACTGTTCACAATCAACTCCAACATGGCACTCACATAGCAAGTCTTAGAATCAGTTATATTGTCAACCACTCACTTGTAAAACTGTACAAAACTGATAGTGTAGAGTTGGTACTAGAGGATGCCAAGAATATTGATAAACAAGATGATGAAGCCACACAGTGCTTGTTTTATCACAAAGCACTGCTTGCTATCACATATGTTGATCCTGTGACTGAGAAATAGGATGTCCATTGATGAGTGCGCCACATCTCTAAGCCCCGAGGCCCACATTTTTGCAGTTCTATGAGCACTTGGGCGCTAATGGCAGAGAGTACCCCAGACACTGCTGGGCGGCCCCACAGCCTAGCGTAATTTCCTCCAACATCCATTACAAGCTCGGCATCATGGTCTCAGGCTAACATGGTCATTCTTGCGCACCACAGTTATCATCTTGCATCATCTTGCTCATCCCTCATGTGTATTACACAACATCCTCAAGCCTGCTGCACCTGCAGAGGCCTCACCAAGCTCACACCATACACCTTGTAAGCATCGACCATAAGAGCAGCTCTGCGGTACGATATTGCAGCAAGCTTTATTGCATGCACCTATTGGGCAGTACAGGTCTTGTGGTCCACTTCTCCTCATCCCTCCTAAAGTTTATCTCATCTTGCCGCTACACCTCTTTACTAAATATTGCTTTGTCTCTCAACTGCAGTGCAACAGAACCTCGTGGTCTACAAGCACCTCTGCATGGGGGTTTTCTTTATTTTTTTATATTACAGTGATACGCTAGCGATGCCTCTGAGTGCAAAAAATACCCAAGAAACACTCTTACAAGTGCAGGTAGGCAGAAGCTGGTTCTAGTGTGCAAGGAACTATCAGCTATGCCACAACCAACAAGGGAGCGTACTGAAAGTGTTCGGAGTGTAGAAACAACTCTGAAATCAAAATCTTCAGCTAGGCAATGTTCAGTCGGGATTTGATCAGGATAACTGGAAGTGTTCAGAGCATAGCTGCAATCAAAGTGACACTGACGCAATTAGCAGGGAGTGGACACTAGTCGAATGCAATGTGGACCAAACAAACAACTCCAAATCAAAATCTTCAGCTAGACGATGTACAATCGGAATTTGATCGGAACACAAAGGGAAAGGAATGAGTACAAGGCCACACTGGACACTGGCAGAGGATGACAAACTAGATGAGAGGGAGAGAGCAAGACAATGAGGGCTCTGATAAAGGGTTATGATCAAATACAACAACACAAACAAAGGGGCAAAATGCAAACAAGGATCGGAAGGCAATGGCTCAAAGTCTCATGAACTCAAGTGCACAAATGGAATCTAAACGAGGGGGAGCCAAAGCTGGTGTATTGCGAAGGCCATAGGTGCCCTTTTATAGTAAGTCTAAACAGGTATCAGATAGGGAGATCGGCAGAGGCATAGAGTACTTGAAAATGCATGCCAAGAGCTGTCAAAGGTAAAGGCGATAAAGGAGTGATGGTGTGAACAATATAAGATAAGAAGCAATAGCTCTAAAGTCTAAATAAGTGGAGAGATTGCTAAGGTGAGTACACATGGACCTGGAGATAAGAGCCACATGCCACATGAGTAAACTAGTCAGAAACTTGGGAGCTTTGAAGATAAGGAAGGAGAGGTCAACTGAAGGCATAAGGACAATAAGAGATAGAAAGACAGATCTGTTCTGAGTCAAAAAAGTGTTCAGCTGCCTCCAATTCAGGACATCAAAGACGATCAAGTGTGCCAAAGATGTGAAACGTACCAAACTGATTGGCAACCAGCTGCAACAGTCTGCAAGAAGCCCCTAACGTTAGAAGTGCTGATAGATCCATAGAATGACTGTGAACAGCTCTGAATGTCTGTGTGGAGGTCTAAATGCAAAGTCGGCACCTGATAAATGGCTGAGGGCTCCAAATGGATTGGGATCGGTCCAAACACGGTTTGCCAAATGGTCAAATAATAATGAAAAGCTGCCAAAAGTGGGGTATCAGTGCCTAGAGTGGACCCATGCTCATCAACGGTCTTGGCACAATATTGACCTACTTTATCTTATGATCTTATGTTTACTATACTCACTTTGACTTACTATAAATATCTGCCTACAATACTGCAATACACTAGTTTCAAACACCCCTCTGTTTAGAGCTCAACCTTGCAAGAAGATCTTGCTTGTATTGTGTCTCATTGACATTGCTCTCATCTCACTTGACTAGTCTCTTGCCACTCTCGTTGCCTCTTTTGTCAGGGCCTTTGTTGCTGCCCTTTAAGTTGCCTCTTTTGTCAGGGCCTTTGTCGCTGCCCTTTAAGTTGCCTTGGTCGCTTGTGCCTTTGGTCTGCAATCCACCACCTTGTATTGCATGAGAGTATTCTCACATGACCTCAGTTTATTGAGCACATCCACAATATCTTGTGCACACACCTCGTGCGACCTTGTATCACCTTGTTTGATATTTCAATATCATGTAGTACATATCTCGCACCCCGTCTCGCAACTCATAAGAGTCCTTTAATATTATAGTAAAGTTAGCTCTCTGCCTACCCTATGTTTTGTGGTGTGTTTTGTATTGTGTTTTTGTACGCAGAGCCATTACTAGCGCATCACCATGAAGAATTCTAGGGACTTTTTGTGTATTTTTTTTATCTTTGGTTAGTGTTTACATTCATGCTGCATTGTTCCATACTAATAATACTCACATACAAAGGAGCTTATTGATGTGTGGCTCGTGCAAACTTAACATCCCTTTACACCTCTTAGCAGTGTTTCATGCCTGTTTCTTCCTCCACATCTGGTGCATGCATATTGTGGACCTTTCAAGAAAATACCCTGATTTGTACTTTGCCACATGGTCTTTTATCTCACTATCTAGCTTTAATATCTTGAATTGTTTATGTAATTTTTTTGTCTCTCTTGTGATTATGTATGCCAACTACTACCCTCAAACACCCTTTTGTCCTTGGCTACTCAGCACTGAGTTTGTTGAACACTTTTTTGGACTTGCACAAACTATGCTTCCCAACTTTACACTCTCATAATTTCTTGCTCTTGCCAAACACATCATTCCAAGCTAAATACCTATTTGACTTTGACAACTCACCTCTCACACTAAAAAAACTTTTGCAGGTATGTGTTTCTACTATTAGACAAGAGATTGACACTCTTCTCAAGATTGGGCAAACAGAAGCTACATGGATTGCAAAGAACATCTTGCACATAGTGGTACCCTTGGCACCCTTAAGTTATCTTCTCTCAGTGGCCTAATACATCATAGGAAAGCATGCAACAAGACTGATAGGGAAGAATTAGACATTACTGAGGTTGAAGATAAAAATGATGATGAAGAAGCTGATAGTGATTTAGTACCAGTAGACTTAGATAAATGGATAGTTTGGGCACTGGTGGATGCTACACAAGAATTGGTATTGTATGAAGCATTCACTAAGCTCTCCAAGACACTTGAGGCCCTTCTGACTTTAGAATCCTTTTTAGCTACTATCCTTCCACTTCCCTCAGTGTCAGCAAAACTTGATAGTGTAGTGCTCTTGAGTGCAATTCTCAATCAAGGTAAGCCATCTGTCAAACAGATATTGAAGACTGGTCAATCCTACTAGTCTTTCACATCAGTGAAGTCATAGGGAACTATTATACTCAATCCAAAATTTCAGCAGGCAATCAAAGATACCAAAAAGCAAATGAAGGGGGCTGCAGTAAGTACAAAGAAGATAACAATCTGTGAGGCTTTGCACTGTGTGCAACTAGCACAATATACCAACTCAAAGCTGCAAAAGCCTAAAATAGATCAAAAGCTTCATTGGCAAGAGACCACAAAGCATGTTCTTTTTGTTTTATCATCAGGTAAGTATGTTTTATCTCTCAAAGGACACTTTCTGATATTGCTTGGCAAACCTCATCCCAAACCTTGCCACAAAGAATATGAATGCCATTCATAGCCTTCATAAAGGCTCATATGTGGTGATAAAAAATAAGACAATAACAGGTGGCTATTTTTATATCGGTGAGATTCTTAATATCTATACAAAGAGTGCCAGTCAGTGGCATGGCTTTGTCAATATTGTCATCTCAACAACAGGCCTATCTCTTGCTTTGTCCTTGGTAAGTCATATTTCCTTACTCTCAGTCAGGTTATCCTGATATGTCACAGTCTTATAGACTCTTCACTGTTGAGAGCTTCATTATATACAAGTCTAATGAGAAGCCAGTTCTCACTCCTAGAATGTCAACTTTTATTCCTTCTTTATATTTTTCTTGTTCCAACAACTGGACTAAGTAATACACTCATGCAAAAGCTTCCCATATACTGTATCACCTGGGATTCAAGACATTAGTCAAAGATCAGCGAGACTTGATATACTTGATGCTGATAGCAGCATCAAGATAGAAGGCTCTCACACTTTCTAAGATGAAGAAGTTGATTCTAGCACCACCCAAGCCTGAAATTTCTAGAGATCAGATAACATTATAATAGATATGGTCATATTTCCTCTATATTGGTTCTATATCATTTGTGAGAGGAAATTAATGCCGCAGAAGGCTCTGTTTGCTGATTTACTCAATCTTGAACAAAGTGTGACACAATATGACACAATGTGATAAGAGTGATAAATGATAACCACCTTTCTTAGTTTTTACATATTTTATGACCAAAATGTCTTCAAAGTTAGCATTTTTCTGACTCATTTTAGGGTATGTTGATGGGAAAATTTTTATAAGAGCTTCATAGTATGGTGGTCAAAGTGTTGTTTCATTCATTCCATATGAAATTAGAGCCCCACACAAAATATTATTTGTGACACTTTTACACAAAAGTTTCCACATGTAAAATAATAAATAAAGCCAGTTTCTATATGCAAAATCCTTACTAAGGCTCTAGGCCATGTCTTAGTTGCTCCAGACCACTAATATGCTAAAGGTGTCTTTGTGTGCCATGCACAACACCAAAGATAAGGTAGGCAGGAGCTAGTATCTATTACATAAGGAATTATTAGCACAGACTTAGGGAAGCAAAGGTGTACTAAAGATAGTAGCAGAAGTTGTGAGTTAAAACACCCAAATAGTTTAGGACCATACTGAAAATTGACCAAATGTTTAGTTATAACTGTGAGTGACCAATTAGAAATAATTGAACAGTATTGCAATCAACAACTGTATGCTTCAAGAACCACATGGGGCTCTAATGAGATACGATGGAGAACAAAGAAGACAACTAAGAAAACAATATACAAACACGAACAAAGCCTGGATGGCAATAACAACAAGGTTGGAGGTAAGCAAGGACAATTCTGATAGTTAATATGAGTGCAAATGAGCTCTAAAGTATGAGGTACAAAAGCTGGTCTATTCTAGAGTTGTGTATAGGTTTTTATAGTAACAAGAGACTCTAAGTAAAATATCAAACAAGAAATAAGAGTGAGTGCTGAACAGGCACCAAGACCTAGTAAGTGTTGAAAATAAGAAAGCAGGGGCAATGTCCATATGGGTTTCAAAGGCAAAAAGGTAAAAGTCTATCAGAGATGATGACATCCCAAATGTCCAGTGTCTAGTGTCCGAGCATAAGTAGCAAGGGTGTGTGCTTGAAGACCAATAAAAAGAAATAAAGAGTGACTGTGTGCTTTGTGTGGCCAAGCAATGGTGCAAGATTGTATTCAATCCAGGTGGCAGGGTAGTTGGCTAGTGAACAATGTTCACAAAAGAAGAAACAACTAAGG
Source organism: Heterobasidion parviporum (assembly GCA_002994785.1). Lineage (NCBI taxonomy): Eukaryota > Fungi > Basidiomycota > Agaricomycetes > Russulales > Bondarzewiaceae > Heterobasidion > Heterobasidion parviporum. Next base: position 3,182,186 of record PDUQ01000001.1, on the reverse strand, counting down.
GTGGGGGTTTGAGGTTATTAATTGCATAAGTGAGTTCTGTGTCTTGGTACAGCTTTCGGACTTGATCAGGATCCTTTGTCAATGCTCTTCTTGCCGAGGTAGCTTTGCAGACTTGCAATTGCACTTTTGAGACAAGTAAAAGGAGTTTGTGCTGAATAAGTGTCACCTAGGTTGCCATTGTGTAATTGTAGACCTTGGCCACAACCTTTTTATTGTAGATGGGCACCGTGATCTTGTATGCTAGTCTGTCCTTCTTTGCTGCTGGGATGCTAGGTAGTGCATCAGTATTATGATTACGTAGTGGGGCATGGGTTACATTGAAGATATTGGCAAATAGATGTACTAGGGGTTTGGCCATCGTCACTGGTGCTGTAGCTGTCCTAGTCATGGCTAGCTAGGGTTGATCTGGTGCTTGTTGGGTTGCTGCTGAGGCTGGCAAAGTTGAGTAGCAAAAGTCAACCTCTGAGGTATCTTCTTAAGTGCTGTGATCCGCCTGGGCTTAGGCTCTGGTCCAGATCCCACCTTGGTTGCATAGTGCAAAGAGCTCCTGTTCAAGGCTTTGAATCTATTTGATGTCCATTAGCTGATACATGGCTGATGTGTTGAGGAACAAAGGCAAATCATGGCATGATGTGATGGTGACTATCATCAAAGGTGGAGAGTTGACTGTGAACATCATCAAACCTGTAGCAATCTGTCCTGGGTTGCAGTGATGCCATTTGTCAATGCAATCCTTGAGATTGCTACTGAGAATCTCACGCAATACAAACACACCTGTTGACAACACTATCTGTCCCTCTGTATTCTTTTTGCACTTTCCTATGTGAATATATTCAGTGACTTCTCCACATTTACGTACAAAGTGATCTGACCCTTCACAGAACATGCAGCAATCTAAGCTACTAGGGTCATGATGAGCGTGCGTGGGCTGTGACATTGTCAAGGCTTGGGCAAGCAGGCTTGAAAGGGCTTTGATGAAGGTCTCTATAATCTGTTCAAACATGGTAGCAAAGTCTTTGGCGTTAATTGTAGGCTCTGTCATAGTACCACATGTCACACAAGAGCTATTAAATGAGGTGAGCTAGAATGTCAAAAAGATGTCATGCAAGATGAACTTTGCAGTGTTGTAGATAACTTGTATGGGTCATTGAGAAAGTGGTCAGGAAGCTTAAGCTGAAGGCGCTGCAAGATGCAGCCTCATAATTTAGGTTGAAAGTCATGAGTAAGAGTACAACATTCCTTGGCAATGGAGATGTGATCCTTGCTGAGGAGGAAAGAGATGATCATGAGAAACTGGCAATAGTACTTGCCTAGATTGCTGAGTAATAAAATCCCTATCCTGCTACTCTCTTCAACTAACTTATCCATATCTACCACTAACCACTTTCTTTCTTCTTCCGACCCTAGGTAAGGATAATAGATCACTTTGCAGAAGTTCTCGTAAAGTGTTGTGGCATCAGTGTACTCAGCTAAGGTCTCTCAAAGCTTGAAGGTGTTGACATCAAGGAATCAGTAGGCATACTTTTTGCATTCCATAGTGTTAATGACCACAGATTGATTAAATTTAAATTTAAGGTCTGAGAAATATTACCAAAGTGTCGCACATAGGGTGGCTTTAAAATGCTCAGTTGGGACTGTAACAAGAAAATAAACAAGTGTATTCTCAGTCTTGAGTAGAAAGAACTGAAGGTGAGTAAAGTAAAATGCCAACCTGTAAGGAGAAAATAAACAAGTGTATTCTACAAAGGGCATTAGTGAAATGCAAACTATAATGTGAACAGAATAAACAAACCTCAGTCTTGAGTAAAGAGAACTGAGGGAACAGAAAAATAGAGGGGGAGAAAACTTAGATACTCAGACTTTTCTGAACATGCCATACTGGCATGCGGTCTCCTCCTCGTGTTACCTGACCTCAGCACACACAGGTGTTACTTCTAACATGCCCACTCAACCAGCATGTTGTAAACCCATCCCTTTTGAGAAATGCTCATGTTTCTCCCTTGTCAAACCCTTTGTCAACACATTAGCTACCTGGTCACCCATGAGTACATACTTCAGTTTTAAATCTCCACTCACAACTCTTTCCTGCAGGAAATGGTCATGAATGCTGACATGCTTCATTTGAGCATGGTACACGGTGTTCTGTACAAAAAAGTGTGAGGTAGATCAAGGTCTGCTAATAAGGTATGCAACCAAATTAGTTCCTTTGCGGCATGGGCACCAATGGTATATTCTACTTTGGTGCTGGACAGGGCTGTTGAGTCCTGCTTCTTCGAGCTCCAACTGATTGCTCTGTTTGTAAGCTTGAAGACATAGCCTGAAATAGACTTTTAGTTGTTTACGTTTCCAGCCCAATCAGCATCAATATAACCAGTGAGTCTGTCTTTTAACTTGCTACCCTGGTAGGTTAACCTCATGTCGGAGGTCCCCTGTAGGTACTTGAAGACATGTGTGAGTGCATGCTCCACTTCCTCACTAAAGGAGGAGCTAAACTGGCTTAGAGTGCCCACTGTGTAGGCAATGTCCAGGTGCATTCCCAGCATGGCCCACATCACCAATCTGAGGGTGCTCTGGAAGTGACATACATCCACTTTTGGTTAGTCCATGCGGACAATGTGCTAGTTTGCCAGCAAGAGGTACTAATGGGATGTGTGTCCTGTTTTCCAAAGTGCTCGAGGATTCCCTTGATGTACTGCTCCTATGACAAACTGATCATCTTCATGGTGCGGTCCCTCTTTACCTCTATGCCCAAAATCCTGCTGGCCTTGCCAAGGTCAGTGGTCTTGAAGGCCTTCTTCAGTAAGTTCTTCACTTTGTGTAGGTTGGTAGTGGATGTGGAGAATATGAGCATGTTGACGACGTAGACTGTGACAATAGTACTGTGACAATAGTAAGTGCATACCCTTCTTGTTTGATGAAAACACAATGATCTGACTGGCAGACCTTAAATTTGAGCGAGATAAACTCAGCTTGCATTTATTTGTACTAGACACGCCCTGCCTGCTTAAGTCCGTAGAGGGAGTGCTTGAGGTGCCAAATAATGGTAGAGTTGGTGGGCTTAAAGCTTTTGGGAGGTTTGACATAAAGTTCTTCATCGAGGATGCTGTTTAGATACGTCATTTTGACATCTAACTGGTGGATTTCTAGGTCCAGTTTAGCCTCTAATGCCAGGAGCATTTGCAAGCTTGTGAACTTCATGACTGGAGTGAACATTTTATCATAGTCCACGCCCTCTACTTAAGTGAATCCCTTGACGACAAGTCATGCTTTGAACTTTTTGATGCTCTTGTTTGCTCCTTTCTTCACCTTGAACACCCACTTGCTGCTGATGACCTTCTAGCCATGAGGGTGCCTTACTTCTTTGTAGATGTCCATGGCCTCAAAATAGTGGAGCTCCTAATTGCAGGCTGCTAGCCATTCAGCTACATTTGGGCTCGCCATAGCTGACTTAAAGGTAAGTGGGCCCCCAGGACTTTTTGCCTTGGCTGTTGATACACTAGAGGTGTCTCTAAGTGCCAAGCACAATACTAAAACAACCTCTAGTAAAGGGTAGGCAAGAGCTAGTATCTGATACACAAGGAATCATTAGCATAGACTTTAGAAGACGAGGGTGTACTAAGAATTAATAGAGATGATGAGTTTAAAGCACCCAAACAGTTTGGGACTACACCAAAGACCGACCAAATGTTCGGTCAGTAACTGTGTTAGATGGTTCAATCAATGAAGAGGGGCAGTGCTACAACCAACAACTGTGTGCTTCAAGAGCTGTACAAAGCTCTGACAATATATGAGGGAGGACAAGAGACGCAACCAAGTAAATGAGTATGAACATGAACAAGGGCCCAAATAGCAATAGTGACAAGTTTTTGGAAGTTGACAAAGACAATTTCAATAGTGAAGACAAGTATGACTGAGCTCTGAACTGTGGGGTTCAAAAGCCAGTCTATTTCAGAGTTGTGTGTAGGTTTTTATAGTAAACGGGGCCTCTAAGTAAAATATTGAATGAGAAATGAGAGTAAGTGCCAAATGGGTGCCAAGTTCTAGCAAGTATTGAAGATAAGAAGGCAGGAAAATGTTCATATGGGTTCCAAAGGTGATTAGGTAAAAGTCTATTAAAGATGATGAAATCCTGAACGGTCGGTATCCAGCGTCTGAGTGTAAGTAAGAAGAATGTGTCCTTTAAGACCAATGAGAAGAAAGAAAGAGTAAACATATGCATTGGGTGGCCAAGTGATGGTGCAAGATTGTGTTCAACTAAACGTGTGGGGATTGTAAAGATAAAAGATAAGAACTGACTAGCTATAGATAACGTCGGCTAATTGGCCTGCCTGGTCCTGACACCATAATAGGACATCATAAGGCTCTTGTGCTGACTCTTGTGTGGTAACGGTAATAAGCGTGCCACCTCTTTAAGCGCCAAGGCCCTTATTTTTGCAGTTCTATGAGCGCTAGCATGCTGACCTCATGGAGTACCCTAGACACCGCTGGGCAATTCCGTAGCCCAGCCCAAGTCCCTCTAATGCCATCATGAGCTCAATATCACAGTAGCGGGCCAACGCGGTCTTCATTGCGACACACAGTCATCACCTCGCATCATCTCACTCATATCCCCATGTGTATTGCAAGACGACTTTGAGCCTGCTGCACTTGCCGAGGTATCGCCAAGCTCTCGACATACGCCTCAACAAGGTCGACTGCGAGGGCATCACCATGGGCAGCTCTGCGGCACAATATGACAGCAAGCTTTATTGGGCGTGCCTATTGGACAGTACAGGTCTTGTGCTCCACTTCTCCTCATCCCTCCTAGAATTACCTCGTCTCGCCGATACACCTCCTTATTGAATATCACTTTGTCTCTCGACTACAGCATGACAGAACCTCATGGTCTGCAAGCACCTCTGCGCATGGTTTTCTTTTATCTTTCTATGTTATAGTCTTGGCATAATATTAACCCATGTTAACTTACGAGCTTGTGTTTACTCTACCGCTTTCGATTTACTATAAATACCTACTTATGATGCTGCAATACACCAGTTTCAAACACCTCTCTATTTAGAGCTCAACTTCGCAAAAAGATCTCACTCATATTGCATCCACATCGACATTGCTCTCGTCTCACTCAATTCAACTCTTATCGGCTCTATCGTCAGGGCCTTTGTTGCTGCCCTTGAAGTCCTTTGATCACTCACTAGCAATATCTCTATCGTCATATATGAGAATAATCTCACATCACCTCGCTCAATATTGAGTGCCACCGCAGTAGTTCTCGCATGCACCTCGCACGACCCCATATCATCTCAACCAATATCTCGACATCGTAGTACGTATCTCACGCCCCACCTCGTAACTCATAAAGATCCTTTGATATTCTAGTAAAGTCAGCTCTCCACCTACTCCGTGTTTAGTGGTGTGTTTTGTTGTGTGTTTTCACATGTAGAGCCATCGCAAGTGTATCAATGGTAAGCACGTGAACTGTGCACAAACTGACCAAGCTGCTGCCAAATATTCTTTAGTGTTTGGTATTGTTCGGGTTGAAGCCAATTGTCTTTGGCCTAAGCTACTGTCTTTGGTACTTGTCCAGGGTTGTTTGGCTCTTATCTCTCAGCTCCCTAATACCTCCCTCAGCCCCTAGAGCGAGTGCATGCTCATCACTGTGTTGGCTAATTTGCATGGTCCCTTAGCCCCCTCTTCATCATCCTCATCATTGTCTTCAATGCCAGTGAGTTCAGGCACATCATCCTCTTTAACGGGGGGAGAGGGCACTTGAGCGGGTCTAACCTTGCATTTGTAGGATGTAACACTGTATCAGTCATTGTCATCCCAAATAGGAGGGCGGCATTCTCTTGTGGACCTCCGAGGCTCTACTAGATTGCTTGCTGCCTTCTGAGCCTTGTAGGGCTTTTGGGCTTTGTGTGGTTTGATAAGGGATTGCTCATCTGAAGGTAGGGGATTCTCCATTGGAAGTTCTGTGTCATGCTTACTGAACTCCTTGTCCTCTAAGGTATCATCACCTCTGTCAGGATTGATATGGACACGCTTGTAGTAGGTGCTTCCCTTGTCAAATATGACATTTTTGGACTTGATGATTTGGCCACTTATGCGATGGACTAGCTGGTAAGCCTGACAGTTTGGAATGTAGCCTATGAGCGTGCATTTAAGCGTCTTTGGGTCTAGCTTCCTGCATTGGGCCTTCGGCACAAGAATGTAGGCATTGCAGCCAAACACTCAGAGGTGAGCAATGCTAGGCTTATTTCCAGTCCATGCTTCTTTGGGGGTGATGTCCTCTTTTAGAGCTCATGAGGGCGTGACATTATGGATCAGTGCGGCATACTCCATGGCATCAAACCAGTATGAGTTGGAAAGCTTTGAATCAGCAAGTAGGGATCTTGCTTTCTTGATGAGGATTTGGTTCATATGCTTCAAGATGCCGTCATGCTCTGGCATTTTGGCAGTTGCAAACTTGTGAGTGATGCCCTTATCTTTCATGAACCCCTCAATCCGTGCCCCTGTGTATTCCCCTCTTGCATCTGAGCATAGTGCTGCTGACCTTTCACCAGTTTCTAGTTCTACACACATGATGAATTTCTCATAGTGGACCTCAACTTGGCTTTTGTGTCAGAGGCCGTTAACCACAACTCGGTGGGATGTGTTGTCAATCCAGGAGGTGAAGTATTTGTAACCTTGTCGTGGCTGTGTTTGGATTGGGCCGCACATGTCAGAATGGATGTGCTCCAGTGGCATTTCAGCGCAGACCTCATCTTCCTTCACAATGACTTTTCGGGTCTGTTTTCCTTTAAGGCATGGCTCACAAATGCCCACTGCATCATGGGAGGTGCTCCCAGTTATGGCCATCCCCTTTACCATCCCTTTAGGGAACATACAGAGGACCTAGTTAATGGGGATGTGCCCAAGATGATGGTGCCATGTGCTAATGTTAGCTCTGGAGATTTTGGTTTGGGCCAAGAGAAGAGTTATCCCGGACTTGTTGTCAGAAGATGCATCTTCACTTGGGGGTTCAGTTCTGGCTGCCGAGATGTATGTGGCTTTGCTAACTGCTGTTTTGTAATGGACAACATAGAAGTTTGCTTCGTGGTGCCCCTCACAGATGAGATCTCTGTTTCCACCACAAATTTCACATTTTGTGTTAGCAAATTTGACACAGGCCCCACACTTGGCAAGTTGAGGCACAGAGAGGAGATTTCCATGTAGATTATGTACATGTAGCACATCCTATAGTATTATGGGGTTCCACTGACCGTTTGCATGCATTTGTGTGGAAATATATCTGGCACCAAGAGTGAGGATGTGGGTGTTATCACCAAGCCAGACTTTTATTGGCTTGTCAAACTCTCAGTAAGAGTGAAACTATCTCCATTCTGAACTCATGGCATGGGTGGCTCTAGAATCTATGACCTACTGGTCAGCAAGGTTGTTCAGCTTCTCCAGCTTCTCCTACACCATCAAGAGTTGGATTGTCTTGGTTCACACGAGTTTATTGTGCACCACTTCCCCTTGCCCATCTGACTTCCCTTCTGCTGCCTGCTTTGCAGCAAATCAGTGGCACTCTTCGATGGTATGACCGGTAAATTTTAATGCTTGCATTTCTTTAACTGATCCTTTTCCTTTCTGCTAGCTTTTTTGCTTGGTTTTCCACCGTCAGCAGGAGGACCAGATGGTTTCTTTGAAGGGGCCCTGGAGCCAAGGGCTCAGGCAGCAAATGCGGAGGTAAGAGTTGTTCCTCTTGAATAACCTGCAACAGGACATTTTTGAAGGTGAGGACAAAGGTTTCTAAGGACGTAAGGATTGTTTTCAGGGTGTTGTAGGATGGGGAAGGGATAAGATTACAGCTACTACAACTAGCTTGTTGCTTAGCTTATGGCTGAGGGATTCAAGGGTCATGGTGATGCATCTCATTACGTTGATTTGAGGCTCAAGAGGTGAGTTGTCAGTAAGGGTGCTGTGGAATAGGTTGCTGATAAGCTACGTGATCTTTTGCTTGTCTTTGCCCTCATAATGGGTATTGAAGAGATCCCACAATTCCTTTGTGGTCTTGGCAAAGAGAACCAAATTAAGGGGCTCATCTTTTAAGGTGAGTGCAATCTGGGCTCTTGCTTCCCAGTCCTTCATTTTCAACAGTGCCCGCTCTGGTGACCCTTTGCTTGGAGGTGTTGCATCAGTTTTTATGATGTTCCACAAGTCCTGCACTTCTAGCACCATCTGGGTGCAGAATTTCTATGAGGGGAAATTTTCTACATTATCTTATAAGGCGGGAACATTATATAAGCAATTGGAGGCCTTGGTGAGGTTTTCCAAAGAGTTGGAGGTAGAGGGGGAAGTGGTGCCACCTACTGCGGGCTGGTTGGCAGCTATCATAGACATGGTTTCAGAGGTGGTGATGAGCATGCCTCCGCACTGTGCTTTGAGCTCCCTAATTTTGCAGCTTTTACAGCATAGATCTCAGCTATGGTGCAACCTTGGAACTATTATTACAACCTCGCAGGCTTCTGTACAGTCTTGCATGCATTATCGAAAGCTCCAATTCTCCCGCACAACCTCACAGCACCTGTGCAATCTCTGCAGGCCTCCACATGATCTCCTACAACTTCTTTATTGCTCCCTCTCATCACATCGGTGATGCACACATCCAAATGTCCTCAGTGGTCCTCATGTGGCACCTGCAATCTCTGTCTCAACATTATCGACCTCGGAGACCTCCGCACCCTCACGGGATTACCTGTGCGACCTTGCAATTATGCTGACAGTTCTCGGACTCCTTATTTCTGTTCTCTTTATCTCTCCAAGCCCTTTGCCATTCATTCCAAGGCCTTCCGATGCAGTGAAAGATAGATAGAGCAATGCCAAGAGTGCAACCATATGCAGCCCAAAGCAGCTCCACATGTCTCTGAGATTTTTGACTTTTATCGCAGTTCTTCTCTCCTTTGTACCTACCATTCTGTTCTCACTATAAAACCTACCTATCCTCTCTGCAATATTTCAGATTTGGTTCCCCTCACTGTTCAGATCACACCTCATCCAAAATGCCCTCGCATTGCTGATTATTGCAACCTCGTAACCTCGCAACCTTGACCTTGACCTTGCAGAGCCCTCGTAGTATGCTTTAGAGTTTTGTTATTGTCTCCCCATCGCTCCAAACTGCCTAGCATCGCTCCAAATCACATTGTGTCCTCATTGTGTCTTGTACCTCTCCCCATCACCTAGCACCACTTCCTTCACTCTTCTAAACATCTCTTTGCCTCTCCGAACATCTCCTCATCCTCTCCAAGCATCTCTATGTCTCACCTCTCTCTATCACATCAAACCTTGTAACCTTGTAACTTTGACCTTGCAACATTGCAACCTTGACCTCACAACATCACATCAAATCTAGCAAGCTTGAGTATTGCAGAACCTTACAGGACCTTGCAGAGCATTGCAAAGCATTGCACCACTTGATTTAGACTATGCACTACCTGTTCTTTGGTTGTTCCCCCTAGACTGACCATTTCTTGTACTGCAGAGCCAGCTCCTGCCTACCCTGTGTGTAGTGGTGTGTTTTGTTGTGTGTTTTTGCATGCAGAGCCATCACTAGTGCATTAGTAGGTAGGTCTGGTTGTGTGGGGAGTTATTTTCTTGTTTAAAATAAGACTACAAGTCTTATAATCTGTCGTATGTAGGGTGGCTTTGAAATGCTCAGTCGGGACTGTAACAAGAAAATAAACAAGTGTATTCTCAGTCTTGAGTAGAGAGAACTGAAGGTGAGTAAAGTAAAATGCCTACCTGTAATGAGAAAATAAACGAGTGTATTCTACAGAGGGCATTAGCAAAATGCAAACTATAATGTGAACAGAATAAATAAACCTCAGTCTTGAGTAGAGGGAACTGAGGGAACTGAAAAATAGAGGCAGAGAAAACTTAGGTACTTGGGCTTCTCTGAATGTGCTGTACTGGCATATGGTCTCCTCCTTATGTCACCTGACCTCAGCGTGTGCAGGTGTTACTTTTAACATGGAGTTCTTGAGATTGACGAGGGTCAAAAGTGGGTGCAGTCCTGTTGCCATGAGCTAGCATAGAAAGGGTAGCCGTAGCAATAATGTGGGGAGTGTGCAAAGAGGTTGCAATGTGTTCTGAGGAAAGCAGGTGCAATATTGAGGATAAGGTAAAAGTGGGTGACAGAAAAGTTGATAGGGAATACTTGGGGGTATGACTAAGTGATAAAGATCTTGAGTAATGAAGAGATAAGATTGGGGATAGCAGAGAAGATTTGAGCTGGGCAAGATTGAGTAATGAGAAGATGAATGTAGTGAACAATTTGACGATGATGGGAGAGTTAGGAAAAACAAAGCTCCTAGAGGTGGCAAAGGTGAGTTGGCAAGCTGTCTGAATCAAGAAGATGGTAGTGAAAGAGGTGGTAAAGCACAATGTTAGCATTGGTGAATAGGCCAAGATTGGCTTTGAGTCCACGATTACTGAAGATGGCTAGTTCTTAGATATTGTTGCATTTGGCCATAGGTCAAGAAGATTGTTGGTGGTCCCTTAGTGGAATTTTGAAAGTCAAACCCTTGTAGTAGGCTTCAAAATAATGCGCTAGTGATGGCCCTGTATATGAAAACACATAACAAAAACCACCACTAAACACAGGTAGGCTTAGAGCTGACTTGTCTATAGACTGAGGAACATTTTGTTAGTAGTGAGAAGGAGCACAATATATGTATGCAAAGTGTGCGAAGTTGTGCAAAGATAGTGCAAAGACTAGCAAAGTGGTCGATAGTGATATAATGGCGTGAGGTGCACAACTAGCACAGAGAAATGCAGAATATGCAAACCCCGGTCACAATTGACCAAGGTGACTTTAAGAGCAGCAACAAAGGCTCTAGCAAGAGATACAATGATGGTGCAAAGATGAGACAAATGAAGCAAAGACAATGATAAAGACAAGCAATATGAGCAAGATCTTCTTACAAAGTTGAGCTCAAAACAAAGGAGTGTTCAAAACTAGTGTATTGCAGAGTCAAAGATAGGTATTTATATTAATTTGAAGTAGGTAAAATGAACACAAAATTGTAAGATAAAGTGCAAGCAATATTGTGTGAAGCCTGGAAAATTAAAAGATAAAGAAAACCATATGCAAATTTGCTTGCAGACCACAAGGTTTTGTTATGCTGCAGTCAAGAAAGTAAACAATGTTTAGTAAAGGGATATAGGGAGCAGGTGAGGTAGTCTATACAAAGTATAAAGAGAAACGAATCACAAGACCTGTAGTGTCTAATAAGCATGTGTAATAAAGCTCACTACAAACAGAGTACTGTAGAGATAACCTTTGAAGCACTCATATGGGAATGCAAAGTTGGGCCTTAGCAGCATCGGCATTATCAAGGGTGCACTCTTGAGTGGTTGTGCTACAAATGAGAGATTACACATACTACGAGGTGCTGCTGAATATGCTGCAATAAAGACTGTGTTGGCCCACTGTCGTAAATATCTTTGCATAAGGAGGCTCAGGGCATATTGTGCAAGGCTGTGAGTCATCCTGAACCTAGCAAGGAGTGGCCAAACATTATCAAAGTCTAGTACAAAGCTCTGTAAATATGAGCAATCAACTGTAAAAAGTGTGTGAAAATAGGGGACTTGGCACTTAGAGAGGTGTTATGTTCATCAATATGTGTGAGGGGCATTGTCTCTAGCTCTCAAATTACACACTTTTGTCCCCACCAGCAACTTGATCTCCTCTCATGAAGACTGGGCCATCAACATTAACACAGCAAAGGCATGTAGTTACAAAAACCTCATGAGCAAAGCCTCTAATCCCGCAATACCACCTGAGAAATGCCCCCCTTGTATTAAGCTCAAATTATCAATAATTTCATGAAATTTTACTAAAATAGCATTAGAGATTTTTTACTTACCCCCTCTACTGTGGTGGACTAGAAAGCTGGACAACCCAACTTCTTCAAGCAATCAAATTATTATAAGTACAAATTGTACTAAATTACATACTTTATCATGTAAACCTACATCTTTTGTAGACTCTAGTATAATGCTGATGCTTAAAAATGTCACTGGCATGTACTGTGAATATTTTACAAAGGGATATGCTAAAAATAGCAAATTAGGTGCATGAGAATAAGTTTGGGTTTGGCCAAAGATGTGGGAGGAACCCTAGATTGAGAGCAATTAGACATGTTATAGTGAAGATGGGCATTGTGAGAAGGGAGAAATAGTTAGATAAGGGAGAAAGCAACACAATAAAGCATGAAAGTAGTAAGTCTATCAGTTTTATCAAAGATAGTTTGCCAAAGGGGCCAGTCAGAATAGGTCAATGCCTCAAGGAATGGGCATATCGTGCAGGCAACCATATAATTGCAAAACATAGTCAAATTGAACTATATTACACATACATACAGATGATCTGAGGCCCAAGGGCCATTAGGTACTATAAAAGTCCTGCTGCCAATTCCTACAGAGGTTATAGGCCAGAAAATGCCACACTCTATGATTCTTGTTTTTTTGTGACCATCTTGGAAAGCTTAAAGATCACAAAACAGTTTAAGAACATACCTATGAAATGTTAACCTCCCAACCTTTACTTCTTATGCACCAAAAACCCAAGAGGTATTCCTAATAATGAGGCATTCATTCAAGTAGGTAAAAGGGGGAATATGGCCATATTAGACAAGGTCTACATTTTAACCTATAAATAAAATCAATAAAAATGTGGTTAGAGTTGATATACTATGCTATCATATTGTAAAAAGACACACCTGTCATGACTTGAACAGTTACTTGACAGTACTCTCATTAAATTGACTAGTTTGTGAACAGCTACATGCCACTCAGATGAATTGAGGTCCACAAAGAGTTGATTGATTAGAGGATAACTTTTGAAGATTTCTACATAAAATTGCTGGAATAATAGAAGGGAAGGGCCAATACTATTGTATACAAGTGGTTTTATGGTACAATGTGCAATATTGATAGAGCAAGAGCTGGAGAAAGAAGAAGAGTGCCATTCTCACATATCAAAATTGCCGTAGACAAGGCATATCCCATGAGTCTTCCACCCATTATAGAAAATATTCATATACAACATTCTTCTTAAATTCATACTAATATATTAGGGCTATATAAAACATCAAGACACCTTTCAGATAGAGTGCAAACTTCATGCTATATCAAACATTGTCCAGCTTTCATGTGTGTCTAGCCTTCTTGTCTACTATAGTATTTTAGAGCTCATTAGATTAGCTAATTAAAGCTGATTAGTCAGGCAGATTAAAATAATAATAATAGCTATTTATGTACTATCATTTCTTACCATTACTACAACCTGTCACTTAAAGATATCTATCAAGTTTATTACTTGAATATCCAAACCTAAAGTCTGACCTTATAAGAAACTTGCCCTCAGCCAGAGTTAAACCTATAACCTCATAGCTGCGCACACCCTGAACAGATGCTCTAAGCCACTAAGTTATAAGGTCTAAACTAATATCTTAGTAATTCAAATATATTGACATAATTTAGGCAATCTGACCATTTCTGATCTTATTACTTAGTTATTTTTGATCTATTTTTGATCAAAAAATATTCAAAAATCAGGGCTTTCATGATCTCAATTTATATACTAAATAAGAATATGATACACTAATTGAAAATAGAGAATCCACTTTATGTAAGGTAAAAAATATTCTGGCACTTGCACAATTAGGATTTAGAGTATGTAATATTGTAATTAGGTTGTAGATTCTAAGTAAACTCTAGTATCATAATCAATATGGTGTTTATTGCAGTTTTGATTATAAATATAATCATGGATAATTATTCATAATACATCTTAAGTATCTTAGATGAGCATTATTAACAATTAGGTAAAATTTAGATCTAATACAAAAGGGGGATTTTCCATATGGTAATGGCTATCATCAAAGATATAGATGACATTGTTCTCAAAGAAGCAACAAGGATTTCTCTTCTACTTTACCGTGAGGATTCCAATCTGGTAATTATTCACAAAGTCTTGTCTGACACTACATGTCATAGACATTCTCATTGATGAGCATCCTTTCATGCTATGTACTAAGCCCCTAGATTTTGCAGCTTCTATAGCATAGATCTCAGCTATAGTGAGACCTTAAAACTATTAATGCAGTCTTGCACACACCATTACAACCTCCAATGTCCTTGCATAACCTCTCTGATGTCCATAAAACCTTGTAGCACCTGTACAATCTCTGTAGGCTTCCACATGATCTCCTACAGCTTTGGCATTGTTCCCTCTTATTGCATTAACAATGCGTGCCTCCAAATGTCTTCAATGATCCTCACACAACACCTACAATACTTCTCTCAACATTATCAACCTTAGAGACCTCTGTGTCCTTGCAATATTGCCTGCGCAACCTTGCAATAATGCTAACGGTTCTTAGACTCCTTATCTCTGTTCTCATTATCTCTCCAAGCCTTTTGCCACTCATGCTAAGGCCTTTCCATTTAGTGCAAGATGAATAATGTGATGCTAAGAGTGTAATCTTATGTAGCCTATAGCAGTTCCATATGTCTTCAAGATTTCTGAGTTTTTATTGCAGTTTTCTCTCCTTTGTACCTACCATTCTGTTCTTACTATAAAACCTACCTATCCTCTCTACAATATTTCAGATTCGGTTTCCCCTACTGTTCTGATCTTACCCTATCCAAAATGCCCTTGCATCACTGATTATCACAACCACACAACCTTGCAACCTCGACCTTGACATTTCAGAGCCCTCATAATATGCTCTAGAGTTTTGTTGTCATCTCTCCATTGCTCTAAACCACCTAGCATTGCTCCAAATCACATTATGCCCCCATAGTATCTCATGTCTCTCCCAATCTTCTAGCACCACTGCCTCCACTCTTCTAAACTTCTCTCCATCTCACCTCACCTCTCCTTATTGCATCAGACTATCTCTTTATCTTACCTCACCTCTTCCTATTGCATCAGACCTTGCAATATTGCAACTCCGACCTCATAACATTACAACTTTGACATTGCAATATTACGTCAAACTATTGCAATACGGGCTAGAATTATGACTCAGTGTCTATGTAGATCACTATATATTCAATTGGTAAGTACCTAGAAGTATGACCACATGATAGAAGCACAAGTTAAAGTGACATCAAGTCTTAAAAAGTAGAAGTGGGCTCACCTCAGCATCTATGTAGATCACTGAGAGAGGCCTGACACCAAGGGCATCAGTAACTATGAGTGTGGTAGCTGAGAACTGTATAGTACTTCAGCAATCTCCGAACTTATTAAGTAAGTAAGTAAGCAAGCAATAAGTAAATCATAAGAAAGATATGACAAAAGTGATTTGCCTCAGTCCAACACACCCTCTTAAATTTTCTAAAGTCTAATAAGCTTTATCATCTTCTCAATCTTCTAACAAGCCAGCAGTTTGGTAAATCCATCAGCCACCATCTTGCTAGTAGAATAGTAGCATAGCTCAACGAAGTTCTTGGCAAGAGAAATAGTTGCAGTGAGAAGGAAAAGATGTTGCCTAAGAACATGCAGATTCACAATGCTTCCTTTGTCACATGAGCAAGTGCAACATACTTTGCTTCAGTGCCAGACTGAGCAACAATTAACTGCTTCTCAGAAAACCAAGACACAGCACTATCATCAAATAGAAAAATATATTCCAAGATTAAGTGTCTATGCTCTTGACCCCTATGATCAGCATCTGAAAATCCCTCAATTTCCCATTGCTCCTTCCTAAAAGTTAGCCATAACTTTTGCATGTCCCTCAAATACCTCAGCAGCTGCTTTGCGGCTTCCTAATGAGCACATCCAAGATTCTGCATAAACTGTAAAAGATATGACACCATAAAACAGGTATCTGGTCAAGTGGCAATGGCAGCGTACATAGCAGATCCAATAAGTTCCTGGTATGGAACATTACGCATCTCAGAGAACTGCTGCAGAGTGGATGGGGATTGCATTATTGTGAGGTGTGCATTTGGATTGGTGGGAGTGGAGACTGAATTTTCAGTCTCAAGATTAAAGTGTGATATGATTGTGTTAATATACACACACTGTGACAGGGAAATATTCTGCACCTTGTGATTGCACTTGATCTCAATACTAAGCAACCAGTGGATTTTACCAAGATCTGTCATCTCAAAGGCCCAATCCTTCATTGCTAAGATGGCTGCCAAGGTACCAGCAAAGAGATCAAGGTTGTCAACAGAGATGGCAATGATAGAAACATCCTTGTTGTCATGCTTATAAAAGATGCCATGTTCAATGGCACATACTATAAAGCCCATGGTGAGGAACACATCATAAAGCTTCTTATACCAGCGCTAAGAGGATTGCTTCAAGCTGTAGATTGTCTTGAACAAGCAACAGACCTTCTCTTCAAGACCGTGCATAGAGAAACCCAGGGGTTGCTTTATAAAGATCTCTTCCTCAAGATCTCCATTGAGGAATGCATTCTTGTCATCTATTTGATAAATCTCCCAGTCAAAACAAGCCACAAGAGTGAGTAGAATCCAAATGGAGGTAAGTTTTGTGACCAGTGCAAACATGTCTCCATAATCAATGCCAGGGACCTGCATGAGACCCTGTGCAACGAGCTGCACTTTGTGGCATGTGATTTTGCCAGCCATGCCCTGCTTGATCTTAAAGACCCACTTGGAGCTGTCAACATTGGTGTTTGAGGGCCTGTCAACAAGCTTCTAGGTGTTGAGCTTTGCAAGGCAGTCAAGTTCATCTTGAATTGCTGCACTCCATTGTGGCCTGTCTGGTTGTTTCTGAGCCACTTCCACAGTGCGAGGTTCCATTCCTTTGGTTGCTTCTGCTGCCATTGCCCACTCTATACCTTTCCACTTGCTCCCCAGCATCTCTGCCTCCTCTAAGACCTCTTTATTGGCCTCTTAATTGGCTGGAAACAGTTCCATGGCCACTACCTGTATGCTGTCAACAGTGCCATTGCACGGAAAGGTAGAAGTGCATCCTGAACATTAGGTTGCTCGTGAGTTATCTTTGTCCATTGGCTTGCGTAGTGCACTAACGAGCCACTGTGTGTGTTGTGTGTGCCTCTAGGTGCTGAGGAGTATGGTCTACCCATGGTTGGTGCTGAGAAGGAAGGACCACCCGCTTTTTGGCAATGGGTATTGGGAATCAGACCACATGGATACTAGGAACTAACATGCTATTGTGGGGGTTGCCTGCCACACACGGGGCAAAGTGAGTGTGAGTTTGTTGGTGGTCTGTCTGAGAGTGAGGTGAGCTGCAGGATTTAGTGGGTATCCTTGGGGTTGTGGCAAGTTGTCTGACAAGAATGGTGATCCAGAATGAGGCATTGTTAGTCTGTGCCCTGCTCTGGTAATAGGTGAGATTGTCAAACTCTCTTCACTCACACCACTGACTTCCATGGCCTTCCAGGTGTAAAGTGAATACCATTGTGCAATTATGTAGATAATTTGGTGAAGTGTTGGAAATGACCTAAATCTATGATCAGGCCTGCATGTATAGCCAGCTAAGGGCGTGGGGTTCATGATCTGTTGGACAAGTGCATTAGGTTGACATGCATTGTGTGTGGCGTCAGGTGTGCTTCAAGTCATGGATGTGCAAGGCTCTTTTTTGTAGTATGTCTCACTCTATGTCCATTCATTGGGTCATGCTGTGATCTTGAGCGTGCCGCACATGTAGTATCCATTTGATGTGGCACACTATTACCTCTGGTCTTCTCATGCCTTACTCATGATGTAAGACAGTATAGACTACAACCGCTTTCTGATGGAATAGTATGGTAAGAGAATGTAAAATAGATGGTGTCGTAAGACACATTGACACTCATCTTTGTCCACAACATATTCCAGTGCCCTCATGTCCGTCAGCCACACCACTCGCTCCTGACCAACCTACTGCCCTGTCATAGGTCCGCGTGCAACTTGCCTATGCCACACCAGGTACATCTCTGGTGCGTTCATGTAGGTTGAGCGACTCACTCACTCACAGAGAGGGCTACACTGAGTCAGTGTTTTCAGAGCATGCCTTTCCTCGGTCTCCTCTCTTGGCAGTTGAAGGGCTTCATCCATGGGCAAACCTGTTAATACCTGTATGTCTGCTGGGCAGTTGCATGTGGGGCTCACAGCACAGGCCTTGCAGACCAAGACACTCAACCACTCATCTGTGGTGAACACCTTGTCAATGGGTCAGCTCACTCCTGGTCCTTGTCACCCATTATATTGAGACTACAGGACCGGCATTCCCTAACTATGGTGGCCCCAGTGGTTATGGCCTAGGGCATGCTCCAAGACTCCACTGGACACCCAGATCAATGCTCCTGCGACACTGTTCAAGAGCTGGCTGGCATTCAGAGTCCCCGACTTGGGTGTGTCTTACAAGACTGTTCACACAAACTCCGACAAATGCACTTATCTCACCCTTGGCCACGCTGGGTTGCCCCAATGGCAGAGAGCCCCAGTGCATGAGTACCATATTGTACTTGACCTCCACGACAACATACCATCCTCATGCAGTCGATGTTTGGCCCCTCAAGTGTGGGCACCATCCTGCGTGCAGTACTTCTAAATGGGGTGGGCGACAACACTCTCAGACGAGCAACCGGACATCCACTACGAGTGCCTTGCAGTCATTCGAGAGCCAGCAGACCAACACAGTGTACCAGAGGAAGGCTTACACGTTCTAAGTAGGCCAACACTCTGCCAGATATTACAACGCCCTCAGGCAACGGTCTGTTTGCCTTGCACCCGCTCTCTTCCTGCACCATGGCCCCATAGCCCGCTTGTCCTGCTTACGACCAACTGGCACCACCTTGTCATTTGCCTCATCATCCTGCATGTGTCACCCTTACTTCTCCTACGGCCACACAGCCTCTCATACCTTGACTATTGGATGACCCAAGTGCCCCATCATGGTGATCCTGCCTTCCCTCGCCCTTGAATGTGACAACCATCTCTCAAAAGCGCTGAAGGTGCTGGCATCCATCTTGCACCAGTTGTTGAAGAAGCCCCGGAGGAGACAAGAAAGACACACGGGGTGGGGGGAAGGTGAAAGGTGGCAGTGTTGAAGAGTTGAGATTTGACGATGCTTGAGTTGGCCTACTTTGGTGTGTCTTGCATTGTTGTCAAGCCTTCAGAATCCCCTCATTGTGTGGGTACAGCTAGAGTTTCTGGCTCTGGGGCATGTCAGTTCCTTCAGCAAGGGTGTAAAATGTCTGGCACTTACTGTACAATCATCTTGAAGGCTTGTTTCCGCTTTGACCTCATGATTTCTCATAGTCTTGTAAACATGGTGAAACACCCATCTTGCATCCCTCCCTTCCCTTTGTGCCATTGGGCTTCCCCTATCATGTTCTTGAGGCTTCCTTACCACCTCTTTGGCTGCAATATTATACTCTCTCCCTCTTGAATGTTTGTGATGTCTCTGTGTACTTGTCTGGTTCAACATATGGGGGGTTCAATGGAATTCACTCACTCTTGTCCTTACCTTCTCTGTGGAACTCGTGGATGAGGTGTCAGGCTGTAGTTTGACTCCATGTATGGGCACTAGGAGCGCACATTGTTGTCCTGGTGGTTGACCAACCCTGTGCGCTTGAGAAGCATGTCTGGCAATGAGCACAAGAGGACCACGGGCATGTGGAGGAGGAGCACAATCGCAAGGCTGAGTCCCTGGCCCTTCAGACTCCAATGTGGGTTGTGTCTGTGGCCTGCACAGCGAGCTACGCATCTACACAGATCAGTGCATTGAGCAGTGTGACCTTGGCATGGAAATAGTGCACAAAGGGTGTCTGGCCACACGTTCTTCTGGGTGGATGGATCTATAGGAGGTGGGAGTGTATGCAGCTGCATGAGAGGGTAACGGTGAGGGCCAGAGTGCCATGTACGATGAGGTTGGGAGGGTGGAAGGCAGAGCAGGCCGTCGATGTGTAAGCGCCTGAGGATGTCACAAATCATGTTCATGTGTGTTTACAGATGTAGAAAGAAGACGTGCTGCAAGGCATGCTGTCCTGAGCAGATGGATTGGCTATCACTGGGAGTGTATGGGTCAACTTTTGGGGAGAGGGTGAGAGCGAGAGCACCCCATGCAATGGAGGCTGGAGGCAGCTGAAAGATGGTGCAGGACCTTGTCACGTGAGCAGCCTAGAATTACTGGGCATATGTGTGTGTCTATAGACATACAATGAAGACAGGTGAGATGATGACTTTGATGAACAAAATGTATGGTGCGGCATGTGGGTAAGTTGTGGGTGGAAGATGGTGTTGCCCAGAGGCCCTCAAGATATGGGAGCCATGTGAGTGGCCATGTGCTAGCTAACTCTGATAGCAACCCTATCTTGTGCCTGGTGGCAATCATTAGGGCTCATTCACCTGGAACATTGTCTGCGGCTGCCCACGGACACAAGGAAACCTTAAGACACATAAAGAGCATCCCCACGGGCATCCGTGGGTCATTTTGCGAGGTTTGCCAGATAGGAGAGTGCAAGGTGGTGGAGGCAGCAGCACTATTTACAGTATATGGTCCCAGTAAAACATTGATGAGCATGCACCCACATGAGGGTCCAAGGGAGGTATTGATGAAGCTTTGGGGAGATACCGGACAGCTCTAGACGAGTACCGAAGACACCAACTCTTACCGAACATGGTCAGTCCCTACCTGAATGACAACAAGCAACCGAAGGACGTTTGGCAGCACTTGGGTCAGTTCGCCCACACTTCACGTACTTACCATGACCGCACAGGAGTGTTACAATGGATGTTGATGAGATCGGAAGTCGATAACCTGTTCGGCCAATGTGGTCCATAAGTCAGCCAGCTCTTATTGCTTATCGTCCCAACTTCCACATGTTTGGGCGAACACAATCTTGCACCATTACTTGTCTATCCAAGTTGTATGTTTACTATTTCTTTATTCTCATTGGCTCTCCAGCATCTGTTCCTGCTACCTACACTTGGACGATGGATACCGAACGGTCGGGATTTTGTCATCGCTAATAGACTTTTACCTTATTGCCTTCGGAACTCATATGGACATTTCACCTACCCTCTTATCTTCGCTGTTCGCTAGGTCTTGGCACCCGTTCAGTACTTACTCTCATTTCTCATTCAATATTTTACTTAGGGGCTCTGTTTACTATAAAAACCTACATACAACTCTGGAATAAACCAGCTTTCACATCCCACAGTTCAGAGCTCATTTGCACATGTCTCAATCATTGAAATTGTCTTTGCCGACTTTTGCAAACTCGTCCTCCTCGTTGTTTGGCCTCGTTCACATTTGTACTCGTCTCCTTGCTCATACCTCTTGTCCACCCTCGTATATTGTCAGAGCCCCGTGTGGCTCTTGAAGCACGTAGTTGTTGGTCGCAGCACTACCTTTTCATTATTGACCAAATCCCCGAGCTGACCCAACCGACCGAACATTCAGTCGGTGTTTGGCGCAGTCCCAAAACCATTCGGGCACTTTAATCTCACCCTCCCCATTACTCTTTAGTGTGCTCTCACTTTCTCAAGTTGTAACTAATGATTCCTTGTGTATCAGATACTAGCTCCAGCACCCCTGCATTAGAGGTTGTTTTTGTGTTGTGCTCAGCACTTAGAGATGCCTCTAGCATATCAACATGTAGATGTCTATCTCAATATATCCAATCCTCATGAAGGTACCCTTGCACACATGCAAGATTCACCACCCTGTCGTCAGTCAATGGCCTCCCCCAGGTTAGTGATCCCAACTTAGTGTCAAGTGCCGACTCGAGGATCGTGTTCCCCTCCATGACTTTCTTGATGACAGATTTGGCATCCTTAAGGTCATCGGTGACCTCTCTCATGTTCTGTATGGTTGCCTTGGGCCTGCAATACAATGCAGGCTGAAGAATCATGGAAGTGAGCCCAAGGAAAGAGGATTGCAGAAGGTCTACTATGGGCAAGGTTAATGGTGACAAAAGAGCAGGCAACAAGTGTTACTTACCAGGCCTGCATTCACACAAACTCAATGCCATGCAACATAGGGTTTGCTCAATCCCCTCGTGACTAGTATTTGTTGCCACCTCACCATGTTGCTTGTCGAACGTCCAAGCTAATTCTGTTTGCACAAGCATTTCCGTGGTCAAAAAATGACTGCCCATGGTGATTGTCTTGATTGGGGTGTAGACGGAATTCCAAGTTTCTGGTGGCATTATGCTGTGAAAGACAGTAGACATCAGGATCATTCTCAACCACATAAACATCAACAGAGCAAGTTATAGGTATTGTGCATCAGTCAACAGGATATTATATTCATCCGCATGGTCCAAGTAAGCAAACTCTCCATGGCCTGAGGACATCATCGACTGTTGAAATGTGAGCCATTCTTCCCTTGACAGGCCCGCTTCACGTGGTGCATAGATGGTTCAGATGTTCGCGCCATCATGTACCCCAACAAAAGTGGCCAGCCCTTTGGCATTGTGGTGTGGGAACGTTACAAACCCTCCCATGGTTAGCAGAATCCAGCTTAACATTCACCATGCATCATAGGTCATGTCTGGTGGCCTTGTGTAGCCATTGCCAGACACGTAGCCCATGTCCTTGGTCAATGTCCAGCTTAAATGGTCATCTGAGAGTGCACTGATATTGCAAGGTCTGAGGAATGAGATAAGACGCACATCAGGGATAACATACCTGATGAACCATGGTACCTCACCTGATGAAAAAGCCGGCAAGTCAAGCAGATTCCCACAACATGCAGGGTCATCCACCTTTGCTACAAACTCAGCCAATGTTGTTTGCTGGCCCACCATCGGGAATCCATCATGCATCTCCTCTAAAGATGCAGATTAGAATGGATAACCGGTGCCTTCCTTAAAACACATACCCTCCTGTTCAGATTCCTGCCATTCTTGCCTTTTGCATGCATCCGGTGATGAGCATGCACTCACTATGGGGTCTGGGGAAGGTATTAGTGAAGCTTTGGGAACAGGCCGAACAGCTCTAGACGAGTACCAAAGACGCCGACTCGCACCAAACACGGTCGGTCACGACCCGACCGACCGCAAGCCACCAAAGGATGTTCGGCAGCACTTGGGTCAGTTCGCCCACACTTCACGTACTTACCATGACTACACAGGAATGTTACGATAGGTGTTTACGAGATTGGAGCCAGTAGTCCATTTCGGCCGATGTGCTCCATGAGTCGGTCAGTCCTTATCGCTTATCTTCCCGACTTCCGCATGGTCGGTCGAACACAATCTTGCACCATTACTTGGCCACCCTGGTCGTACGTTACTTCTTCTTTATTTTCATTGGTTCTCCAACACCTGTTCCTGCTACCTACGCTCGGATGATGGATACCGAACGGTCGGGATTTCGCCATCACTGATTAACTTTTACCTTATCACCTTTGGAACCCATATGGACATCTCAGATACCTTCTTATCTTCTCTGTTCACTAGGGCTTGGCGCCCGTTCGGCATTTACTCTCATTTCTCATTCGTATTTTACTTAGGGGCTCCGTTTACTATAAAAACCTACATACAACTCTGGAATAAACCAGCTTTCGCACCCCACAGTTCAGAGCTCACTCACACTCGTCTCAATCGTTAAAATTGTCTTCGCCGACTTTTGCAAACTCGTCCTCCTTGTCATTCGGCCTCGTTTGCATTTGTACTCGTCTCCTCGCTCATACCCCTCGTCCATCTTTGTATATTGTCAGAGTCCCATGTGGCTCTTGAAGCACGTAGTTGTTGATCGCGATGCTACCTTCTCGTTACCGACCGAATCCCCGACCCGACCGACCGACTGAACGTTTGGTCGGTGTTCGGTGCAGTCCCGAAACTGTTTGGGCGCTTTAACCTCATTACTCTTCAGTGCACCTTTGCTTTCTCAAGTCCTAACTAATGATTCCTTGTGTAGCAGATACTAGCTCCAGCACCCCTTACATTAGAGGTTGTTTTGGTGTTGTGCTTGGCACTTAGAGCTGCCTCTAGCGTATCAGCGGGCACGGGGTCATCTTCTCCTGTCCAACAGACTACCTTGGGGGGTGACCAAGTGAGGATGCAGAAAGCGGCTAGACCGGTGTAGGTCCTAGACAGGGTGAGGAAGGGATGATAAGGGAAGGGAGAATGAGGAGGGAGTAGAGATGAATCCAATGCATCATCAGACCATGCAAAGGTTTCTCAGATCTGACAGAGTTCACGAAGTGTGAGCTAGGAAGGTAGCCAGACGCCGGGCGCAGTGCAGAGATTGAGTGTATTACAGGTGAACGAGCTGAGCTTCTTAGAAGCTCATCTCAGCTACTTATACATACAGTCTATCTAGGGCAGGATCGCGATCTAGTCTGTGCGCTTCTAAGGTACAGAAGCAATCGAGTAAACAATTGAGATTCGTAAGTGACAATGTGTCACTGATCTGCAATGTAACTAAGTATAGTAAATGTCTGTTCGCATCCATATCACATGTCTAGCCACATCTGATCGATCAGGAACCAGGAACAGGGACAGGAACCATAGGTAAGCATTCATGTGATTAGCATGTCAATGATGATGTGTCAAAGAACCAAGTCTGTGTTTGTATCATGAGTGAACCACATGACTGACCTCCATGTCCATGTGCAAAGCATGTGTTAGGATGCGGTCCTAACACAACCTCCCTGCCATCCCACTCAACCTCACTGCCAACATCAACATAACGCTGACCACCCCATAGCCAGTTTCCTACTATGCTTCCAGTACTACACCCAATCTCACACATTGCCCAGCAACATATTTCCACACGTGATGCTATGCATCAATTGGGAGATGGTCTGCCTATCTGCACTTGACGCTTCCAGACCTGGCTCTTCACCTAGTCTCCAATCTCCTCTACAAAATTTGAAAAATCCCTAGGCTTTGGGGTCATCTATTTACCTGGCAACTCACACAAGCCCTCCCATGGGAGCCCCTTCAGGTTATTCAGGAGTATAAAAATGTTATTTTTTCCTTCACATTTTCAGTCATGGCTACCGTGACCTCCCACTTATATTCTCGCTACAACTGCACCAATACATGTGGCTGCACACAATCTCTCATTGAAAACAGCACGCTGCCTCCTCATAAAGACCCATATTGTATTGTACGTAGCTCTCAACATTGTATTCACATGATGTTGACCTAATGTTCTCTACCAACCCAGTGTCCGTTGATATGCTAGAGGTGTCTCTAAGTGCCAAGCACAACACCAAAACAACCTCTAATGTAAGGGGTGCTGGAGCTAGTATCTGCTACACAAGGAATCATTAGTTAGGACTTGAGAAAGCAAAGGTGCACTGAAGAGTAATGAGGTTAAAGCGCCCGAACGGTTTTGGGACTGCACCGAACACTGACCGAACGTTTGGTTGGTTGGTCGGGTCAGGGATTCAGTCGGTAACGAGAAGGTAGTGTCGCGATCGACAACTACGTGCTTCAAGAGCCACACAGGACTCTGACAATATACGAAGACGGACAAGGGGTACGAGCGAGGAGACAAGTACAAACGCGAACGAGGCTGAACGACGAGGAGGACGAGTTTGCAAAAGTTGGCAAAGACAATTTCAATGATTGAGACGAGTGCGAATGAGCTCTAAACTGTGGGGTGTGAAAGCTGGTTTATTCCAGAGTTGTATGTAGGTTTTTATAGTAAACAGAGCCCCTAAGTAAATATCGAGCGAGAAATGAGAGTAAATGTCAAACGGGCGCCAAGCCCTAGTGAACAGAGAAGATAAGAAGGTATATGAGATGTCCATATAGGTTCTGAAGGTGATAAGGTAAAAGTCTATCAGTGATGGCGAAATCCCGATCATTCGGTATCCATCGTCCGAGTGTAGGTAGCAGGAACAGGTGTTGGAGAACCAATGAAAATAAAGAAGACATAACGTACGACCAGGGTGGCCAAGCAATGGTGTAAGATTGCATTTGACCGACCATGCGGGAGTCGGGACGATAAGCGATAAGGACCGACCGACTCATGGAGCACATCGGCCGACACGGACTACTGGCTCCGATCTCGTAAACACCTATCGTAACACTCCTGTGCGGTCATGGTAAGTACGTGAAGTGTGGGTGAACTGACCCAAGTGCTGCCGAACATCCTTCAGTGGCTTGCGGTCGGTCGGGTAGGGACCGACCGTGTTCAATGCGAGTTGGCGTCTTCAGTACCCGTCTAGAGCTATTCGGTATCTCCCGAAAGCTTCCCGAATACCTCCCTTGGACCCTAGCGTGGGTGCGTGCTCATCATCTCCTCCCTACTAAAATCCTGACTGTCCCCAGTCAGTAGTCGGCTGCTATGAGTCGGGGCAGAAAAAAGTGGCGTGGAAAATGTGGCGGCAACAAGCGATGGTGTGGAAAGAATAGCTGTGGCATGTGCAAGAGTGACCGAAGCGGAGTTGGCAAAGTCCTGTGGCATGGAAACTGGAGCAGAAGCGTGGAAAAGCTTGAGTGGGAACTGATTAGGTGAGGAAGCGGCTGAGGCAGGCAGTGAATCGGCAAAGAGCGATGGTGTGGAGAGACAGGGTGGCTTGGCGAGTTGCGTGAGAAGAGGTTCGGCAAAGAGCAATGGCGTGGAAAGGACCGGGTCGGTGTGTAAGAGAGATCGGGGCTGAGTTGGCAAAATTCTGTGGTGTGGCAACTGATCAGGTGAGGGAGTGACTGAGTCTTAGAGCGCCCAAGCTAGACCCTAGTGTGAGAGTTGTGTCGGCAAAGGGCGGTGGCGTGGATCGCTGCCGCTGCCGAGTGTGCTGGCGCAGGGCTCTATCAGGTGATCTCCTGTCGATCATTGATCCCTCAGTGACTAAGTCCATCTTTGCCTTCCTCCTACCGCTTTGCTCCATCGTTCCTCGTCCCTCAGCTCCTCCGACATGTCCGCCATCATCTCTGTCCTGAAGAAGAAACTCGGGGAGTATATGCTCTCCCTCCTGGACAGTGCCGCCGAATACGAGGATTATGAGGCTTGGGGGCAGGGGTTTGCTAAACGAGTAGTAAGTTTGTCTTCTCTCTTATCTCTGCTGACTGCTGACGTATTCGCAGGCTGTTTTCGACTGTTCGGCGCGTGGGCAAGATGTGCCCGAACTTGCTGCCTGGGTCGCCAAAGCCGAGCGCGGCCTTGACCATATGGCCACCGACGACTGGCTGGCCTGGGGAACGCGTGTCCTGCCGCAGCGGGCGGCGCAGTTTGCGGCGCGGCAACAGCAACAAATGGCCGAAGCACAGGCCCTGGAGAAGGAGGCAGCGTGGGTAGCGGTCGCCGAATGCGAGGCTGAGGAAGCTGAGGCGGCGCAGGCTGCTGCTGCCCTTCGGGTGGCTGAAGAAGATCGTCAGCAGCGCCGGGAGGCACTTGTGGAGGCGATGTTTAGTGGGTCGCTCGATTTGGAAGAGGGGGACCGTCAGATGGCCGCCCTAGATGCAGAGTCTGTTCTTCCCCTCCCCCTCTTTCTTCATTCTCCATCTCCTTCCGTTCCCACCGCGTCCTCCTCTCGTCTCGAGCCTTACTTCGCCCATTCGCCTTCTCAACCCGATCCCTCAGTCGCCGAGTCTGACCTCGCGTCCGCAACCGCCGCCTTGCATCGCATGAGCGTCAACCTGGTCGCTTCTGCCGCCCCGACCGATGTGAAAGGCAAGAAGTCGGCTGCTGCTGTCATCGTCGAGTTCACACATCAACAGACACCATCTTCTGGCCGCGTCATGCTTCCGATAGGCCCTGGTCACAGCCGGATGTCGACGGTTCGGTCCCCAGAGGAACGGAATGGTGCCGGTAAGGTTTTCAAGGACCCCCCTGGGCTAGTACCTGGTGACCTCCTGGTGTGTCCCTTCCCTTTTGCCGCCTCCTGATACTGACCTTCTTCTTTTCTAGGCCGAGTACGCCTGTAATCAGTGCTCTTCTGATTTCGCAACCGTGGTGTTTCGTTGCTACACCAGGCCTGGTCAGGTGTCCTGCATCAAGTGCACCGACCAGCAAAAGGGGTGCAGCTTCCAGCCCGGGTGGACGTCAAAGGACAAAGGAAAGTTGAAGGGGAAGGGGAAGTTGATGGCAAAGGCTGCCGAAAAGTCAGAAGAGAATGGGCCATCGCGCCCGACAAAAAAGCGTAAGGTCGAGGTTCTCATGCCCAAACATTCTGTCGGTGAGAGCATAGCGCAGACCAGAGGTGAATACAGGTTTGATTAGTGCTGGGATGGGAGCTCATTGGGTTGTTCCAGGTGTTCGGGCTTGGAAGCCTGTCCAGCGTCTTCCCACCACCACCCATGCTGTTCCCGCCTCCTCCCGCTCCCGTTCTGCCGCCGTCCCCACCCCGTCCGACTTGTCTCGTCTGTTGCCGATCGTTGCGCAAGGCATCACGTCCAATCTTCGGTACCGGATCGCTGTGGCCGAGGGTACACTCACGTCACTGGCACGGTCGATCAAGATGTGGCAGGCAGAGCTGGAGTTGCTCGAGGCACGGGCAGGTCCATCTACGTCTTTGGACGTCGTCTTGGTTGAGGATTCGTCGGAGGTGGAGGATTCAGATATGTCTGTGTCGGGCGATTTCGTACCCGACGAGTAGAATGGCTTCGAGGTTTCTGTAGTATAGTAAAATGTAACATAACAGTGAAAGGACTGTCCTGAGTTGAATGAGACATTCGGCGAAGACTAGAGGCATTGTTCGGGAAATTGGTTGGCGAAATGACTGTGTGTGAATGTACTTGTAAGCGAAGCGTTCAGCAGAAATGAAGAAAATAAATTGGAATATTAGGGGAAGCCTCAGTAGATCATCACAGGCATAAAACCCTATGGTTTTGCGCAAATCGGAAGAAGTCTTCAATGTGACTTGGTACTTGGAGAAATGATGGGAAAATGGGGGCCGAATATTCGGTCGGCGTTCGGTCAGCGGTAAAAGTACTAAAATGTGGAAATGATTGGGTGTCAGTCCATGTCTGTGATGAATAAACAAAATAAGGAATGGGTATATCTGTGCATCCTCCTCCCTACTAAAATTGTGACTGTCCCCAGTCACCGACCGAAGAGAGCGAAGGGTGGGAGGGTGGGATCTAGTCAGAGGTCGCCAAAGCAGCGTCATCATCTTCTGCCGATTGGATGGAGCTGGTGTCAGTGTCTTTGGCATTGTCATCGTCGGTATCTTTGACTCGTGATCGGGATTCTTCCATGGCCTGAAGGCGTTCTTGCGAGATATCGAGAAGGTTTTCAAGGTCGGCGAGCTTCAGAGATCTGCGGGCAAAATAAGGGATAACACGGAATGCTGCAACTGGCCGATCAAAGACCGATCTGTCGAGTTCAGCCAAAATATATGCTCCTCCTCGGTTCCTAGAAATTACCAGCAAGGGACCCAAGTACCGCAGGCACATCTTCCGATTGAGAGCTTTTTCTATGGCCGTGTTGCGCATCAGAACCAGTGAGCCTCAATGAAAATTGAAGTCGCAAAGGGTGGCCGAATGCTGTTGTTCGAATTGGATGGCAGCCTGGACACAGGCGCCGACTACCGAGCTGCGAAGGTGGGCGAGGTCGGATCGGCGTTTTTGCAAGGCAATGGCTTGTCGGGCGATGAGGTCGGTGGTGCTGAGGGTGGCAGCCGGTGGCGGTAGAAGATAGGTGGCTTCGGCGATGTCGAGGGGAAGAAGGGGATGGGTGCCGGTTGCTGCGAAGTATGGGGAGCAACCCATTCGGCGCCGAACAGTAATGTGATCAGCCCAGAATACGAAATGAGCGGCACGATTCCACTTGGCCTGATCTCCATCAACGGCCTTGAACAGAGCCTGCCGAACATCGAAGTGAGGTCGTTCGGTGATGCCGTTGGCATGTGAATTGTAGCCTGAAATGCGAATGTGCCGAACGTGGTACTTCTTCGCTAGCTGGTCGAGTGCTTTGACGAATGCCGGTCCGTTGTCGGAGACGATCTCTACCAGTGTTCCCCAACGGCACAGAATATCCTCGAAGATCCAGTTGGCGAGTGCTGAGCTTGTTTCACGTCGGAGCATGCAAAATTCGGGGTAATGCGATACCGAACAGCGACCTTGAACGAGGTACTTGAAACCGCTAGCGGTCGGCATGTGCATGGTGTCCATATACATCTTTGCGAAGAGTGGTGCAGGCGTGGCGATGGTCGGGGGAATGAGGACGTTGCGAGTCTGGTGTATCTGGCAAAGGTGACATGTCCGAACAAACCAGGAAATGTCTTGCCTCATATGCGGCCACCAAAAGTGTTCAGCGACCAAGGCTGTCGTGGCGTAGAAACCTTTGTGAGCAACGTCGTCGTGGGCTGCCATGAGAATGGTGATCCGACTGGAGGGTGCTGCAACAATCTTGTGTCGACCGTGCGAGTCTTTTCTCCACAATTTGTCGGCTGCGATGAAGAACTCAGTGCAATATCACAGGAAGGTGGCATATTCAGAATCGGAGAGAGAAGGGGGCCGAACCAATGTTCGGTGCCAGTCACGGACCAACCATATGCGTTCTTCAGCTTCCAAGGCCTTCTGTGATCATGGGATATCTGAATAGTCGATGGTTGGGTCTTCGTCATCGGAGTCGGAGTCGGTCAGCTGGTTGCCGACGAGTGAGGAGGTGAAGATGGCGGTTGTCAATGTTGAGGCGGATGTGGGGAATGTGTTGTTAATCTGATGGAGGAAGCCGTAGAGATTGTCGATCCAGTCGTCAAAGTCATCTTCGGGTTTGGGTCAATTGGAGGGTTGTGATGGTCTTCGGGAGAGACCGTCAGGGCTGTGAGAGGTGCCAGGGACGTGGACGAGTGTAAAATGGAAGGTGAGGATGGAGACGATCCACCAATTGATGCTGGTGCTGGGTTCGAGATCCAGGTTAGTGAGCATGCCCTTGATGTAGCGTGCATCTACTTCAACTATCAGGTTCCGAACACCAATGAGGTACATTTTGAGCGATCGGAGGGCACGGAAGAGGCCGTAGAGCTTGAGTTTGGGCTGGGAGAATCGCAATTCGCGGTTGTTGAGGGTGATGGAGCCGAATTGAGCGTAGTACCGAACCTGGGGATTGTCGAGCACACACTGACAAAGGTGGAAGCTGACTGCAATTTGTGAGGTATCAACGGCAAGGATGACATTGGCTGCCAACCCATAGTTGATCAGCCAAAGGGCTGGTGATTCCAAAAGAGCTGAACGGAGGTCGTCCTGGGCCGCTATCTGGTCTGGGCCGAACACGAATGGGAAATCTTTGCGCGTTAACATTGTCAGTGCGTGCGCTCTGTGTGCAAAATTCCGAATGAAGATCTGAATGACACCGATTGTTCCCAAAAATGCCCGAACATCCGAGAGATCCCTGCAAGGTCCCCACTTCATAATCAACTCTACCCTCGAATCATCCGGCAACCTTCCCTCATATGTGCAGCGATGGCCGACCACCGTGATTTTGGCTGCGCAGAGCATTGCCTTGTGTCCCAAAAATGTTCCTCCGCTATACTTCATCCGCTGAACCACCCGATCGAGGCCTTGAAAGTACTCCCACAAAATCGTCGTATGCCAGAATTGTCGGGGTGCGTCTCGAAGCTGCCATCTGGAAGTTCATATCTTGTCGGTGGGCCGCGAATCGGGACATCGTCGATGAAAGGAATGGTTGTGTCCGGGATTTCTGGCTGGAGGATGTGGGTGACGTCGTCATGGAAGATTGGGACCGAATTGGTCCATCCCATGGGCAAGGTGATGAGTCGGTGGGCGCCGAACGGTGTCTGGAAGGTGGTGAAGTCGTGGAAGATTCGGCAAGTCCCCGTTCGTCGTAGCCAACATAGAGGTCTGGGATGCCACCGCAAGCGTGAGCTGCAAACTGTTCAGCGATCTGATCGGTGTATGGAGGCACACCTGAATGCTGGATGGTGACGGCGTTCGGGGGTTCAAGACTATGGACAATTCGGAGTTTGGTGCCAGTGGACATGCTGTTCGTCTTCTTGATGACCGTAAACCAGCGCGATCGGTAGGAGGAATTCAACGGCTCATAGACTCCAGCAGCGATCTTGGTTTTGATGAGTCGGCATACTTTGTCGTAGATGCCCAGCGGAATTGGATGTTGCGTTGAACCCAGGGCTTGTGTTCGACACCGGCATATTGACTGGCAGGAAGAAGTCCTCGCGGAAACGTCCGCGTTCCAAATCGTCCCAGGCGAATCCCATCTCTTGTAGACACATGAAATGGTGCATGAGCTGTTGTTCGGCCGGCCAAAGGAAGTCGTCCGAGTGGACTTTGTCAATGAGGTCGCGTCGTTTGGCGGTGTATCTGCCGGTCGGCGAGAATGGTGGAGGGTTCGGCATCAGTGTCGGAAGGGTAGCGAGAGGGTCACCGATGATGTTCCGAACGATTCGGAACTTTTCGGGGAGGTCGGCCAAGACTGGCCGTGTTTTCTGTGTGACTGGTTTGTACTTGCGCTTGGCGTGAAGATGGCGACCGGGTCGGCGATATTAGTGGGATGGAAAGAACCGAGGGCGACTGAGGAAAAGAAGGACGACATATCGGAATCGAGATTGTTTTTGAGATGATTTTCGGGCCCCAAATTGGAGGCCATAATGTACTTGAGACAGAGATCGCGACAAGAGGGAAATGGGGAATGGAAATCTGAGGATGCTTCGATAAGTGGGAAATCGGGGGTATCATGATCGGTGGAAATGATCAGTGCAACTTCTCCTTGATCCTGGATCAATTCATCAGTTGCGAAAACCCGCTTGTCTTCTGTGAAGGACTCGAGGAGGTCCTCTCCTGATCGTCGGAATGGTTGCCCATCGTCCCATGTTCGGGTCACTGATGGTGATCGTCTGGTCTTCATTCAAATAATTTTTTATGACACTTTCGGTAAGGATGTCGAAGGGCCGACCGAGGAGAACATTGTATGCTAGGTTCTGAATGATGTGGACTTGCAGGTACAGGGTGATGTCGCCGATGAGGAACGGAACATTGCGTGCCAGGCCCAAGGATCTGTCGATTTCGCCGTTTGCCGACTGCATATTCAGGATGATTTCGGGGTCGTAGATGAGCACCAATTCGTTGCAGATGCCTTCGGACATGGCGATGACTTGTGAACCCGGATCAATGATGCATTCAACTTCCTGCTAATGATCGATGAGGGGAACGATGGACCTTAGAGCAGACAATTCTTTAGCAACTATCAACGGCTGAGGAACCTGACCGGGCTGTAGACTTTTAAGGTACATCTCATATGTGTCGGGGATGATGATCGCGCCAGGCGGAGGTGTTTCCAGTTGGTGCAGGACGTTGACGAAGAAGGAGACGGTCGGTCGTGTCGGGGGTTCGAGGTCGTCAATGGTGTAGGGGAGGTCAGCATCTTGGTAGAACGTCCAAACATTGCCGGCATCTTTGGCAGGCGATCAGCACGCTGACGTGGCTTCCCTAACCTGTGTTCGGACTTTGGCGGATAGAGAGAGTAGTTCACGCTGGGTAAGCGTCACCTGGGTGGCCATTGCTCTGTTGTAAACCTCTGCTGCCACCTTCTTGTTGTAGATCGGTGCCGTAGTCTTGTAGGCCGGAGCGTCCTTCTTCACCGATGGTATTTTCGCCGGGGCTCCCATGTTACGTTCGTGCGGTGGTGCATAGGTGGCGTCCGGAGCTTTGGCATAGGGGTGGATCGGAGCGTTGTCCTTTGCTGGTACCAGGGGCGGTTGCTGTATCAGAGTGGTCGGTCGGGGCTCAGGTTCGGGAGTGTCAGTCCTTGCGCGTTGTTTGGGGGCTGGTGGGGGAGTAGGTGCCGAACGTCCTGTTTGCGCCATTTTGCATGCCCTGGCTCCCCGTGTTCGGAGCGCGAATAGTTCGCGTTTGAGGCTTGCAATTCACTGGACATTGGTGAGCTGATAGGTCGGGGTGACATCTAGTAGTGAAGGCGAATCGTGGCAGGAGATTATCGTCATCGGGTGAGTCGGTGCCACGTTTACCATGAACATCATCTGTCCTGTCGCCAGCTGGCCTGGATTCCTGTGATGCCATTCGTCAACTCTGTCCTTCAGATTACCGCCCATGATTTCTCTGGGTACGAATGCTCCGCTTGACAATACAACCTTCCCATTGATATTCCTCTTGCATTTGCCAATTCGGATGTGTTCGGTGACCTTGGGACAGGCTCGCATGAAGTGTTCGGGACTGCTGCAAAACATGCAGTTGTCGCCACCTTGTCCTGGCTGTCGGGATGGTCGGTCAGCAGGCCTGGACATTCCTTGAGCTGCTATGGCTTTGACGAAGGTGTCGGTGAGTCGCTCGAACATAGTTGCCAGATCTTCGGCCTTGATCACGTTGGTGGGTGGTGCGGCGGGAGCTGGTCGGGAAATGTCGGTCGAGGTAGCGCTGTAGGCGGCCGTGGTGCTGTGTAAGATGAATCAGGCCGTGTCATGGATGTCCTGGAGATTGTACGGGTCGTCTGGGAAATGGTCGGGAAGCTTCAGTTGTAATTGCTGAGAGATTCTTGCCCGTAACTCCGGTTGGAATCCTCTGGCGAAGGTGCATCCCTGTTCGGCGACCGAGATCCTTGCCTTGCTGAGGAGGAATACCGTGATCGCAAGGAATCGCCGATGATAGTCGCCGAGTTCGCTGAGAGACAAGATGCCAATCCTACTCGTTTTGCCAACTAACTTGTCCATATTGGATACCAACCATTTACGTTCTTCTTCCGATCCGGGGTACAGCCTGTAGACTTCTTCACAAAAGTCTTTGAATGTCTTCGCGGTGTCGGTGAAACTGGTGAGGGACTCCCAGAGCTCGCAGGTGTCAACGTCCAGGAATCGGCAAGCGTGCTTCTTCCTTTCCTGTTCGTCTACTACTGCCGACTGAATGAAGTGAAAGTCCAGATCGGCAAAATAACGTCTCAGTTCGCGGGGTTGATAAGGGTCAAAGGTTGGGGCTGTCTGATCTCCACAAGTGGGCATAGATGGGGTCGCCATAGTGATAAAGTCAAAGGTGGGGGAGAAGGTGTCGTTTGCGAAGGGGATCAGAGATGGGATCGCTGGTTCGAAGGAGCGTTCTAGGGTAGTTGGTCGGACGGTCAGCGTCCAGAAGATGGGGCTACGTGGGATTAACGGGGAGATCGAGTCGTGGAGCGATGGTATAGGAGACGGGGGTGATTGTTCTAATAGTGCAAGGTCGAGGATGGGGGAAATCGGCGGGAGTAGTGATCGGTTTGGTGACAAAGGTGGGGTCAAGAAGAAAGTAGAGTCAGGTGGCGGCGAGAGCGATGGCGAAGATTCGAGGTCAAGATAGTGATGGTGGGATAGATGGTCAGGGACTATATCAGCATCTCCGAACAGACTTTGGTCGGCAGCGGTCTCCTGAGTATTGAAGCTGTCGATAACTGCTTGCTGTTGATGAGCATGCACCCACGTCAGGGTCTGAGGAAGGTATTCGGGAAGCTTTAGGGAGATGCCGAACAGCTCTAGACGAGTACCGAGGATGCCAACTCTCACCAAACACGGTCGGTCCCTATCCGACCGACCGCAAGCCACCGAAGGACGTTTGGCAGCACTCTGGTCAGTTCGCCCACACTTCACGTACTTACCATGACCGCACAGGAATGTTACGATAGGAGTTTACGAGATCGGAGTCAGTAGTCCATTTCGGCCGATGTGCTCCGTAAGTCGGTCGGTCCTTATCGCTTATCTTCCCAACTTCCGCATGGTCGGTCGAACACAATCTTACACCATTGCTTGGCCACCCTGGTCGTACATTATGTCTTCTTTATTTTCATTGGTTCTCCAACACCTGTTCCTGCTACCTATGCTCGGACAATGGATACCGAACGGTCGGGATTTTGCCATCACTGATTAACTTTTACCTTATCACCTTTGGAATCCATATGGACATCTCATATACCTTCTTATCTTCTCTGTTCGCTAGGGCTTGGTGCCCATTTGGCATTTACTCTCATTTCTCATTCGTATTTTACTTAGGGGCTCCGTTTACTATAAAAACCTACATACAACTCTGGAATAAACCAGCTTTCGCACCCCACAGTTCAGAGCTCACTCACACTCGTCTCAATTGTTAAATTATCTTCGCCAACTTTTGCAAACTTGTCCTCCTTGTCGTTCGGCCTCGTTTGCATTCGTACTCGTCTCCTCGCTCATACCCCTCGTCCATCTTTGTATATTGTCAGAGTCCCGTGTGGCTCTTGAAGCACGTAGTTGTTGATCGCGATGCTACCTTCTCGTTACCGACCGAATCCCCGACCCGACCGACCGACCGACCGAACGTTCGGGCGCTTTAACCTCATTACTCTTCAGTGCACCTTTGCTTTCTCAAGTCCTAACTAATGATTCCTTGTGTAGCAGATACTAGCTCCAGCACCCCTTACATTAGAGGTTGTTTTGGTGTTGTGCTTGGCACTTAGAGCTGCCTCTAGCGTATCATTTTGGAGCCCACCGCAAGGGGTTAGTATTCAAAATTACCTCAAGGAATCTACGTCGCTCTTCCCGACCAACAGCAGAGCGTGAAGAACGGTGATATGCTAGAGGCGGCTCTAAGTGCCGAGCACAACACCAAAACAACCTCTAATGTAAGGGGTGCTGGAGCTAGTATCTGCTACACAAGGAATCATTAGTTAGGACTTGAGAAAGCAAAGGTGCACTGAAGAGTAATGAGGTTAAAGCGCCCGAACGTTCGGTCGGTCGGTCGGTCGGGTCGGGGATTCGGTCGGTAACGAGAAGGTAGCATCGCGATCAACAACTACGTGCTTCAAGAGCCACACGGGACTCTGACAATATACAAAGATGGACGAGGGTATGAGCGAGGAGACGAGTACGAATGCAAACGAGGCCGAACGACAAGGAGGACAAGTTTGCAAAAGTTGGCGAAGATAATTTAACAATTGAGACGAGTGTGAGTGAGCTCTGAACTGTGGGGTGCGAAAGCTGGTTTATTCCAGAGTTGTATGTAGGTTTTTATAGTAAACGGAGCCCCTAAGTAAAATACGAATGAGAAATGAGAGTAAATGCCAAATGGGCACCAAGCCCTAGCGAACAGAGAAGATAAGAAGGTAGGTGAGATGTCCATATGGATTCCAAAGGTGATAAGGTAAAAGTCTATCAGCGATGGCAAAATCCCAACCATTTGGTATCCATCATCCGAGCGTAGGTAGCAGGAACAGGTGTTGGAGAACCAATGAAAATAAAGAAGAAGTAACATACGACCAGGGTGGCCAAGTAATGGTGCAAGATTGTGTTCGACCGACCATGCGGAAGTCGGGAAGATAAGCGATAAAGACTGACCGACTCACGGAGCACATCGGCCAAAACAGACTACTGGCTCCGATCTCATAAACACCTATCGTAACATTCCTGTGTGGTCATGGTAAGTACGTAAAGTGTGGGCGAACTGACCCAAGTGCTGCCAAACATCCTTTGGTGGCTTACGGTCGGCCGGGTCGCGACCGACCGTGTTTGGTGCGAGTCGGCGTCTTCGGTACTCGTCTAGAGCTGTTCGGCCTGTTCCCAAAGCTTCACTAATACCTTCCCCGGACCCCATAGCGAGTGCATGCTCATCACCGCCGATCACTGAGAAGCTCTTGAAGATCATCTCCTCGAACTATTTGAGGAACAAGCCAACATCAATGTCGACTTCTTGCAAAGAGCCCAAAGATGCTCAATCATCTTCATATGTTGGACGTTCACGATCTGAGACATCGTTCAGTAATAGCCTAGGGACCCCCTTTAGTGCATTGGTGCACGTGATAGGTCTCCGACCTAACAGGTTGTTGCTAATGTGGCGCAAGATGTTCTAAGATTGCACTATATGGTGCGCTGTATGAATTGAAATCAGGAGGAACCCTCTATACTGCCTCTGTCGGACTTGTTTTGGGCACACCAATGCAAGGAACGGAGAATTTGAGGTGAAACAAGAGATCTGCAGTTGAATCTAGATCGACACCGGGAGTTATCAATGATTGAGGAGGACCAATTGCTTCAAAATCTTGGAGTGAGGAAGTGAGATGAGGGAGGGTCTGGGACTAGCCTAGTAGGATCAGGATGTCATTTTAAAGAAAAAGGACCCGGGAAGATGTGCAAAAATCTGAGATGGGAACCCAATGTTTGGTATCACAATTGTCGACAATTGTTGACTTGTGCTAGGCACAAGATCTTGGTGAGATTGTTGACAATTGTCAACAATTGTCGACATTTGTTCGCAATGGTCAACACACATTGGCTTATCTTATGTCAGGTCTGATTGCTGAGAATTGTTGACATTTGTGGGCAATAGCCGACAAAACCATATCTGGCAGAATGTTGACTATTGCATTTTCTGTACGGAATCGCTTGAATATTGTCCGAGAAAGCCCTTCATATCCTAGAAATGGGTGTCGAAATTTGTCGATTTTGCTTGTCCGCGACTGTACACTCCTCAAGCAAAGGTCACACCAACGAGGTCGGCAACTCCCAGATTCACCGGCCGCTCGCTGACTCACAAATGAGGGTGTTTGTACTGTGTTTGCACTGGGAGTGAAGACCTGCTCCTACGGAATCAGGAATAACATGGGTAACATTATTACCCGCGTCTCCCTTGCTCTCCGACTTCTTGTTGAACTCGATGAAGAATATCACGCCGTTGAAGCGCGCTTGAAGCACTCTCCTGGCTTGCCTGTCGCCAATCCCACAGCGCCACTCTGGACGGTCCCGCCATCGCCCATCGCGAAGCATCGTCCAGATGCGCTTCCCCGCCACGCAGATGTGGTTATCATCGGGTCCGGCATCACTGGGACATCTGTCGCGCGCACGCTGCTCAATCATGCATCCGAACGTGAAGAGAAGGGATCCGCGAGAAACACTGACAGGCTCAGCGTCGTGATGCTAGAGGCGCGCGATGTTTGTTCAGGTGCTACAGGGCGGTGAGTTCCCCCGCACTCTCGTGTCACAAAAGATTCCGTATGATTTACACAACCTGCCCGCGGTCTTCTTCAACGGAGTGGCGCGGTCTCCTCTCGAGTCTAATTCATTGATGTAGGAATGGCGGACATATCAACCCACCCCTCTTCCACGATTTTCCCGAGCTCAAATCACGTCACGGACTTGACGTCGCCCGTCAAATCATCCGCTTTCGCCTCGCGCACCTGCCTGCGCTCAGGCGCGTTGCCGAAGAAGAAGGCGCGCTCGAGGTCAGCCAGATCCGTGATGTCGAGAGCCTCGACGTTCATTACGAGCGGGCAACATTTGAGAAGGCCGTGGCGGCGCTGAACGTCTGGAAAAAGGACATGCCGGACGAGTCGCAGGGGGTGTATGCGTTGGAAGGCAGGGATGCCATACAGGTGAGTGTCGAGGACCGCTGCGATCTTTGTCTGAGATGCATGTCCATGAAACACCGCTTGTATTTCTACGCTGCTTGTGCAGCGGACTCAGTCGCCCGCTGTATACAGCGATACATCTGTCTTGTACATTTGTTTGCTGATCATCGTAACCAATCCATTTCAGAAGTTCGGTCTTGCGTTACAAACGGTGGGATGCATCGTCACCCCCGCAGGCGCCGCACACCCCTACCGTCTCGTCACATCTATCCTCTCCAACCTCCTCAAGCGCCGCCCGACTAAGTAAGCCATGCAACGAACTGACTTTCACACACGACATGTGCCAATGGTGCGCTACACCTGCTCAGTTTCCATCTGTCGACCCAAACGCCATGCACGCACATCGACGCGCCTTCGGCAACAGACAACCTCTACACCGTCCATACGCCGCGAGGAACGATAACGGCGCCGCACATCGTGCACGCGACGAATGGGTGGACGCCTCACCTGCTCGCCCCCCTGCGGACCAAGATCCTACCCGTACGCGGACTCATGTCTGCACAGCGCCCGGGCCAATCCCTCTCGACCCACAGCACACACCATGGCGCGCGCTCGCACATCTTCTACGCCAGACCCACCGGGTACGACTACCTCACGCAGCTCCCAGTGGGCGAGCACGAGCTCATGTTCGGCGGCGGCGCGGCGCAAGGCGGACGGGCGATCCTGCCCGAGGTGGGCAACACCGACGATAGCGGATACAACTTGGCGATCGCAAGCCACATATCGGGCGCCCTCCCGGAGTATTTCGGCGCAGACCACTGGGGACGGGAGGGCACGCCGCAGGAGGACGATGACGCACAGGTCATGTGGAGGCGGGGAAGGGTCAAGGCGCTGTGGACCGGGATTCTGGGGATATCGGTGGATGGGCTGCCGTGGGTCGGCCGCGTGCCTGAGAAAGTCTCTGGGCGGGGAGCGCCTTCGGGCGCCGCTGTGTCTGGCCCGAAGACAGGTACAGAGTTGGAGGGCGCACCACCGCCGATGACGCCACCAGGGGAGTGGATGTCGGCGGGCTACTCTGGGGAAGGAATGGTGAACGCCTGGATGTGCGGGTGCGCGCTGGCGTGCATGATGCTCGGCCGAGAGGCAGAGCGCGAGGCGCGGGTGAGAGAATGGTTCCCTGACGTGATGCGCGTCACGGAGAAGCGATGGCGCAAAGCATCGCTCGAAGATTTTGCTAGTCGTTTCTGATAGTGGGGGGTGTGTCTGATAATTGTAGGTTGTGCATATATATGTGCTTTGATTTATCTCTTATAGGAATTATGTACTTCACTGATGCAAGCAGAAAGAAGACGGACATTAATATAGCTGAGGATGGATTTATCACCGGCACTGAATGCAATCGGGTGTAAAGGCAGATGAGTAACCCCCCAGGGAATCCGGGAGGATTGCGGAATCCGGATGCGCATCAGACCTTGTATGTGGGGAAGGTTGTTCTTTTTTGGCGTTTCTGCCGGGCGTGACTGGATTCTGATGCATGCTGGAAGCGAGCTATGTCCAGATCCATGCAAGTGCATGCCATGACGTTCGGCATCGATCAGAGACTGGCAACGTGCAGGCAGGGATGTAGAAGAGCTGCAAGGATGAACGATGGCTTGGTTGGGCGGGACGCGGGAAGCGAGCTGGAGGAGGGTGTGAGCGGAGTCCAGAGTGGGAGAGAACCATGGGGATTGGAGCACGGGCGAGTGCACACGGCAACTGAGCACAGCTGGGAGAACGTGGAGTGGAGCGGTTGCGAGCCACGCGATAAGGCCTGAGGGTTGGGTAAGAGGGTGCAAGGGCAAGAACGCTCAAGCCCGGCGAAACCTGCAGCGTGCAGGGTGCAGGATCGATGGGCGTCAGGTTGGCTGCGGCAGGGCAGCTTGCGCGGTGTAAATAAAGGGCTTTGCGACTCGAAGGCCAACGTTGATGGTGGCGCAAGTCGGCGGCAGTGTCAGTTGATATTCTCCAGGATCTGCCGCGCCGCGCAACGCTGCAACAGTGCAACACCCCAAACCGCTCTTGCGACGACTGCAGAGGCAACGATCAAGCCCCCCGTCGACCACGCACCCGCGCAGTCGGCGACAACAGATACGCGCGAACCGTCGAGGACAGCGAGGAGAGAGGCCAAGAGAGGCCGATACGGTCCGTGTGATTTGTTGTTGTTTGGGCAGGATACTTATGCCATCAACGGTCGTTGCTGTTGCTGCGTCGTCCTCGCTGCTCCTCCTCTCCTCTCCTCTCCTCTCTCTCTCTTACCCCCCTCCATCCCACCCTCCCTGCGCGCCGTGAAGACCAGCGGCGGGCCCTCCAGACCACACCCCTGCTTTCCTCAATTCCGGTCTGTTTTCGTCGTGCGTGTGTTTGTCCACCTAATTGTTCGGCCTTCTGATCAACATCCGCGTCTCGCTTCGTTTCCCGCCTTTCCCAGTCGACAGTCGCTAGTCCATGGCCGTTCTCGCTCCTCACGACTGGCACCCACCTAGAGATCATACCATGGATGCCCCTTCTCCGAATTCTTCAAACCCTTCCGTCCCTCGCCAGCGTTCTTCCCCAGCCAACGATCCTTCCCCATCCCCATCCCCGATCCCTACCCAACACTCCCAATCTTATCCTTACCCGGTGCAGCAACAGCAAGCCGGCTGGAACGCCCAGGCCCAGCCATTTTATCCCTCCTTTTATCAAAATCCTCACCAGCAACCCTATCCCATTCACCCTCACCCCGGCCACCCGTCCCAAGGCCAGATGCCTCCGCAGGGGGCCTACTTCGACCCCAACGCCCAATTCGCCCAATGGGCATACCAGCAAATGATGTTCAACGCACAGCAGCAGGCCCTCTCTCATGTCCCGCAAGCTCCCTCGCCTCTATCTCAACGCGGTCGGTCTTCCAGCACCAGCGCGCCCGGCGAGTACTTTACCCAAAATCCGATGCCTGGTTTCAACGCGTTTCCCAGCGGTACCCCGCCACCTCACCCCAGCCAGCTCCCTCAATCCTACCGCAACAACCCCCCTGCGCAAGCACAGTACGATGGCTTTCATCCGTATCGGCGCCCAAACCAGAGACAGGGTTCTTACAACCCCGAGCCCCCACCATCGAATGGTCCCAACGACTGGCGAGGACCCGGGGCGTTCCAACCCCCCTACGCCCGTGCGGACGCTGCCGGCTCGTCTACGTCTGTCAATTCCACCTCGAGTCAACCTGGAGGTTCACGGCAACGTACCAGCAGTTTGCAAGGGTCCACTGCCGGCAGTACCGGCAACAGCGGCAGCGTGCGCAGTCGCAATCCGCCTCCGCCGGTTCACACGTCAGGCTCAGCCCATAGTACTCGTGGTGGATCTGGTTCCAGCCCTACCACCTCCAGCCCCGTCGTCCCCAGGCCGCATCATCGCAACCCGTCCT
The DNA here is from genome assembly GCA_002994785.1 of Heterobasidion parviporum. NCBI lineage: Eukaryota > Fungi > Basidiomycota > Agaricomycetes > Russulales > Bondarzewiaceae > Heterobasidion > Heterobasidion parviporum. Next base: position 3,139,549 of record PDUQ01000001.1, on the reverse strand, counting down.
CCTCCTCATCGTCATCAACGGGCACCGCCGCGCGTCCCCCCGCCACCAGTATTGCACCGTCCGGCTCGTCCGCGCCTGTCCCCCGTCCTGTCCGGCCGTCGCCCTTATCTCAAGGCAATATCACCGCTGCGGATAAACGCAAATCGCGCGATGACAGCGATCTCGCGGCGATGATGGAGCCTATCCCTTCCCAGAACATGCTCCGCAGTGGGGGGCTGAAGGGTCGATTGCGACGCGCGCTCTCTCTCAGTGCTGCGCAGGCAATGCACGAGGAGGAAAGTGACATCGCCGACTCCAAATCTGCATCGCGTCCTAACGGGGCGGGACCGACGGCGTCAGGCTCAGTCGGGGGCTCAGCTTCCCCATCGCTGTCGGTTGGACCCGACGGTGGCGACGCTGGTTCAACAGCCACCCGAAAGAAGAAGAAGTCGCGCACGGCGCTATTCAACTCTCGGCTCAATGCCTCGACCGATAACATATCTCTATCTTCCACGATGTCCTCAGCCTCGGTCGTCATCCGCAAGCTTGGTTCCATCGGCAAGCTCGCTCGACGCAACTCCATCGCAGGGATCACGTCACTCTTCAAGGACAAGAAGGACAAGGAAGACGCGGAAGGAAGCGGTAAGAAGAGCAAGAAGAAAAAGGGCGACAAGGGCGAGGCTGCCGAAGCGAGCGTTTCCCATGTCACCGCGGAGCTCGACCGCTCAGGCAGTGAGTGGAGCGCCGAGCTCAACGGGTTGAGTCCGGCGGCGAAGCTAGCCCGACAGCATACGCTCAAGTCTAACGCGGAAGCAGCGGCAAGGGCCAAGGCTGTCGAGGAGGAGGCAGCGTCGGCAGCGCAGGCCGCCGAACATGTTCCAACAACGTGGGAGAAAAACACTACATCGAGGCATGGTGAGTCGCCGGCTCGGGCGGGCGGGTACCGCGTGAACGAGGAGGGCATGCGTGTGATCGTGGAGGACGACGACTCGGCCAGCGAGGGTGAAAGTGCACATGATTATTCATCCCATCTGGATGGCTGGGACGACGAGGACTGGAATCATATCGAAGAGGACGACGAAGACCTCACGATTCGGCAAGGACTCGAGCGCACGAGCTTTGGCTCCGAGGGTGAGACGGAGCCATGGGCGGTCAACGTGCGTCGAAGTCTGGAGAGGAGCAGGACGCCTGCTAAGGGCATCCTCAAAAGTAGGATCCAAGATCACATGGATTTTGTGCTTATGTCTGACGTTGTCTCATCAGACGCAGACAAGTATGACCAGCATTCCTACATGGGCTCGATGTCGAGCAGCGCTCGTGGACGGTCCAACTCCTACAACTCTCCTGCCGCTCAACAGTCGGAGCTTGGCCCCTTGGCCCGCATTCCGTCACCTGACCCAGACCACATCGATGGGCTCCATAGGCATCCCTCTCATTCGTCAGCACATTCGAAAGATCCCTCCTCGAACACAAAGCCCTTCATTCCATCCTTTTCCTTTGACGGGACGGACTCGCCGGGGCAAATGTCCGATGCGGAGGACTCGCCGCGGCCCCAGCCCGAAAAGACGCTGTTTAACCACCCGAACCTCAATTCTTCCGCGCCTGCCTTGTCGACCATGCTCGGCAACACGCCTACCCTGTCCCATCGCTCAGCAACGGCGCCCTCTAAAAGGTTGGCGTTCGCGAGTAACCTTTCCGTTTATGACACGTTCCCGGCCACCGTGTACGATCGTCGGAGCGAGCCTGCTACGTGGAGCAGGCTCACTCCTGCCCTCGCGCAGCGCATCAAGGAAGAACTCAATTCATACAAGATGGAAGAGATGGAAGTGCACGCCGCTAGTCGGATTCAGTGAGCAACCTCCACGTTCCCTCCCCAACGTCCTGCTGACCGCTGTGCCCGTGACTTCTCTCTCGCAGCACCCAGTTCTTTGTCTGATACCTTGGTTTTGCTTTCGTATATGTTATCACTTTCTTCGGCTTCGCACCGGCAATACTTCCTGTCCATGATCACGATCCTGTCCCGCTCTCTCCAGTCCCCATTTCTGACTACGTCATTCAATCCCCCCCTCGTTACCCCTCCCCCTCCCCCCCCCCCTCACCGGCACACCTCTGCAGAGCACAAATCCTACACTTTTTTTGTCACCTTCGGCCCAGATATCCCCGTGATCTTCCATCTCAATCGAACCTATACCCTTTCAATTGTAATTCTAATGACACACGGTCATTTCGCTCGCTCCCTTCCGTGCGCCTCGCCGCACCGTACATCAGCCAATCTCACTCACGCTCCTTTGCCTACGAGTCAATCTTGGACGGACTATGATTCCCAGTCAATATCAATCTTCCGAGGGGTCTTCTTCCCCATCATGCTCCCTATCGATCCCCACTGTTCACTACGTTGACCATGCTCTCTTTTACTTGTCGACTTTCTCGCTCATTTGATGGTTTCTTCTTTATCTCATCTTTTCTTTTGCATTGCAACCATAGCGGTGGGACGGGTTTTTTTGGTGCATAGTGCATCACAGAGTTTGGCATCAAAGTTCTCATCTTGAGGAATGATCAGCATGTTCTCTGGATCGGACAATAGTTTATAACATATCTAGCAACAATACTTATATCAATGCTGTTATTCTACATGACTGCGAGGAGAGGGCACGCTAGATAGTACGACGAATGCAGCCTTCGCAATGACATTAGAAGGACAAGGTGTACAAGAAAATGCATGGTCGAAATCAATCATAAGACGGCGAGGAGCTGTAAGCGTTCTTGCGGCCCGTCGACGACGACCCGTTCTGGTAGGATGGACTCGAGGGCGACCAATGTGGTGAGGTTGGGCTGTACGCGGGCGAGGCGGGAGCTGCACGCTGTCAGATAAGCAGTTGTAAATTCGTGACAGTGACTCACAATAAGCAGGTGCTGAACGCAACCATGATTGTCAGCATGAAAAAACATGATGGCGAAATATATGTACTCACACGCTGGAGAATAGGCGGGAGAAGTGGGAGCTGGGACACTACATTAGCAAATGCTATGCACAGACCATCTCAAACTCACAGTATTTTGGAGATGATGGTGAAGTCGGCGATGTTGGCGAATACTTCGGAGAGGATGGCGACATTTGTGCTGGAGCTTGATGAGGTGGGTCAGTATCACTGAATATATAGAGTAAATACTATTCTTACAAGCTGGTGGCGAGGTGAAGAGTATACAAAGAAAGATCAGCGTCGAGCATTAATTGATTTAGATGGTACTTACTAGGAGAGTCTGGATACAACACGAATCAGCAGACGGTTTTCGCAATAGATAGAATGACTTACAGCGAGGAGAAGCTGGGCTGAAGGAAGGGCTTGTAGGAGAATATCGAGGTGAAGTTGGGCTGAAAGATGGCGATTGTGGACTGTATCGAGGTGAGGTTGGAGAAAATGAAGGCGATGTGGGTGAATAGCGGGGACTGGTCGGTGAATACCCAGGAGAGGTCAAATTCAGGCCAGGCGACGTTGGGGAGTAAGTGGGCGAGGTGGGCGCTCTGCGAGGATCATAGAATGGAGATGTGGCACCGTATGGCGAAGTGCCTAGTGGGGATGTACCTCCACCATGGAATGGCGACTGAGGCATGTATGGCGACGTGGGTGAATAGACATTCGGTGAACTAGGACTGTAACCTGGAGCCGCAGGTGACATCCCTCCAGCACCAAGAGGACTGACACCAAATCCACGATAGGTGTAGTTCGTGGACTCGTCACGATTTCCAGCCAGTGGAGAGAACGCAGCCGTCTCGCCTTTGAACGATCCATCCTGTGACCAGGTTGGAGAGTTGCTGTCGTAGGGTGTCATTGCCACCTGTCCCGGCGTCATTCCATCGTCAACATGGGCGGCAAGCATACTCTGCATGGGCAAGCTTGGGTCGACGATGACATCTTTCAACATGTCGATGTCCAACGCAACCTCGAAAGCGCCCGTGCCCATGGGAGCCATTTGGCCGAACATGACGTTCTCGGCGATACCATGACAGTCATCCCGTTCTCCTACAGCCGCTGCCTCCATCAAGATCTCCACCGTCTCCTCGAAAGACGACCTCATCAACGCTCCCGTGTCTGCGCGATTGATACCATGTCGTGTGATGGCCATGAGATGTCCGCGGTGCGTCATCAAGTCACAAAGGAGGGCGAGATGTCGATAATTCACGTAGGAACCATCGAACTCGATCACTCCACGCAACTCCTTCATGATCGCAGCACGAGCAGCCTCGATTCCAAGAACGTTGAACACCTCGACGCAGCTGTTCGAATAGGTGCGCGTGAAGTCGACACCGTCCAAGCACATCACGTTCTTCAAATTGACACCGTCTGTCTCCAACACCCACTCCTTTTCTTGGCGTGCCTCGATGTTTCCTTCATGGTCGATAATTACCTTGTCGTGTTCCAACAAGAAAACACGATCAATGCCCTTCATTCCACGCAGACTGACAGAGTTCAGCATCGTGTTTTCCAGCTGTCGAAGAAAAATATCCTCTTCGATGGTCTCCATACCGTCTTCATCCTTGTCTGCACCACCTAGGATACGACAACGAATGACGAGTTTCTCCGAGTTGTCTTCACTCCAGATGACGAAAAGATCGGTTTTGAAACTCTCTGCAATCCTCCCAGCCACAAACTCCATAGTCAATTTTCTATCGATCATTTTTGCACGGTCCAGTTCCAGACGAAGCAACCAAGGCGACTGCAGGTGCAGCTTAGACTCGACTTCATCATCGGGAATGGCGAAGAAGGCCTCGACGAATAATCGATCCTCTTCGATGATTGTGGAGCTCGGATCCGGATCGTACCAAATCTCGACAGCGGCTGTGATGGTCCGTAAGGAAGTGTATGCCAACTCCTGTTGGACATCCTTCGCCTTGAAGCGGTCCTTCGCAATCTCTGGCTGGAGGTAGACAGAAAGCGATGGTGTTTTGATATTCGTCGCCACATTGATGATCTCCTTTAGACGTGGAACACCAAGCGTGACGTTCTTACTGGACACACCAGCATAATGGAATGTATTGAGCGTCATCTGTGTCGCAGGCTCTCCAATAGACTGAGCAGCTAGCGTTCCGCACATCTCGCCGGGGTTGGCAACAGATTGGTTAAACTTTGCCTCGACTTCACCCAAGACCCAGTCGAATGCCTCTCGCGTGAGATGGTATCTCTCCAAAACCCGTCGGGTGGCAAATGTCGCACGCAGATGCATGCGGAAATTGAGCGTGGCATTGTCCTGGGCCTCTAAGCTCAAAGGATCGTCACCACGTACGATGACTAAACGAGTCGAGAGCTTCTGGACAGCCTCGATGATGTACGCAGGCTCGAGATCGCTAGGCTTCCGTCGATCGATATGGAAAATTTGCATCGCATTTTGCACGATACGTTGCAGGTTGACTGGAAGATAATGGGGAATAGTGGGATCCTGTTGGGGGAAGATAAATTCTCGAAGGACGCGACGGTCTTCGAGCAACTGCTGATATTCCTCGTCCAACTTCATCTGTAGCTCAGGTGAGCTGTCGTCAATCCCAATCTGGAGTGCTCCTGGCTGGAAGCGAGTTGATGGATCCATGACGTCCACCCGGTAATTGCGGTCGAAGTCCTTATCATTTAGGCCATACGTATCGATGTGCTGTCGCTCAATGAAAGCACCGTCCATGCCGTCCTCTCCGTAGACGAACTGGACCAGGTCGCCCAAGGAATTACGAACAGTACCGTCATAGTTGACCATGACATCCTCTAGTGCTTTGACGAGACGACGCTGAATGTATCCCGTTTCAGCAGTCTTCACAGCAGTATCGATAAGACCTTCACGACCAGCCATAGCGTGGAAGAAGAACTCTTGCGGCGTGAGCCCACGAAGATACGAGTTTTCCACGAATCCGCGGGCCTCAGGACTGTAGTCGTCCTTCGTGAAATGAGGTAGTGTCCGATGCCGGAAGCCAAAGGGTATACGCCGTCCTTCAACAGATTGTTGCCCGACACAGACGGACATCTGAGAGATATTGATGAAAGAGCCCTTCGAACCCGCAACCACCATTTGCTTGACATTATTGTCTTCCTTCAAGTTCTTCTGCGCGTACTGGCCGGACGTATCACGAGCCAGGTTAAGCTCTCGCTCGACTCGACTCTCGAAAGATTCACGGATAGTCATACCAGGTGCGGCTTTGAGCCGGGCATGACTGGCGTCATCAATGATCTGCTGGACATTGCTCTTCCTCTCTGCAATATGCTGTGTGATGTAGGCCATCGTTCCCTTATCAGCGATCGTGTCGCCGATGCCTATGCTGAAGCCGTTATGGAATAGCCAGAAATTGACGACGGTTTGGAGCCCAGTGAAGAGCGTCCGCGTGGCCTCTGGACCTTTCTCCCGGAATACGACGTGGACTAATCCTCCCTGCGATGCTCCGACTGTCTTCTTCTCGACAATGCCGTAGATGATCTCGCCGTTCTCGATCATCATCCCGTCATCGAACACGGGGTTGGATGTCTTTGAATCTGACGACCTCTGGATATTTATTCCTCTCGGGATTGTCATGCTAAGAATCTGCTTCCCGGTCCACAGAGGTTTTGGCTTGATGATAGCAGGGATAGGGACAGAGCCATCCCAATCAGGTACCCATAGGAGAATGTTCTGGACTTGATTCCAGTCCAGGAAAGTGTCGCGGAGAGTGAACTTGCGAACACCGCAAAGCGTGTCCTGGACGATACCCATAACGGGCTTGTTCGCTTGTGGCGAGATGATCTAGATAGAAGGTCAGTCATCGGATGATATGTTTGAAAGAAGAAACATGCCTGCCGTGGAACCCAGGCAATTTGACTGAGTTCAGCTCGTGTCTCTTCACTTTGAGGTACACTAGCAGAGAATGAAATTTTGAGTTCTCTTGCAAGTACGGATAATTTTTTTTGACATACTGCATGTTCATCTCATCGCCGTCGAAATCAGCATTGTAAGGGGGCGTCACAGAGAGATTCAAGCGAAACGCTGATATAAAAAAAGAACAATTAGAATAGAATCATTCTGTGCAAAGTGTCAGCTTACTTGAATATGGCATCAATCGTACTCGATGGCTCATCATACTCATTTTATGTAGCGACGGCTGTCGATTGAACAAGACGAAGCTGGAGAAGGGTCATGATGAGCCGGCCGACCGGTTAAAAACATTTGAGAAACTCACTCTCCGTTCTTGAGATGTCGTTCTACGATCCATCCGAACTGCAAAAATGTATCTGCACGTTTGTTGTACCTCAGATCAATGCGTTCATTAGTATCTCGGACCACATAACGCGCTCCAGGATACGTTGAAGGGCCATTGCGCACGAGCTCTTGAAGATATTCGATGTTATAAGGCGTGACTGTAGCGACAGACTATCAACAAACCGTAAGGTTAGAGATGACAGAAACAACCATACCTCGTTCGGGGTAGGTCAAAGTCATTGCAATGCTCTTTGGTACCCCAACTTCGTCGAGTTCCAGATTGGGATCACCTGTAATGACCGTCCTTGCGGAGAAGTCCACACGTTTTCCCATCAGGTTGCCACGCAAGCGGCCTTCCTTTCCCTTCAATCGGGCACGAATAGCCTTTACAGGGCGGCCTGATTTTTGCAATGCTTGCGGGATACCAGCAATGTCGTTGTCCATATATGTGGCAACGTGGAACTAGAGTGACGGATCAGTATCAGAACCCGATTGCATGCGGGATGCTATGCACCTGCAATAGCTGTTCGAACTCTGTGATGACATGAGCAGGTGCGCCCTCCTGTTCACATCGACGAACGTTGGCGGATGCTTTGATGATATCGCCGAGCTTGTACGTGAGATCATCTTCGCTCCGCATCGCACCTCCGTCAACGGCGATACTGGGCCGTACAGGGGGTGGCGGAACAGGCATGACTGTCAAGATCATCCACTCGGGACGAGCGTACTCATCTGAAAGGCCAAGCAGATGCAAATCCGAATCGGAGATCTTCTTCAGTGTGTTGTAAACCTCTGAAGCGGTGAAAAGTCTTTTGTCCGGCTGCAGTGACTTAATCTCCTGGAAGGGTCACGCGTCAACAGCGATGTCAGAAAGTGATACTCTTTCGCCTGACCTCATCATCGTCCTTTGACCTCTTGTACTGGAGGAACAGCTTCAGTCCTTCTTTTCTCACCTGCGGCTGGGTGTGCCCACATCCGCCATGTCCCTTCTTGTGTTCTTCGCTGTCCCCGCCTTCCCCTTCTTCCTTCGGTTCGTCGGGCTCGCAGATCATCTTACCTTTACAATGACCCCATACGATTGACATGCGGGCCTTCGGATCACGCACATGCCGGATCTTGTCAGCGAAGTTGGGATCCGTCTTACAACCAGACATCACAATTCACAGGCGAACGGCGGAAAGCAAAAAATGAGTAAGGGGTCAGCAAGGGTGTGTATGATGTGATCCAGCCTCGACTACCACCCCAAGGGAACGAAAAAAAGAAACAATATACACAAAAAAGGTGGGCAATGAACATTGAGATTCAAAGTGCTAGCCGGGCCTGAGCCACTCAAGCTGCGTCACAGCGAGGGCCGCCCAGCAGTCCAACACAACAGTGCTGCCGGTGTCGGCAAACGACTGCATATGGATACGTTTTCGCACTCCTCGCTCAGCCCCCATTTCACCACACAGCTGCGCGTCCAACCAGCACCGAGCGCATAAAGGTCAACGCGGCGATCAAGCGATCGAAAACGCGCGTCAACCACGCCACGGGTAGAAGAACGCCTCGCTTGTCGAGGAGCTAACGCAGTGTGGGTTTGGGGTTCTCCATGTGATGTGGAGAGAGCCCCCAGAAAATTGGGTGGTGGGGTGCGAAGCAAGTAGAGGAAAAAGATACACGACTCACGATGTCGGCTTTCAGTTTTCCACAATTTACACAGATACTCTCCAGAATTTTCTTAACCTTCACGATAAACCCTGCAGCATGGATTTGTTTTGTTATTTCTCGTCAATGGAAAGTGTTGAGTGGACACACCTGGATGGAAGACAGGCCTGGCCAACTCTATATGACCAAAATGACCTGGACACTCCGACATCCCCTCTCCACATGTCTGGCACTTAAAGTTGCGGTCAATAGTGCCAAGACGAGGGTCCATCAAGCCTCCCATCTTTGGCTTATGCGTGGCTTCGTCCATAACTTCAGGATGTTCAATCTTAGCTACGGAATACGCTTTCTGCAGCTCAAAGTTAAAACACTGAGTGAATATGAAATATGTTGCTCACAATCTCTTCGGGCGAAAGTATACCAAATTGTACCTCCTTCACTTTGCGGATGGGCGCTGCCGAATGGGAAAACTGATGGCCCAACATGACTGAGAGGGGATGCTGTCAAGTAACAGGACAAGGTGTGGCTCTTTTGAGTAAAACAAGTCAAAAGCAAGGCAGAAATATAGAACAAGGCAGGGGAGGGAAACGGAGCGGTTCTGAGGAGTTAACCGCGGTTTTGTCGAGGAAGAAGGCCAAGAGGAATAGATAGACCGACTGCAGTCGTTAACAGACGATATTGAGGCCCCTGTCTTGCAGCAGAAGTACAGAAGGGCTGTAGGAGTGTCTTGGGCGACAAACGGAGGAGAGGGAGTGAAGAACGCGGGGAACACGCCGACGAGCAGCGACGACAAGGTGGTTGTTGAGGAACAACCGACAATGCTGAGCAAGTCCAAACTCCGACTCAATTACTCATTCGGTGCCGCCACCCCCGCCGACACTGCAGTCATCCAAAGTCTCGCAGCTCCCTTCATCTGTCTCGGCTCATCCTCCGGACTCTGCCCACCCTTGTTTTATTCTTGTTCTAAGTATCTGCATCTCTTCTTTGATAATGTCCACGATTAGCAGCTGGCTGTGGGGCACATCCCAGCTTGACGATGCCGTTGGTACGTTGCTCGAGTTCTTCGCCCTCACGGTTTGATCCATCTCCGCCCCAGACAGAGCGACCTCGGAGCTCCTGCCCGCAGGCTCGGAAGACATCGCTCTCAACCTCGAAATATGCGACCAAATACGCTCAAAAAGCGCTCAACCTAAAGACGCTATGCGCGCACTCAAACGTCGGTTGAACCACAAGAATCCCAACGTACAATTGTTGGCGCTGAGTGTTTGTCCACTCACTTTCACGATCCCTTTCGTCTTATACCATTAACCCGTTCATCCTTTAGCTGACCGACGTATGCCTCAAGAATGGTGGCGATCACTTCCTCACCGAAATTGCTTCGAGGGAGTTTATGGACAACCTGGTGTCTATCCTGCACAGCCACGGCTTAAATCGTGACGTCAGGGATAAGACTCTGCGTTATATTCAATCTTGGGCTCTTGCATTCGAGGGCAAAACTAGCCTCAGCTATGCTGGCCAAGTCTACAAGACCCTCCAAGGCGAAGGTAAACAGTCCATAATCATCCTTGGTGACGTAATCCTGATGTCCCCAGGATTTAACTTTCCTCTTGAAAGTTTGGCTTCTGCTAGCTCGGCCATGGTGGATACTCAAACTGCACCAGAGTGGATCGACTCGGATGTCTGTCTCCGATGTCGGACGTCCTTCAGCTTTACCAATCGCAAGCATCACTGTCGGAACTGTGGCCAAGTCTTCGATCAGCAGTGTTCATCAAAGTCACTCCCTTTACCGCACTTTGGCATCACGCAGGAAGTCCGAGTATGTGATGGGTGTTATACCAAGCTAACGAGGCACAAGGACCAGGGGTAAGCATGATTCCTTAGTCTCAATACCACAGTGATAAACTATGTACAGTTTGAGCTCAGAGAGCAAGCGTCACCGTTCGTCCCACAGTGTGGGGAGCGTCCGACATCGGTCGACACGCGATCTTGCAGATGCAGAGCTTCAGCGCGCCATTCAACTCTCGCTTGAGGAAGTGAACGGTCACGGTCAGCATGGTCGCCCTGGTTATGTTCCTTACCGGCCAGAGGCGTCTTCGTGGCAGGCTTCTGAGCCTCCCCTCGTGGATCGAAATACGCGACCGTTAGGGCAGGACGATGAAGAAGACCCTGACCTCAAAGCCGCGATCGAAGCCAGTCTCCGGGAAGCTAGTGCACCGAAACCAAGTGCTCCCGTTGTTGTTGAATCTTCACGTGGCGATGCGACGCCTTTCACGTACTCCGGTGCTGGCTATTCGCAATCATACCCTCCTACGACTGCCTCAGTACCGGCGCTACCTAATTATGACCTTGAGCCTTTGGAGGCCGACGCGATCTTGACTTTCAGTCAGACTGTAGAGCAAGTACAGCAGCAAGGCGGACGAGATATGTCTCGCTATCCCGCGGTGACTCAGCTGTTCGATAAGGCTAACAGTTTGCGGCCGAAGTTGGCCATGAGTTTAGATGATACTGGGAGGAAAGAAGGTATGTCTGGCGCTTTTACATATCGGACTATTGTTAACATCAACAATATAGAATTGCTTGCGGAGATGAACGACAAGCTTTCGCAAGCTGTTAAGCTGTATGATAAAATACTAACTGAGCAATTATCTCGTCCCTACCGAGCAGCGCCAGTGGCACCACCTCCACACCAATCTTCTTTCGCTCCCATTGAACCATCATATAGCCAATGGAGCCCTGCGCCCCAACAGACACCACTTTCTCCGCGCACTAATTACGCTCCTCAGATGCAACAAGCCGCGTCTGTTTATCACCCCTCGGTTTCGCAGGTCTACTCACCATCAGCTAGCACTCCTTCAGCCGAGCAATCCTTCTCACACCACCAGCAAAGATCTCCACAAGCATGGTCACAATATACCGATCCGCAGGGTATCTCACAACCGCCAGTCCTTCAACTCCCCACAAGCCCTGCCTCTGCTCACCAACAACCGATCGCTTTGCATAATGCATATGACGCAGATGCGCAACAGTCTTACCAGGCGAAGGTCACTAACCCTTCCCATCGGGAACCGTCCCAGTTACCTCAATTTTCACCTCCTATCCGCCACAACACCACCCAGGTGTACGCCGCTCCATCTCATCCTCCTGCCCAATTCACCCTCTCGCGAGCCAACACGGTTTCACAACCCATTCAACAACAGTATGCCCCCGTCGACCCCACTTCACTACCTCATTTCCCCGCCGTGCCAACAGCACCTCCGCAGGAAGTATATTCGTCGTATAGCTCGAGCGTTTCTTCTAGTGTAGAGCAGACGGAGAGGAAAGAGGCCCTACTGATTGAGTTTTAGATGAACTGTGTGGATCCTTCAGCGTGGACTTTGTATGCAGATGACTGGCGAGTGCACCGGTGGCTTTATTTATGTGCGACGTCTACACAGTTATGCAGAATAGGGTTCAGTTTTTTTGACCAATCGTGGGATTGGTTGTTCAGCGCTCGGCTTGAAAGACCAACCCGACTATAAGTGAGTGATATAAGACGTAGTATGTATAGTGTAGGTGTAAGCAATCATTGCGGGGTAGATCTAAATTTTCTGGATATGTCGGAGGGTTTCGCTCACAAATCAGGGATTGAAGAATGGGATAACGTAGCAGAGACTATACAAGAACACTTGAGTGATAGCGAAACACTGGGCAATGATTCTGGAAGAGGTCAACCTAGTCAACCTTTGTTGGAAGAAGGCTTCGAGGTGCCAGAACGGTAATCGAAACGTTGATGCATGTTGTCCGGATGGAACTCGATAGGTGGCTTTGCCGTACTGGGACCTGGGCGTGAACTATGGGTGAAGTCAGAAATTGGAAGCATGGAGAAGACATGATAAATATGATAGGGTTGGAGGGGGTGAAAGCTCTCAACGACTCGAGCGTCGATGCCAACGAATATAGCATAATCACCATGAGATTGCGTGCTTACCTGGCCGTGGGTTCACGGCGCATGCGGTATTTGATACAGATCCCGAGGAAGCGATGGCCATATTGTTCCCACTTCTTATCAGGTTCATCAGCATCGTCGCCATCCAAGGCATCTTTGAAACCAGCGAGGTCTAGAGTAATGGGTCAGAGCCATGAAGTCACATCGCGCATTCGCGACGTACCTTCTGGAAGGATGAAACTCAATGCTTGTAGAGTCCCATCACCAAGTATCTCTTCCGCGTCGAGACCTTCATTTTCCGATATCTAAATGCATACAACAGTAAGTCGCGATCAGTTGTTCCTGAGCCATCAAACACTCCACCTGCAACCGAAGGTCCTTGAGCTCCCCGTAACAGCCCATAGCAGGACCCATAGAGTCTGTACGCGAGACAGCCCGTGTAGCCGCAGATCGAGGCGGAAGCCAAACAGCCGACGGTGGGCCGGCCACATCATTGGTCTGTTCTACTTCATCGATGGGATCGTCTTCCAGGTCCTGATTTGGACCATTCCTCCTGGCGCGAGGAGCCTGACCTTTCTTAGAGGCGGGCTTTCGCCCAGTCTTCTGCGATATGCGGAACTTCATGATGACTCGGGAGCCGACTCTGAGATAGTCGCGGTACGTTGGTCCCAACTTGAAATGTCGCTTAATATACAGCAGAGCAATGGATGCTAATAGAGACACACCGTTGTATAGGTTACGGGATAACCCCCATTGTTCGTTTCTGTTATAGATGCAAAAACCTGAAGACTGCTCAAGTGGTCGAATATGCGTTCAATGCGAGCTAATGGCAGATTCTTGCCAGCACCATAAGAGTCAAATCTGTTCAGTTTCTTGGCCAAGAACTCTTTCTTTGCGGAACCTTTGAAGACGTCAATAGCTTGAGGGCGCGTGATGTTGATCCTGCTCTTCTGCACCTCTTCCATCATATGAATGAGCGAGACTGCAGTCTCAGTCACATCTTCCGCGGTTGCTGGTATTGAAGATGTACAGTTATCGCAGGTGCCGCTGCAGTGCTGGGGATCGAATTTCTCGTCGAAATGTTTCAGCAAGAGGACTCTACGGCAGTCGACATCATTCAAGCAAAATTGGATGACCTCTTGCATTTCGTTGATTTGACGTTGTTTATCCTCCACCCCCAGGTCTTCGTTCTCGCGAATACGGTTGAAGTGAGATTGGCAATCGCCCCATGAGTAGTCTTTTTCAAATTTGATGATCAGTAGTATCAAGACTCGAGACTCGAGCAATAAAATACTCATACAGAGAATGCAATCAGCAGGCTTTCCGTCTCGACCGGCACGCCCGGTCTCTTGATAATACCTTGATGGAAAAAATGTCAGTAGACGGACCTTATTAGAACAACAATACAGACCCTATCAAGGTTGACGGGACGTCATAGTGAAGAACAAACCGAACTATAAAAAAATGTAAGAGAAGACAGTGAAACTCGCTGAAATTTTTGTCTACCATTTGCGTGATTGATGCCCATGCCAAACGCGATCTGTTGTGGATTTTTAGCCAGTGAATTCACCCACGGCCTAGGGGATAGATTACAACATACTGTTCCCACGATAACATCTGTGTGACCATTCTTCCATGATTGCAGGACGTGCCTCTTGTCTTTTTCCGTCATTTTGGCATGAAAATGCATAGCCTTGATGCCTTGCCCCCGAAGATCAGATGCAACCTTTTCGCACTTGTCCCTACCATTGCAGTAGATGACACCGCATTGCTTCGGATATTCGTTCTGAATATACTGGATTGCCGCTTTCGTGGTGTTGCTAGGCTTGCCGCGCACAGTGTAACGAAGGTTCGCCCGATTGAAAGACTGCGATAAGAGAACGTAGCTTTTAAGTCCAAGCTGGTCCGCAACGTCTTTTTGAACTGAGGGAGTGGCGGAAGCCGTTAAGGCCATGATGGGTACGTTTGGAAATGACTTCCTCAAGGTCCCCAGATTGATGTACTACAAGGCAGAGAACTTTAGCCAATGCTGACTACAACAGAAGCGAGTGGCATACCGAACCACGAAAATCGCGTCCCCAGGTCGAGACTAAATGCGCCTCGTCAATGACGAACCTTGCTAACTCGTTCGCAGCGTGCAATCTCTCCATCGTCTTCATCATACTGTCGCTGGCTTGGAGCTTTTCTGGAGTGATGTACACCAGTCGCGGTTTCTCGCCTTGCCCGTTTAACCTATTCGTAGCCCGAATCCTGTCATCGGGTGCCATGTCACCTGTGAAGAGCACAACATCGACATGTTTTTCTTCCAGCTCTTTGACTTGATCCAGCATGAGTGCAATGAGAGGCGATATCACAAAAGTGACGCCCTGGGTCTGGCCGTGTTCACAAATAGCGGGTAATTGATAACACAAGCTCTTTCCTCCACCTGTGGGCATCAAAACAAAGACATCTCTGCCAGCCAACGTCGCGAGGATAGCTTCTAGTTGGTTCTTCCGAAAAGATGTTAGGCCATAAGTCGTTTTCAGGACGTTCATGACTTGAGGATAGAGCGGATCAGTTTTTGGATCGTATCCTGGGGTCGTGAGGATCCCAGCAGAACGGTGTTGGAAATCAAGAGGAGCTGGAGCAAATACAGGCGGTGATCGAGCTGGGGGTTTATATGGCAACGGTGCAGGAGGGGGTAATTGAAGGGAAGAAGACGATGCAGGAGTAGATCGACGAGCAGGAACGGCAAGAGCACTTCGCGCAGGTACATCTTCCACCAGTGTGGGTTCATCGGGCTGGAAACTACCCCATAATTCATCGTCGCTCTCGATAACTTGAATCTCTTCCTTGTCATCGTCCAGGTGGATGATATCCGATTCGACGGTCAGGGGGGCGGCTGCAAAAAACTTGCTTCTGCTCACAATGCCACCGGTGTGTGAAGCTCCGTTATACATAGACATGGAAGAACCAGACGAAGCATCGTCGACGGCCATACTGATAAGTGCAGGGGTAACGCCCCTTGTGGACTTGAGTAGAGATTGTATGGCTGCCGACCGCTGTTCTAGAAGTTGACTCGAGTGGGGTAAGCATGGAAAAAGAGTTTCATGGGAAAGACAACAAACAGGATTGCCTCGATGACAACGATGTCGTGCTCTTCACTGACCCCCAGAGTGTAATCCAGTTTATCTCTGCGCAACCTCTCTGCATACGCATAGTTAGACTTATAGAGAGAACGTAATCTATCGTCAGACAACTAATGTGTGCAATTCATGCTATATCAGCATTGAGTTTGCAAGGGGTAGAGACGAGACTTGCCGCCTGAAGGTCTGAATGATCATTGCAGCGAACAGCGGCCATCGCGCCCTCAGTTGCGCCACAAGCAGAGGTCTGCGATACGAGTACACTCGAAGGGGTAGTAGGTGCGGTGATCTGGCGTTCCTTTCCTTTGCCCTTGTGATCCACGAAGACATTTTCCTTATTACTCACAAGAAAAGTCCTCTGTCGCTTGGGCGAGATGGGTGGAGGAAAGTTCGCGTCCGAAGAAGTGCGTTTGACAGAACGATTACGCATTGGACTGGTGGGAGGAGAGTCGTTGGATGACAATATCTCGATGCAGTCGTTACTAGAAGCGGCACGCAGAGGAGCTGGCGCCAGAGCGGTGGGTTTGGCACGACCAAACCCCGGAGTGGAGAACGCCGGAAGCGATGTAGGAGGCGCTTTCCGGACTATGAATACAGCTTTTAACGTAGTGGTGACAGTATGACCCAACGCTACACACCTGGACCGGAGACGGATGATGCAACCTTAGCAGGCTTAAATTTAGAAGACTAGGTGAGAGCATTAGATGAAGGGCCAAGGTTGAGAGATCATTTATGCCAACCTTATTTGTACTAGAGGGTGTCGCCGACATGGGTTGTGAAGCAGGACCGGAGGCAGTCTTGCTAGTTGCTCTACGCTGCAGAGTGTCAAGATTATTCCTTGGTTGTGACATAGTTCCTCTACTATTGCCCCCTGCGGCGTTTCATGTACTGATACGATTGCAGTTCGAAGACGATTAATAGCGTAGTCACCAGTGAATGTGATTCGATAATGTCGGAACAAGCTGGAAGATGAAGTAGACTTCAATTTAGTGTCTGAACCGATAGATAGAAGTGAGGAGAAGGGTGTATGTCCACCAGCGGGTGAAGAGGCCTCGGGGCCTGGAGATGGTGGTCAAAGGGATATTCAATGTCGCGACTCGAGGACGAGCCAGCGCCAGACGCGTCGCACGTGACCATGCATCAACGCGATTTTCGGGCCTTCCCGACGACTGGCCGGAACGTTATGGCAACAGGGAGTGGACAGCTTATTTTGCAATCAGATGCTGCACTTTGACATAAGTGGCATGGCATATGACCCCAGAAACCCCT
This sequence comes from Heterobasidion parviporum, assembly GCA_002994785.1. Taxonomy (NCBI): domain Eukaryota; kingdom Fungi; phylum Basidiomycota; class Agaricomycetes; order Russulales; family Bondarzewiaceae; genus Heterobasidion; species Heterobasidion parviporum. The sequence goes on along the minus strand of PDUQ01000001.1, from coordinate 3,122,398 downwards.
TGTTTAAATATTGAGGATTGAAATTTCAACTTTTGGCATCAGTTCCTGGTACCATAGGTCCAGGTTTATTGCCAGACTTTTCGGGCTTCACGTGATCTCGCAACTTGCCGAGCAGATGGGCGACGCCCCATGTTCAAATCTCTGTAACGCTTTGTGTGACCACGTTACCTGTCACTCTCAGTAAAAACGGAAATTCAAGTGAATGTCATGCCCAGTCAAAAAATTGGTATTTTGTCATGTATCCATCATGAAAGCAGTGCAGAAGTCGTGTGAAAGTTGTGTCCAATTTTGGCAGTTTATGACTTGTGCATGACTTTTTGCGCCACTTTCTTGACGGATACATGACAAAATACCAATTTTTTGACTGAGCTTGACAATCACTTGAATTCCGTTTTTACTGAGTGTCACTCATCCCACTTCTTTCCACACATGCCAGTTCTCTCCATGTTAAGTGAGAGCTTGCAACTTTGCACACTGTGATACCTTTCAAGGAACTTTCTCATCGAGGTGGCCCTCGGAGAGGGCCATCTTGGTTGAAGTCATTTAATGGACATTGGGGATAAACAAGCTATTTGGCATAAAATGTACAAATGGTGCCAGGTTGTGCCCAGAGGGCTGTGTAATAGATATACCAGCCAGGTCTAGAATTCTACAAGTGAGGTATGAAATAATACTAGCAAGGTATGAAATATAGATATTAGTGTTCCATTACCCTGATTAGACAATAAATGAGGTTTAATAAAAGAATAGACATAAGCATAGACTGGTAAGTATGTACTATGGTCTAGGAAGTGTTATTTGTATGGCAACTGGCTAAATATTCCTTAAAGAGTCTGGGAAACCTGTGTACAAGCTGGTACACCAAATTGGGCAGGTGTGAGGGTGCCCATGCACCAGATACTTGAATGATGATCATGTATGAGAGACAGGTCTAAGCAATGGTTTATTTGAGAGGTATGGTAGTCAAAGTGTCATTTTATTCATTCTGCACAAAATTAGAGCCTCACACAAAATATTGTTCATGACACTTTTGCACAAAAGTTTCTGCGTGCGAAATAATAGATAGAGCCACTTTCTGTGCACAAATTCCTTACTCAGGCTCTGGGCCATGACCCGGTGATGAGCATGCACTCGCGCTGGGGTCCGGGGAAGGTATTTGTGAAGCTTTGGGAACGGGCCGACCAGCTCTAGATGAGGACCAAAGACGCCGACTTGCACTGAACACGGTCGGTCGCGACCCGACTGACCGCAAGCCACCAAAGGACATTCGGAAGCACTTGGGTCAGTTTGCCCACACTTCACGTATTTACCATGACCGCACAGGAGTGTTATGATAGGTGTTTACGAGAGCGGAGCCAGTAGTCCGTTTTGGCCGATGTGCTCCGTGAGTCGGTCGGTCCTTATTGCTTATCTTCCCGACTTCCGCATGGTCAGTTGAACGCAATCTTGCACCATTACTTGGCCACCCTGGTCATACGTTACTTCTTCTTTATTTTCATTGGTTCTCCAACGCCTGTCCCTGCTACCTACGCTCAGACGACGGATACCGAATAGTCGGGATTTCGCCATCGCTGATTAACTTTTACCTTATCACCTTCAGAACCCATACGGACATCTCACCTACCTTCTTATCTTCTCTGTTCGCTAGGGCTTGGCGCCCATTCGGCATTTACTCTCATTTTTCGTTCGATATTTTACTTAGGGGCTCCGTTTACTATAAAAACCTACATACAACTCTGGAATAAACCAGCTTTCGCACCCCACAGTTCAGAGCTCATTTGCACTCATCTCAATCATTGAAATCATCTTTGCCAACTTTTGCAAACTTGTCCTCCTTGTCGTTCGGCCTCGTTCGCGTTTGTACTCATCTCCTCGCTTGTACCCCTTGTCCATCTTTATATATTGTCAGAGTCCTGTGTGGCTCTCGAAGCACGTGGTTGTTGATCGCGACACTACCTTCTCGTTACCGACCGAATCCCTGACCCGACCGACCGACCGAACGTTCGGTCGGTGTTCGGTGCAGTCCCGAAACTGTTCGGGCGCTTTAACCTCACCTTCCTCATTACTCTTCAGTGCGCCCTCGCTTTCTCAAGTCCTAACTAACGATTCCTTGTGTATCAGATACTAGCTCCAGCACCCCCTGCATTAGAGGTTGTTTTAGTGTTGTGCTCGGCACTTAGAGCCACCTCTAGCGTATCACCGGTTGCTCTAGACCGCCTGTCTTGCTCCTTGCTGCTGGTCCCCGACCTTTCTGGAGGCATCCACGTCGATCAGAATAGCAAGCGCGTGTTGTGCTTGTCGTTACCCACAATGAGCACAACTTCTGACTGTCCCTTCCCTGTGATGCTGGTTTCCTAATGGCGCGCTCCACATAGCATCGGAATTTGTGAGAATTTGACACTGCTTATGTCATATTAGACTTCTATGGATCTGACTGACCAAGTATAGCGGTTTTGGCTCATCCCAACTTTTAGTGCTTCTGAGGGCTCCAGGCACACTCCTGATGGCATGTGTGACCTTGTGCCTACTGGTCCTGACAATGAGCACAAACATTTTGCTTTTTCTCCTGATTCTCCAAACCAAAATTCATATATATATTTCTTTTATCATTTTCATGATTTATTTTGTTGCATGATTACTCAGATTACAGAGTAACATTGTATCATAACAACACCACTGTATTCTACATGAAATTCTGGTTCTGGGGATATATACATTTATGGGAATATAGCAGATGCAGGGAAGGGACAGTCAGAAGTTGTGCTCGTTGTGGGTAACGACAAGCACAACACGCGCTTGCTATTCTGATCGACATGGATGCCTCCAGAAAGGTCTGGGACCAGCAGCAAGGAGTGAGACAGGCGGTCTAGAGCAACCGGGTCATGGCCCAGAGCCTGAGTAAGGAATTTGTGCACAGAAAGTGGCTCTATCTATTATTTTGCACACAGAAACTTTTGTGCAAAAGTGTCATGAACGATATTTTGTGTGAGGCTCTAATTTTGTGCAGAATGAATAAAATGACACTTTGACTACCATACCTCTCAAATAAACCATTGCTTAGACCTGTCTCTCATACATGATTATCATTCAAGTGTCTGGTGCATGGGCACCCTGTTAGAACCGCGTCCTAACACGTGCTTTGCACGTGGACAGGGAGGTCAGTCATGTGGTTCGCTCATGATATGGACGCAGACTCGTTTCTATGACTCATTATCATTGACATGCTAATGCATGAACGCTTACTTATTGTTCCTGGTTCTTAATGTGGATGGACCTTGGTTCCTGACCCTGTTCCTGGTTCCTGATCGATCATGATGTGGCTAGACATTTGATATGGATGTGGACAGACATTAGTGATCCTGTACTATACTTAGATTGATGATGCATCTTCGCTTACAGATCTCGATCATTTACTTCGGTACCTTAGAAGCACACAGACCAGATCGAGATTTGGCCCTAGATACTTCTTTGTATAAATAGGTGAGATGAGCTTCTAAGAAGCTCAGCTCGTTCACCTGTAATACACTTGATCTCTGCACTGCGCCTGGCGTCTGGCTACCTTCCTAGCTCATGCTTCGCGAACTCTGTCAGATCTGAGATATCCTTTACACGGTCTGACGACGCAACAGCTTCATCTCCCTTCTCCACTCGCTCTCTCTTCTCTAGCACTTATACCGGTCTCACCGCTTATCGAGTCCTCAGCTGGGCACCTCCCAGTGTCATCTGTTGGACCAGCGAAGACTATCCCATTCCTCTCCATCACAAGGAAGACCTTGAGGGTCACCTCCTCCTGATCTTTCAAGAGAAAGCTGACACCAACCCCGAATTCTTGAGAAGAGTCGAGAGACGATCCATCATCTTCATTTATTGGAGTCTACGGCTGTTGGATGCTGTTGACACATAGCCTAGGGATCCCCTTCATGCATCGGTGCACGTGATAGGTCTCCGACCTAACACTTGAACGAGCTCTTCCATCCCTACTCTATCCAAACTGGATCCTCAGCAGCGACTCCTCTTCTTCAACTCAGTCAACAACATCCTAGCAATCACAGGCAGGGCAAACCAAGCAGGTACCCCTATAGGAAGAACCTTCAGCCAAGGAACGGCCAAAGTAGCAAGACACCGAAATCCAGGAAAGATATACTCGGGAGTAGCCACATTCAGGTTACAACAATCACCCGAAATCTACATCGACATTAGCCAAACTGGATACAGATTTTCCAGGATTTGCTTCATTAGCGAACCAAAGACACCCTTCTCCCTCACAAATAACGGAGAACCCGACATCGTCAGAACAAAGCACACCATCGAAATACACGACGGAAGACCAGACAACTTCCCCACCACCTTTGTTGCCGATCTTAGAAGAACGATTGCAAGGAACATCGACGGAGACAGAATCTGAACGGAGCTTGTTAAGAACCAGGATAACCGAGCCCACTACTCTATCCTCATTCACTGGACATTCACTTCCACCTAGAAAGACACGCTGGAGGCACCTAACTCTCCACCAATCAGCACCAAAACCGAAGGACTCGTCTTTATTGATAGAAGAGGAGAGTTTGCCCACAAAACTTATTATCTCCGAACGCTCATCTCTGGATACACCTTCTCCGAAATCATCGAACTCATTGACCAGATCGATATTTCTATCAACGAACATGTTAAGAGGGACCCAGACCTACAAAGAGGACTACAAGAAGGAAGAAGACAGGCAGTACCCTTCTTCTTCAAAGAATAAAGCACCATGGATTCCATCGAGAAAGGATACCCATCTGACTACATCTCAGACCCAGCCCAAGTCTTCGGAGATCTACCAGAAGACATCGACCCGGACCTATTATCCTATGACCCCAAAAACTGCTACTTCTACTACGGAGAACTCCTCGCAGGATTCTACGAAGAAAAAGGAGAAAAGCACTGTGACATCCTCTCATACAACGGAGAGGAGGTCCACGCAGGACCTAGTTTACACAGAGAGAAACTTGTGGAATATGTTGCAAGAAAGACCTACGACAAACCTCAGACACCGACAGATTGGCCTTGTAACACACCAAGACCGCACATACATACTCTACCCAGAGAAACAGCCAGTGGATCTAGACAGTCTAGAAGATCCACTCCCTACACATCCCCCTTACAAAGGACCGCTCCCTAGTCGCAGTTCAACACCCCAACATTGGACCAAGTCCCCAAGCCAGAGCATACTGAAGCACCGAGTGGAAATCCAGAACCACCTAGAGATCCAGAGCCCCCGTCCAATACAATGTCGACAAATCCTGGAGGTGCTGAGTTCAAGGGACCGGCTATGGCCAAGCCCACCCTCTTTGATGGGAACAGGAAAAGAACCAAGCAATTTCTCCATGAAATCAACCTGATGATTCTCGCCAGGAAGAAAGATTTCACAGATGAATTCGCCAAAATCGCCTATGCCCTATCATATATGAAGGGAGGATCTGCAGGAATATGGTCTAGGAATTTCACTAAAGCAAGGAACACACAGGACGACTGGGCAAGCTACACATGGAAGGAGACTTTAGGATTCACATCAGTCCAGAAGAAGATAGCCACGGACTTCGAAGAATTTAACAAACAAGCAGATGCCAGAGACAAGCTGTCTAGGCTCAACCAAGGAAAAGAATCCCTCAACGCGTACCTTCAGCTTTTTAAGCAGGTCGCGGAACTCGCGAGAGTCGACCTGGAAACAAAAAAGGCACACTTCATGAGGGGCTTAAACTGGGAACTAGCAGAACAAATTTACATTGACCCAGCAGCCAACGCTATCTGGGATGAATTGGTCAAGAAAGCCAAGCGCCATGAAACTTTAAGCATCGAGAGGAATTGAGCACGTGACCTCCAGCGAGGAAAAAAATCAATTCTACACCCTGTGGACATTTTACGATGAGCAAGCACCCCCATGTCAAGAAAGGGAAAGTCAATATGTTCCCATGGACGTAGACGCCGCAGAAATGGAGGCCGACGCAATCCGCACTCGATTCAAGAAGCTCAGCCCTGAAGAAAGAAGCAAGCTCGCCAAGGAAGGCAAATGCTTCTATTGCAAGAAAACCGGGCACATGGCGCGCAATTGCCCCTCATGCCCCAAACAGAACTTCCAAAGGAGATTTCAACCTAAGCGCCAAATGGTGTGCTACATGGAAGAAGAAGACGACAAAGAAGAACAAGAAGAAGGAAAGAATTGAGTCGCCCACATCCAACAAATAATGATGGGCCTCAGTGTTGAAGAAGTCGAGGAAGTTTGAGCCTTCAGTGACTCGAAGAATTTTCAAGGACTCTCCCATCGGCAGCGGATGCGGAGAGAAGGATTCTTGCAGGAAATTGGTACGCTCCTCTGGCCAGTAAAGTTGCTGACCAAGAGCATGGACATCCAGATGTATTATATCTCTTGGAAATGAAAACACATGGTGCACCATCACTCCAAATTGAAACAATACTTATAGGCAAGAATTGAAAAGCTGCTACTCAAGCCCTTGTAGACAGCGGGGCCACAGGAATATTTATGCATCCACGCTTTGTGGAAATGCATCAAATAAAGACACAGAAAACCCCCAACCCCATTCCGGTCAATACGGTTCAAAACACTGAATTCAAAGGAGGACCAATTACGAAATACGCCGAACTAAAACTACAAGTTCTAGGCGAAGAAGGGGGGTCGCACACAGAATCAGCAAGGTTCTACATTGCGGAAATAGGAAAAGAAGATGTTATTCTAGGAACCGACTGGTTGTTGGAACACAACCCGGAAGTCGACTGGCATGCCTATGGACTACACTTCACTAGGTGCCCACCCTCCTGCCAAATACAAGGAGGGCCGGTAAAAGCCAAGAAGGCTACAAAGAAAACAGGACGGACAAACCCAAGCATACGGCGCATGACAATAGCATCACAAACAAATGACTACTCAATCCCAGCGCAAAAACCAGTAAAAGGAAAGCAAGGCCGGAAAGTGGGAAACACTACAGTACCACGTCCGCAGACAATACCTGAACGTCCGGAGTTCGCAACTCGAAGGTTGAATGCAGAATGTTTGAAGGCCCGAGCCAGAAATTACAAGGCTCTGACATGGGCTAAAGAAGGCGTTCAGGAGGATGGCGACAGTCTTCCAGCACTCCCCTCCACAGATATCAAAGAAGACGGAGTCTATCTTGTCAGATGCCTCAACACGGGAATTTTACAGGCATTAGAGTTATACAACGACTCCGAAGAAGGCGTTGACATACATCACGCCGAAACTACAGGATTTCTATATGCCAACACACCGGCTCAGGAAAATAAACCTGGCTCAACTAAGACAGGAAAGCAGACAAAGCACACCAACTCACAAAGGCTCGCAGAAGAAGCTGCCAAGGGGAAACCAGAATTATCCTTCGAGGAAATTGTGCCAAAGGAATATTGGGAGTATAGGAAGGTTTTTGAAGGTCAACCCAAGGGACAGCTACCGCTCTCTCGACCCTGGGACCACAAAATAGAGATCAAGGAAGGAATGGATCACTTGCTCAAACCCAAACTATACAGCCTTAGCCCCGGCGAGCAAGTGGAACTCAAGAAATTTATAGACAAAAACCTCAAGAAAGGATTCATTCAAGAATCCAAGTCGCATGTGGCATCTCCCTTCTTCTTTATCAAAAAGAAGAATGGAAAGCTAAGGCCAGTAATGGAAATAATGGTCAAGAACAAATACCCTTTGCCGATTATTCAAGAATTACTGGATCCATTAGCTGAAGCCATATACTTCTCACTGATGGATGTCGACACAGGATATAACAATGTACGCATGAAGGAAGGAAGCGAGAAACTAGCCGTGTTCGTCACCAATCTCGGGATGTACGAACCATTGGTCATGTTCTTTGGATTAACCAACTCTCTGGCAATGTTCCAAACTATGATGAACGCTCTGTTCAAAGATCTCATCTATGCTGGAAAAGTAGCTATCTACATGGACGACATCCTAGTATTCTCCAAGACCATGGACAACCACATTTCAACAGTGCAAAAGGTATTAAAAATCCTACAAGACAATGATCTATACCTGCAACCGTCCAAATGCCACTTCCACAAAAAGAAAATCGACTACTTGGGTTACGTTATATCACATGGACATCTGGAAATGGACCCAATCAAAGTGGCCAGTATTATGGACTGGCTAACCCCTGGAAAAGTCAAAGAAGTACAATCATTTTTAGGTTTCTGCAATTTCTACCACAGATTCATCAAGGATTACTCAAAAATAGCACGACTGCTATTTGAGTTAACACAAAAGGAACGCACCTGGGATTGGACACCAGCATGCGAAGAAGTGTTTCAGACGCTAAAACGAATATTTACAGAATCTCTGGTGCTTGTTATGCCAGATACAAGGAACCCCTTCTGCATCGAATGCAATGCCTCCAACTTCGCCATAGGAGCCGTATTATCACAGGTTGCCAAAGATGGAAAATGGCACTCATGTGCTTATATTTCCAAGTCGCTCTCACCAACAGAATGCAACTACCCAATCTATGATAAAGAGTTGCTAGCTGTTGTTTGAGCCTTCGAAGCTTGGCGACACTACTTGGAGGGCACCGACCACCCGGTAGATGTTTGGACGGACCACAAGAACATCGAATGGTTCCGCTTAAGCCAAAAGTTAAACCGTCGGCAAGCAAGATGGTCACTCTACCTCTCGCGTTTCGACTACAAGTTGATGCACAAGGCGGGAGTCACTAATAAATCCAATGGTCTGTCACGGCGTCCAGACCATAAAAAGAGGGTGGAATTTGACAATTCAGGCGAAAAGCTACTGGAGCCAAAACTTTTCAATGATACAGAAAAAATCCGAAGACCTTTCATGGAGATCAATGCAGTCAAGACAGAAGACATTTGGGACCCCCACCAAATTCTCCACATTAGGGCAACCGGACGAGGAGGCGTCACAATAATTGACGAAGACCTCCGGGAACGAATCATTGAAGAAAACAAGAAAGACGAATGGCTACTAGAAACACTAACCAAAGTCAAAACTTTAGGACCTCGAAGTATGAAGAAAGGTTTACAAGAATGGAACGATGAAGAAGGACTGGTCCTTCACAGAGGAAAAATATATGTTCCTCGAAATGAACAACTTCGTCAAGACATCATCAAGTTAAATCATGATAATCTAGCAGCGGGACATCTAGGACAAAGAGGAACTCTAGCAGCAGTAGGACAAGAATTCACTTGGCCAGGAATCTCAAACACTGTACACCAATACGTGGAAGGATGCACTACATGTCAATCCACCAAAAACGACACACATCCTACCATGGTACCTTTACAGCCGACAGAAATTCCTGATCGACCCTTTGGAACAATAACCATGGATTTTATTACAGATCTCCCCGAATCAGACGGATACGACTCACTTCATGTAGTAACCAACAGATTCACCAAAACTGCAGTAATAACACCATGCAAGAAATCCATTGACTCGGATGGAACAGCCAAGATCCTACTAGAAAACACCTGGAGACGCTATGGACTACCCGATAAAATCATATTGGACAGAGGAACTCAATTCGCTTCAAAAGTAGCACAAGCTCTGCTCAAAGAACTAGGAATCAGATCTGCTTTAAGCACAGCTTATCGTCCACAGACGGATGGCGCTACAGAACGAATGAACCAAGAACTGGAACAATATCTGAGAGCCTTTTGCAGCTCTTCGCAAGACAACTAGGCAGGACTAATCCCCTATGCAGAATATGCCCACAACGCACATCAGCATTTAGCCACGCAGAAGTCCCCATTTGAACTTCTCCATGGGTATCAACCACAGGCTTACCCAGCCATCATTGGAAACATGAATGTCCCCACCGCTGATGCTTGCCTTGAAGCTCGGCAACGTGCTAGGAAGGAAGCACAAGCCAGCCTCGAAATTGCAGCCAAAGCCATGAGGATACAACACGACCATTTTGGAATAGACCTACCGCCTTTCAAGAAAGGAGATCAAGTATGGTTAGATGGAAAAAACATCCACACCGATCATCCATCAGAGAAACTGAGACCCAAACACTTTGGACCATTTGAAATCATTGACACTATAGGAAATGTCAACTTCAAGCTAAAGCTACCAAACAGCTGGCAACGCATTCACGATGTCTTCCATGCTAGTTGACTAATGCCCTACAAGGAGAACGAGGTCTACGGCCCTAACTACCCTAAACCGGTGATGAGCATGGGTGCGCTCTAGGCACCAATACCCCACTTTTTGCAGCTTTTCAGTATTCTTTGACCGTTCGGCATACTTAGGACCGACCGATCCCGATCCGTTCGGCGCTCTCAGCCATTTGTCAGGTGCCGACTTTGCATTTGGACCTCCGCACAGTTGTTTGGAGCTGTTCACAGTCATCCTATGCATCTGTCAGCACTCCCAGCATTAGGGGCTTCCTGCAGACTGTCGCGGCCGATCGCCGATTAGTTCGGTACGCTTCACATTGTCGGCACATTCGGTCGGTTTCGGTGTCCCGAATCGGAGGCGGCCGAACACTTTGTTGACTCGGAACGGATCATTCTCTCCATCTCTAATCGTCATTGTCCCTCCTGTTGATCACATCCTTCCTTATCTTTGAAGCTCCCATGTTTCTGATTGGTTTACTTACTTATCATCTGATCCTTATCTCTAGGTCCATGTGCACTCACCTTGGCAATCTCCCCACTTAGTTAGACTTTAGAGCTATGGCTTCTTATCTTCTATTGTTCGCATCATCACTCCTTTATCTTCTTTACCTTGACAGCTCTTGACATGCATTTCCAATTACTCTATGCCTCTGCCGATCTCCCTATCTTGTACCTGTTCGGACTTACTATAAAAAGGCACCTATGGTCTTCACAATAGACCAGCTTTGGCTCCCCCCTCGTTCTGATTCCATTTGTGCACTTGAGTCCATGAGTCCTTGATTCTTCGTCTTCCGATCCTCGTTCACATTTTGCCCCTTTGTTTGTGTTGTTGCCTTCAATCGCAACCCTCCGTCAGAGCCCTCATCGTCTTGCTCTCTTCCTCTCATCTAGTTTGTCATCCTCCGCCAGTGTCTAGTGTGGCCTCGCACCCATTCCCTCCCCTTTGCATCCCAAACAAATCCCAATCGAACACCAACCAACCAACCAACCAACCAACCAACTGACCGAAGATACCGACTTTGGAGTTGTTTGTTTGGTCCACATCGCATTCGAACAGCCTCCACTCTCTGCCGATTGTGTCGGCGTTACTTTGATTGCAGCTACGTTCTGACCACTTTCAGTACGCTCCCTTGTTGGTTGTTCCACAGCTGACAGTTCCTTGCACACTAGAACCAGCTCCTGCCTACCTGTGCTTGTAGGGGTGTTTCTTGGGCGTGTTTCGCACTCAGAGGCATCGCTAGCATATAAATGGCTTTGTCTCCCTTCTCCACTCGCTCTCTCTTCTCTAGCACTTATACTGGTCTCACCGCTTATCGAGTCCTCAGCTGGGCACCTCCCAGTGTCATCTGTTGGACCAGCGAAGACTATCCCATTCCTCTCCATCACAAGGAAGACCTTGAGGATCACCTCCTCCTGATCTTTCAAGAGAAAGCTGACACCAACCCCGAATTCTTGAGAAGAGTCAAGAGACGATCCATCATCTTCATTTATTGGAGTCTACGGCTGTTGGATGCTGTTGACACATAGCCTAGGGATCCCCTTCATGCATCGGTGCACGTGATAGGTCTCTAACCTAACACACTCTCACACCTGCCCAATTTGGTGTACCAGCTTGTACACAGGTTTCCCAGACTCTTTAAGGAATATTTAGCCAGTTGCCATACAAATAACACTTCCTAGACCATAGTACATACTTACCAGTCTATGCTTATGTCTATTCTTTTATTAAACCTCATTTATTGTCTAATCAGGGTAATGGAACACTAATATCTATATTTCATACCTTGCTAGTATTATTTCATACCTCACTTGTAGAATTCTAGACCTGGCTGGTATATCTATTACACAGCCCTCTGGGCACAACCTGGCACCATTTGTACATTTTATGCCAAATAGCTTGTTTATCCCCAATGTCCATTAAATGACTTCAACCAAGATGGCCCTCTCCGAGGGCCACCTCGATGAGAAAGTTCCTTGAAAGGTATCACAGTGTGCAAAGTTGCAAGCTCTCACTTAACATGGAGAGAACTGGCATGTGTGGAAAGAAGCGGGATGAGTGACAGGTAACATGGTCACACAAAGCGTTACAGAGATTTGAACATGGGGCGTCGCCCATCTGCTCGGCAAGTTGCGAGATCACGTGAAGCCCAAAAAGTCTGGCAATAAACCTGGACCTATGGTACCAGGAACTGATGCCAAAAGTTGAAATTTCAATCCTCAATATTTAAACAAGGGGTTTCTGGGGTCATATGCCATGCCACTTATGTCAAAGTGCAGCATCTGATTGCAAAATAAGCTGTCCACTCCCTGTTGCCATAGAATGTTGGTGAAAACACTGTCCCATTCATCATTCAGCTCCCAACAGTCACTCGTCCTTTGAAAGATAATTGTTTATTGTATTGAAACTCTACCTTGTAGCATGCCTTTGGCTAGCGGCAATGTATGGTGCAAGAGCCAAGGCTCTAGTGTGTAAAGAGATTGGACCAAGTTGGCTGATACTCTACAAGCAGGCCCAGAGTCCCAACATACAATTCTGCGGTTCATCCCCTCCCGGGCAGCATATCTTAAGTATTGCTTGACTGTATCAGTGCTCACAAAATCTTTTGTATCACAAATTTCAAGGTCTGAGAATGAAGAGTGTGTTGGCGGTGGTACTCACATCCAATACTAGCCAGGCCCGGATGCCTTGACAAATTTTCTCGCATGCAACGAACATATGTGAGTTCCTTAGTTTGGCAGTGTACACTATAGGCACGGTGAGTAGTCCTCATCAAAGCACTAGCCAGATGCCCGTTATTGAGTTCAGTCCTGTTCAATCGAGAGCAATAAAGTTTAGTAGATCAGGCTCCTGGTGACAACCAGGACAAATTTCTTTTTACTGTATTCAAGACATGCACCGTCGTCACATACAAAACTGGGCATTTCTTGCCATGCCATGGTGTCTACTTGCCAACTTGATGATACTCTGGATTTGATTGATTGGTTGCATGACAATCTCAAGATCATGCATTGAGATACCGGACTCAGCAATGTTGTTTTGGCCCTTGACTCAAGAGTGAGTGACTATGCTTTCATCTGCCAATCACAACATCAGGAAATCAGCACATTACTTTTGGGAACTTACAGGGCTTATGCAAGACTGTAAGTCCTGAAAAGTAGCCAAAAGCTTCCCAGAAGACCCTACTTATCTAGGCAGATTCCCCTCTTAGAAAAGTGCTCTAAGTCAATAAAAATCGCTTTTTTACCTGTATCAAGTTGACTGCCTTATAAAAGTGTGTCAAGCAGCTGGACCTGTGTCAAGTGCTCGGTCATATGCAAGGCCTACAAGGTACACAAGTGGTGTCTTACTGATAAGCATCGGACTCTGAAGTTTCGTGGTGAGGCAATGAGAAACAGTTGTCGAGGTTTTTATTGCACAATACATATAAACTATAGTATACAAAACACAGCATGAAACCGACTTGGAAATCTCAACCTCTTTGACATTATTGATGACCTACGCCTGCACCACGCTGATGCTCATGCCACTGAGGATACTAATGCACATGTTGACGGAGCCTGCGGGCCCTGTGCACTGCCATGTGTGCTCCTGGAGGTTGTTAAAGTCTATTGCGCCACCCAGGCCCACCGGAGGTAGAGTCGCGAGCAGGGCATCATAACACAGATGTAGGTTGGCAGACTGGTGCTAGAACGAGCGCTGGCGTGAGAGGGTCGTATAGTGCCTTTGTCAGGAGTGTGAGTCGCTCAAACCTGGCCTTCTCGGCCTTAGAGCATGTTCACCACACGCCTGTTCACCTCCCGATGCATGTGAGTGAGGGACCATGCCAAAAAGTGTGGTTGCTGCTTACCTCTGTGATGTCCATCTTGCTACACCAGTCATCAGCTTGGAATTAGTCTACACTCACCCTGGCTTATCCACCACCTTCTGTGCGATCCGCTGCCAGCCCGCATTGAGGTACATGTTGTGCATCTGCTCAGCCTGTGCGTTGATTCTTGATGCCGCCTGTGTATCCGGGAACCTGATGATCCAAAAGTGAGGCAGCATATTGGCGCGCTGCCACTGCTGCCGATGCCGCAATATCTCCTGCTTGTGGCTGTCGATAGCGTCCTGATGTTTGGCAGGCCAGGCAAGGGACAGGGTCCGTCACATGGGCGTGGAGAGGTGCGGGGAAAGTGGTCTGACCACTTCAGAGTACTACTTTGACATCAGTTGGAAGTGCTACATACTTCAGATCACAGATACGTACATGGATCAGTTGATGAATTGAATAGTACCGGCAAATCATTGAGATTAGAAGGACTTCAATTGCAAACTGGGGCGGATATGTGTTGGTGGGAGACAAGGTGTGGAAGACAGGATAGGCCGTGCGTCAAAGGTACTTGAGTGAGTCAGATTGTGTTTGTAAGCATGTGTGCTTACCGGCTGCTCAGCGCTCAGCGCTCAGTTAGAGCTCTTGAAGTCAAGCGTCATGCAACGTGCTCTCACAATTCCTGGCTTCACCTTCGAGATCTCCAGCTTAAGACTCATCCCATAACAAGTGGGCCAATTCAGCTTCTTGACATAAGCGCACTGGCCACGCTCTCTTTCTCGTTCAACCTCAAGCAGCACAACAGCGGTGCATTCTCACTCATGAGCAAGCCTGGGTTTCAGCAGAGGAACATGTTCGGGGAGCAACACACCTTGCCCCATCACCACTGTTTATTCTTATCTGCGGGAGAGCGTTAAGAGCTGATTGAAGCAGGTTGGGCACTCCATGTATGTACTTTCTCTACCACACCGTGTTCGCACTCTCCGTCTTCAGTACGCTCAACTAAGTCCACCAGGACAAGACTGTCACGTACCTCATATAGTACATGAACATTTGACCGCGGCTTTGGGAGCGTTGTCGGGACAGACTCAACATTGTTGACGTGCCGATGCTGGGGTGGTGGCTCGCTTAATGACAGATGCTGAGTGGTGGACTCAACGGGCTCCCCGAGAAGCTCAAAACATTACTTACCGCACACTTTCTCTATGTACTGATGTGTGCACATGGACTGCTAGGTGTGTTACTATTTCTAGGTGGTCTCCTCAGTGTCAATCTTGTGCAAGATGAGTTGGATCGACACCGCTAGCCACTAGTGAGAGCTTGGCGCCATCGCCTGCAACAATTGATTCAAGCCGCATTTTTTTCTATTTTTCAAGCCATTTACGATTTAAGAACTTTTCTCCTCTTTTTTGACTTTTGGCTTGCTCGTCACTTAATTCAACTTGTTGGACTTTTATTCTATTTGACTCACAAAAGGCCCTTTCCTCTAAGTCTCTAAGTTGGTCAAAAAGCTGATAAGTGCAAATAAGTCCGGAAAAGTCCAGAAAGGTTAGCTAAGTAATCTGCCCTTTTTCTGATGAATGTTAAGCTGTTCTTTTTGGCCATGCCGTCCTAACATGAAAGGCCCATATGGGTGTTATATTAGTTGCCCGATAATATGATATCAGAGTCATTGACAAGTCCATGATGTGATGATGAATTGGGGCATTTAAGCTGGTTTTGAAGGTGCAGTCAACATGTTCATTGTAGGAAAAATAGGTGGACTCCTCTGTTAGGTATGAGGGACCAACCTGGACAAAAATCAAAACTTTTATGTCAATATCACCTGTTTTTCAACAAATCTCAGTAATTCCTGCCAAATGCCATCAATTGTCGGACATTGTCAACAATTGCTAACAATTGGCAGAAATTGCTGGCAATTCCCAGCACTTGTCAGCAATTCACAACAGCTCCCAAACAAGATTGTTACAAATTGCTGCAATTGAGCCTAACTTATCCAGCCGCCAATCTACCAACTGAACTCACAAATTTTCAACCCATCAAAAATTCTTACTAGATACTCAACAATTGTCAACATTTGCCAACAATCTCCAAGTCTACAACCCAGCCCTAGACCCAACAATATCCAACAATTGTTGACAATTAGCTAGGGCCATGGGTGGCATGGCATAGTGCACCCTAATATGACTTAGAGATAGAGTAGCAGGGTGTAACAATCTCAGACAAGATCCAACAATGTCCAAGAAAGGTTAAAGAGCAGATGTGACATTAAGATTGGGCAGGATCAAAAGGCAATCATGGTTGTGGACAATTGTGGACAATTGTTGGCAATGAGATTGAGGACAGATTGCCAGAAATTGTTGGCAATTGTTGGCAATTGTCACATCTTGCTGACAGTGTCTGATTGACAACAATTGCTGACAATTGTGGATAAGAGATCACCTGCCAATTGTGGACAATTGCCGACAATTTCTCACAATTGCCAACAATTGTGGTGTTGATATGGGATTTGCCAGCAATTAATACAAAATGTTATATATTGCTGACCAGACCCTAAAAAGTTCGAATTTTGTCCGAGAAAAC
This sequence comes from Heterobasidion parviporum, assembly GCA_002994785.1. Lineage (NCBI taxonomy): Eukaryota > Fungi > Basidiomycota > Agaricomycetes > Russulales > Bondarzewiaceae > Heterobasidion > Heterobasidion parviporum. The sequence continues at coordinate 3,105,857 of PDUQ01000001.1, read as the reverse complement.
CCTTCATAGCTAGGGCCCGTTGTGATTTCAGCAGAATAGCTCGCCTTCAAGCACACGCCAAGGAAGCGATCTCATAGATGTTTGCTTTTTCTGTGTTGTAAGCAGTAACAGAAAGCCCCCACAATTGAGCAGAAGTTAGGCATACATCCTCAGGCTTCAGATCTCAGTGAATGAAATGTGAAAGCGATGCTTTTCATCCAATTACCAGTAGCCAACGCCCGCAAGTTTGAGATGCGACTCTGCGCCACAGACGCGATCTTTGCTTTTGTTTGCGTGGCACTCGTCCACAAGATCGTGGCTCGGCAATGCTGCTTCCAGACTCCAGTTGCGAGAGTAGACCATGTCGAGCAACATCCTCGTCTCCACTCACCTTTCCTCTCTTCACTCACCTTCTCAAGTCCCGACTATCTCAATTCACACATCCAGGCGGAATACTCCACTTCCGCCTTCTCGAAAAAACTCAGATCCTGCAGAGCATGCCTTGTCTTCATCCCTCTTCAACTCACCCGAGACTGGAACCATACTAGTCCGCCTAATCCACGACGGCCTCATTCTTGAACTAGTGTCACTTACCACGAACGTACCACCAATTCGCTTCGTCTTCCCCTCCCCCGTATACCCATCCCCAGCCGTCTTTCTCTTTATATCTCGCGAGCTCCATGTGCTCGCAGTCACTACCTTCGGCTCCCTTTACCGTCTTGTGCTGCCCCTTCGCGGTGTGACCCAGTTATGGAGTGAACAGATGTCTAATAATTGGTGCCGTGAATACCAAATTAAAAATATGCAAGAAGCTACCTCGGGCATCGTCCAGGTCCAGGGCCCGCATTGCGTCGCCATTGCCCTTCACAACGGTTCGTTGATACGACTCGATACCGACTTCATAGGAGACAATTCGCTTGATGGTGAGCCATGCGATAGCTGAGTTCATCTTCTTTTTCACTCACACATGTGCTCGAAGACCAGTGGACAGAATCGTTGTTCCACCACACCTCATTCCTCTCTTCCCTCGCCTCATATTTACCTGGCCACCAAGGCTCTGATGAAAGCTCTCACGTTGTATCCATCTGCAGCCACCCCCAACCGACTGACATGGGCCACATATGGACGCTCTCCAGGGATCGTACCCTTCGACTGTGGACCGCCCGGAGCGGTTGTGTTTCAACGAGAACGCTTCCCTCATCCTCATCCAATGGAAGAGAAACAACGCCTTTGCCTGGTTCATCAACGATGGGGAAAGCTACTGTTTTCCTTGACCCCGAACCTCAGAAGCTTTTGTATGCATTTTCTGTTAAAGCGCAGTCTGAGGGTTTATATCTACTCGTTTTCATCCCAACACCTTCCTCTACGGTCTCAGGAGGGTTTTTCCAACTGTTCACAGCCGCTAACGATTCACTCTCACTAGTTGAGACCATCGAAAGCCCCAAGGACAGTGTCCATTGCCACCTCCAAGATTTCTTCGTTGCCGAAGGGCGCCTGTATACGTTGTGGGACTGCCAGGCCCGTTCAAGTGTCCACAGTCTCGACCTGCCCTTGTCCGATCATGACAACATCTCGGACAATATTCCAAGCTGGCACACAGCAGCTTATCCTCCCGAGCCTGAATTGACGCCGACGCATTTGGACGAGTTACTCCTCTCTCCTGGGTCAATGACCGATAAATTCTTCTCCGCAATTATGCAACCTGGCGTCTTTTCCCCGTTCACCCTTCGGATGGCCATTGATCAATATACGGACGCGTGTCTCTCCCTTCCTGGGGCCCCTCCCCCGCAACTAACGTCATCGTATGCCTCTGTTGCAGACAATATCACAGCAGTCGTGGGCTGCACTGTCAGCTTATCGAAAGATCCTCTTACGGGCGCGCCACTGTACGACCAGTACTGGATCAGCTTAAAACGCGATTGGGAGGGGTTCATAGCCAGGTGCCGGGAAATTGAGCGCAGCGCTCGATGGCCGCTCGCAATCGGCGTTGGAGACCCCGATGTAGGGGAAGTGGTGATCATTGAACGTGAGCGAGCGGGTATACTTGCGCAAGAAGACCTGGCTCTTCAACTGCATCGCTCACTCTGCTCTGGAGTACCTCTGGAACCACTGTACGCTTTATCAGAAATCGCGTGGACTTTGCGCTCGAAACTCGGCGCTCGTCTTGTACAGGTCCTCGAGGGAGATATCCATGGCCTCGTGCATGAAGAGATCGCATTTTCTCTCGCAGATGTCATTCACAATAAGGCACAGCACTCTATAGAGGACATTGACGAAGGGTTGGAAAGCTGGATTCTGGGTGGCTTACAGAGTATCGACGATCTTGATGCTGCTACTCGACTCGTACTCGATATCGTTGGAGGATTCGATACAATCATCAAACGTGAGGAAGAAGACTCAAGGAATCTACCGCGGGCCACATCCGAATGGGCGCTTGGTTTGACTACTGCGTATCTGACCTACACCATTCACGCTCGCTATGAGTTCAGCATTTGCTTGATCATCCTCCTCTTCTTCCTCTCTGAAGAACTACCACAATGGGATCCAAGCCTCCTTGCCGAAATTTTCGCCGTGTTTCGTGGTGTCGCTATGTTGCGCTATACGAGCCAACAGTCCTCCGGAAACGGAGTCTCTTCAACATCGGGCAGCCGAGGATCATTCAACCCCGATGACGTCGTTTCACGTCTGCGTAGCCTCGATGTTTCTCATGGTAGCACGACTCTCGCGAGCAATTCACTCCTGCACAACATGCTAGCACGACTTGGTAGCAGCGGACTGCCTCTGCCTGGTGCTGCACATGAATTCTTGGATCGGACGGGCCTGCTTCAAGATACGTCGCCTGCCCACGCATCGATGTTGAACGTCGTATGGTGTGACCACCTAAGACTTATGGGCAACTTCGACGCCGCACGAGAAATGCTCGAGTGGTTGCCAAGGACGCCAGCTGTCATGTACGTATGGGCACGGTTGTGGTTGAATGTTGGACGAGACGAGGATGCTGCAACTGCATTCGACAGCATTGCCGGCAGCTTTGGTCAGTGCGGCGCTTCAATATATATATATCAATTCTTTTCTCACTAGTTATTGCCAGGCCCCAATAACGCACTCTCCTATGAGGATTCCGGCGCTTTGCAGGCTGTTCTACCGGGAGCCAAGCTGTTTGATTCCGACTTTGGCTTCTATGTTCACGCCTCCGCCCTCTTCAAGTCAGAGTCTCTGATCAAGCATGAGATTCACTTTTCTCGCCTGGCTTTGTCAGTTGCACCCCCAGAATGGGAGACGGCGGAGTTATGGTATTGTGTGATCAAAGGCTCGATCGACCTAGGTTACTATGATGATGCGTACAGTGCTCTTATGTCCGCTCCACACGACAGATTGTTCGTTTTCTCTCATTTTTGGTATGAGCATGCTTGCTGATGATCGTCATAGGAAGCGGGATTGTATACGCCAGCTGGTCTATCGCATGTGTGAAGAGTATGCTATCGAACAGCTTGTGTCATTCAATTTCGGCAAAATCGTGGATGAGGTTGAGGAGTCTCTCTCGTTCAAGGCTCGCAATGCAGATCCCCAAGTAAGACCCTTCTATTCGAGGATCTTATATACATGGTACATTTCACGCGGCGATTACCGGAAAGGTATGTTCGCTCGCTCCTCTCTTGTTTCAAATGCTGAGTATTCCTTAGCCGCTCTTGTGATGTACCAACGGGCAACAAAGTTGTCAACCGTGACAACCGATCTATCGCAGTTCATATCAATTGTAGAGCAACAGTTAGAGGCCTATGCTATCTCTATGAATGCGCTAAGTCTTCTGGATCAGAAGAACGCGTGGATCGTTCTACCTATATCCTCCGAAACCAGCCAGCCAGCCCGCAAACGGAGAAAGCTCACAAAGCATATCCCTGAAAATTCTTTTTCTAACGGCAAACGGGACTCTGAAATTGTCGAACTTTCGGACATTGTGTACGAGTATACCTTGTTGTCGGCAAGACTTGAGCTTGTCCGAAGGGATGGTTCTTTGCTTCCTACGAGCGGTGAGCACGTCAACCCAACTGCTCCTTGATTCCGTTACTCACGCCCGATTATTTGTAGAAGTCTTGTTATCACCATCATCGGTCGTGCTACGATTGGCACAAGCCAATCGATTCAATACGGCCATGGCAACTGCACGAACCCTCCAGGTAGACATGACAGATACCTTCTCACTTTTGACCCGACAATGTCTACGGCTGTCTCACAGCCCTGATGCAGTACTGTATGTGGCTCTTATTGAAACTTCGATTTTTTGTGCACTTCCCTCTCATGTGTTACTAACAGATCGGAGGACACGTCCGACTGGCTACTCACGGACAAAGTAACTTCATGGCCCGGAACGCCTGCTGACCGCGGCTGGCGATACCTCAAACAGTGTCTACAGTGTCACGATAGCGCTGAGACAGACATGAGCTACTCTAAGGTTGTCTTTGAGACAATATTGAGTTTTGACAGATCTTCTCCACCACCGTGGCTTGTGCAGTCCATAGAGGTGAAGAATTTCCCGTTTCCTGCCTCTCATTATCTCATTCTTGTAACAGGAATTCCATCCTGACTGGCTCATTCGGATATACCTTCGATATGGAATCTTTGAATCTGTGCTTGATCACACGACATCCCTGATTCGGACTGTAAGTATAATTCTTGCTTTAACTGCATTCTCTGATTCGCTTCCGTATGCAGGAGGACACTATGCTGTCTCGCAACCCACCAAAAACTGCGATGTCTACATGGCTACCGTACACCTTAATTGACCAGGTTTTGGTTGCCACCGCAGATGAATCAAACCTATCCACTCGAGCGCAGGCCCTTCGGCAGAATTTGCATACCGAGTTGTCGAACCGGACCAAACGCATGCAGAAACTCAGCCAGCTGTGATGAGTTCTCTTGAATTGTTTGTCGACTTAGAGATGTATCCCTGCGTTGCTGGTTCTATTGCACGTTTGTTTGTTCGCTATTGCTATGTACTTTAAGACGCTAAGAGTAATGTATCAGACTATTGCTCACAATCAACGCAGTTATGAGTATGTCAATTCTACGGTCTACACAAGTGGCACAAAGACTATAAGGGAAGTGGGCTGTCTTCCATGAGGGTTCACAGATGCAGGGGTCTATGCCGATGTCAAGACAGGTCAAAGCCAGAGAATTTAATTTGGACTTGTGGAGGAAGGAAATAGAAACAGGAGCACTGCAAGACACTGGCCACTATATTTGATCTGGCATGCCAGGCCAATAGTCATGACTACCCTCCTTCCGCGCGAGATTTCAATGTTGCGCAAATTCGATTTATGTGCAAACGAACCGCCGTGTAAGTATCAATTAGAAGTCAGAGACTGGCATCGAGGGCCACAACAATCTCTTTTTGGAAACGCCCGATATACGCTGCAAATTCGTCAATAGGGAGTGCCGAGTAGTCAAGGGCTTGCGCGAGTTGCTGGCGAAGCTGGCTCGAAAAAAAACGTGAATGCGAATGCCTGAGGCGAGATGGATAGTTGAGATGGGAGAATGATTTACTCTGAGCAAAGCCTTTCGGCGAGCTGTGATTTTGGCAGAGTCGCTCTCGTCATGGCGTTGTGCTTCAAGCCTTGCTAAGCAGTTTGCGACTGAGTTGCTTTCCTCCAACACGTCTTTAGGCAAGTCTGCAAGGCGTGCGAGTTCGATACCTGCGTGATTGTCAGTGGGGACTCGTGTATCAATATATAGTGCGGAGCGGAACCGTAGTGCCCCATGTTCTCGAGGATTCCATCAACTATTCTGTACATTGAATAGTGAGAATGGAACTAAATTAGAGATGAACAAATGACGGAAGACTTTCTTGTATTGGAACACCATCCCGAAATTTGATCTCGAACGTCGACTTTTCTGAGGAACGTCAGCGTTATTGTAAAGCGCTGTATATTGTGGGTAGACCCTTACTTGAACCGAGAGATGCAGGCTTGTAGACCATTGGAGCCAGTTAGCTCTTCGGCGCTGAAGCTAAGATTGAACGCACTTGACAACTGAAGGTTGTCGGGAAAGTGTGATAGACAGTTGATGAAAATGCCTGCAAATGCAGATGAGCGTTAGAGCCTTGAAAGTGTAGAAAGTGAAAGATCCCAAGCTTCACGTTGCAAAGAACACAAAACACTGTTTGTATGGTCGACAATGAGTTGAAGTGATGGATATAAACCACGTTAAACAAAGACAGACCTTTTTCTTTATCAAAGCTTCAGCAATTGCGTGCGAGATACCAATACCCTCTTTCGGAGAGGTCCCTCGGCCTAATTCATCGATCAAAACCAGTGAGTCAGAATCTGCGAGTCCTAATATCATCGCAGAAGATGCCATTTCGTTGGCGAATGTGCTTAAATTTTTCTCCATGTCGTCGTCATTCGAAAGACGAGTGAGAAGGGAATAATGAATCCTAATGAAGATGTTATCATTCATATCAAGGACAAAGGTGATTTATCTTACCGGAAGCTGGCATATTCGGCAGGGACAAAACATCCACACATAGCCATGATCGTCAGAAGACCGATTTGTCTGATATAGGTACTTTTTCCTGTTTCATAAGTCTGAGAATAACGACACTACATGATGATCGTGGTAGCTCTGGATTTATGAACTTGCCTGACATACTAAAGCAGAGTTAGTCAAGACATTTCACTCCAACGAACGAAACATACTTGGGTCCCTGCACGATTTGGAAAGCAGATGACTCGCAGCAGTAAACATCGTTAGGCACAAGTATTCCGGACGATTGGACACCCTCAAGTATCGGATGCCGTCCAGCTTTGATGGCGAGCGTGTCTGTGAATTCAGGCCGGACTACAACGAGGTTTTGAGAGGCAGTGGGATCCAGATGGGATAGTCCTCACTATAGTGCCGCACTGACATAGGATTAACCAGGACTTGCTAGTCGAGAAGACTGTGAACAACTCACAAATTGAGATGTGGGCAAATGACCAAAGCATATCCAGAAGAGCGACCTAACAAACGGCATCATTGTGAGTCAAAACTCGGATCGATGTGGTGCATCTCACAGCTTCGGAGGCTTTGTACAAAGCCCCAATGTCACGAAGGACCTCAATGACGAGGCCATGTATTGTCCTGATCGAAACTTGAGCGTCGTTGTCATAACCCAAACAGAATGGCGGACAAACGCATCGCTCAGAAGGAAGGTCTCGTCCAAGGCATCCTTCATCCGTGAGTTCCTTTTTTTCTGTTGCAAGTCTCGGTCAATGGAACAGAATATCGCATGCACAACGAGACTTACCAACTCCATGCTACTAAAAGTCCACTTGCCTTTTTTCAGGTTCGCATCGATGAAGCCTGTTGGAAGCTTTCCGTCGACATAATTGTTTCCGATCGCAAACACAAACCCCGAGCCCTGATACAGTAGCATCAACGGGAGTTCATACTTCTCGACCAGAGCGCGTTGCAGGGCATAGATGTCTCCAACGTTTTCTTTGTACGTTTCGCGAGCAACGTCCAGAAGGGGATTCCGATTGGCCTAGGAAAAATCAGCCTTGTGTTGAGGGTCTAGATCATTCTTACCTTGACTGCATATACGCGAGCGTTAACGGCGCCGATTCCACCCTGCAACAAGATAAGATAAACAAAGATATATGGTAGTCACTAGTAGGATTGACCTTGTGAGGGCTTGCATCCTCATTCAAGCTATCGCACACGAGCGCTTCGATCGTGGCAAGCCTTTCATCAGAGATCATCTATAAAAAGCATTGACTCGACTCTCGTTTTCCCAGCTCTCAGTCGTAAGACGTGCTCACATCGCATATCATTTGAAGTAATTCGCTGCGGCTTCCAACTAACGCTTTCTGCAGCGCAGGCAAACTTTTCACCACATTTCGAAGATCAAGCAGTTGAGAGACACGGTTACTCGCCGCCTTGGCTGTATTGATAGTTCTGGTATCGGATGTAGCGAGCTAGGATGGCAATTGTCATTCAGTCTCACATATCGCTGAGAAGAACGGACTTGCCATTGAGATCAACTTATCGAAGTCCATTTTATTTATCTGCTTCAACGCGTCTTTGACCTCCGTAAATAGTGACTCTGATCCAACGAGCTCTACGACAGGTCAGACCCCATCTCGACATTGCGAGATTAAGAGCACATCACCTTCGACAACGTCCAGCCGGGCATCAATGGTTGCTTGCACTAATTCTCAGCGTTAGGGCCTGCAACGAATTGATGAGAGGTGAGATCTACCTGTGATAGGCGCAAGTATTGCAGCACGCAGAGACCTGCTAGCCATAGCAGTGTAGGTGTGGTCAAGTATCCTTGGGGTCCTTGAGCACAAAAATTGCCTCATGGCCGTTCAATACACAAGCTTACCCAAATAATGAATGAGGCGACTTCTTCCAGGTCATGTTTTCAACGAGCTCGAGGTTACGTGCAGTTTCTGGGTCTATCAACATGGTTCCGTGAGGAGGAATGAAACGAATCCGAAGCGAATTTGCGGCAAAGCGGGTGTTGAGTTTCATTTCTGCGTATTTGAACAGCGCTGATGCAGCGGACAGCGCATAGTATCTAGATGGAGAGTCAGATTGGGTTTTCTACAAAAAGAGGGCGCATATATTCACTTGTTTGAGGCGGCAAGAAGAGTAGCGGCCCGTTCATCATCCTCAACACAAAGTTGATTGATGAAGTTGAGGCCTAGTAGTAATCTCAACGTAAGAAATCAAGTCAGAGAACTTCCGAACTAACCGACGTCCTCATTGAAATATTTTCGAAGAACGGGCTCGACGGGGACAGTTAGAAACTCATTCTGTATGCATTGCACGAGCATTGAGGTATCATTTGCTTTTTTGCCTGACGTCACAGTAAGGGACGTGTCCGTCGCAGACAGAAATGTGTCAGGCACAAGGACGAGGGAAGGTGTATGCAAGTGCATTTGGTGCAGTGTCTTCACATATGTCTGACAATCTGCGAGCTGACCCGGTATTCAGGCAAACCGAAGCATCTCAAGGAGTTTGAAACACAGAAATTGACTGACTTGAACAAGCATCACCCTTCCTGTATCTCTGTCCAAGGCAGCCAAGCCAACTTCGCGAGAAACTCCGCGACCCTCTAAAACTGCGATGATAAAGCTGCCTTCAAGTCGCGACGATGCTGCTGTAGTTGGACGTGCGGTTCCGGGGCGAGACTGAGTAGTCCTTGGGCGGGCTGCTGAAGCCATCAAGGATTGGCCTGTCCATGGGCGAGAAGTACCCGCCCTTGACTGCGACGTCGCAGAATGCGTAGAATTATACGCAGACCAAGGTCGAGACATTTACTGTCGGAACACAATGGACAAGATATGCAACGGCGAGTGAGACACAAACGGAGGTCTGGCGCAGCGGAGTGTTCTGTTTGGTCCAGTCACAAAGAAAAGGTCCCGAAGTGTTGCATTGGATAGAATGGGCCATTTACGTACATATCAAGGCGCGTTTGACGCGTTATTTGTGCATTGTGTGGTGTTGTGTGTCCCAAACTCCTACGCGGTAAAACAGCAGTCACTCACGAAAACTGAAGTCGATTATCGGAGAAGAAATTCATTCTGGCCGTCGACGCACGCTTGAACCACGATAGTGTATGTTGTAGAGTAGTAATGTAGTGCCCAAACTCATCCTGAAGCAACAGCATTCCTTACAGATCCATATATAAACTCAGTGATGAAGAACCACTCAACCTTCAACCAAAAAGCCTCACGCGGATTCCATCCCACGCCCGCTTTCGTTCGGCAGCAGCTTGGCCGTCGCCGAGCACAGACTTGTTCTCAATAGCTCTGCGGCTGAGATATGGCATGACCTGCATGATGATGGGATATATTCATGTGAGTTGAAATGTTCTTGTCGGAGCATGGAACGCACGCGCACCTCCGACAAGGCCCCGTACGGGACATACTTGATCACAAACGGCGAGGATGATCTCGTTTTATCGACAAGATAGTCCGTGAGCGCATCGCTCATGCCTAGAAGCGAATCGCCGTCAACACCCTCTCATAGAACAAAACACGTCTAATCAATTAGCTCACCAAAAAGCTGCGCCAATGTCACCCTCTCTGTCGCTTCGTCGCCGATTCGTATGACCTCGCGCGCGCCCTCTGTCTCGCGATGCGCGAGTCCGTGTCGCACGAGCTCGTCCAAAATCAAGTTGCAGCTGTCCCAGTTGTGCGAGCCGAACAACACGCCGACGGTCGGCGGCGCGCCGGCGCCCGCAGCACCGGCGACATCATCGTGGATCGCGGAAACGAGGAGGCGCGCACATGCGTTGTAGCAGCGATCTGTGTCGGGCTTGGATGGCCAGACGGGCGGGTGAGGGTCGGGGGAGATGGAGAGCGAGTGGCTATTGCGACGGGGTCTGGAGACAGAAGACGAGGCGGCGGCGGCGTGAGCGGAGGTTTCGAGGGGGTGGTAGGCGCCCCGGACAAGTTTTACGCCGAGGGCATAATTGCCAGCTTTGGCATCTGCAAGGGACTGCTGGAGATATTCAACGTTCCTGGGGAGGAGGATGTCAGAAAAAGAGGTTGTTTCAAGTGCAAGATCCGGACATGAATAAAGGGCAGCGCACCGACGGAGGTAGGCTTGGAATGTCGCATAGACGAGCGGCCGTACAGGGGTTGATTCGGTCGAAGCGCGTTTCGGAAGCGCGTTGAACTGCCGCATGAGGGACAGCGTGATTGCATCGATGGCGGGCTGCGGACAATGGGCCCCGGTTGGTGAAGTAGTGCGATGAGAGTATGAGATGGGAACTGTACTTGATACCAACTGTTTCTCGGTGTTAGTGCGTGGAGGAACACGAGCATCGTGAGACTAAACTTGCCTATGCTCCGCGTCGATGATGATCCGAATGCCCCGCTCCTGAGCGCGTGCACATATTTTGACCAGATCCGAGTGAAGGTCCTTGATTTCGACAACGTCCTGTCCCGTTAAAGGTGACTCCGAGGGGAGCTTGCTCACAGACAGACAGTCCAAGTCGGACGCGCGCGGGCATCCGGGGAACGCGATGGCAGGAGATAGGGCAGGCCGGGTCTTGGTGAGGTGCACGGAGAAACGGGTGAGAGCTTGCGCATCCGGAAGCAAGGCGGTCTGCGAAGAAGGCGCAAACGAACCGAACGGATCTACAATGTGTATACCAAAGGATACATGGTGCTTACAAGCTTGACGGCGACCCACGTCCTTCTTCCTGCCGCGGTGGAGGACGATCCGGACGCGTGACGATCTTCAAAATCGGCTGCGACATCGATCGACCGGATCATTTCCTGTACAATGCGCTTATGAACCGGGACGGACGGCTTGTGGCCTTGGCCTGCGGCCTCATGTTCGTCCACCTCGACGCTGTAAGCGAAGAGAGCGCCTTTGTTTTCCGCACGGAATTGTTCCAGTAGGGGAACGCATTCGTGAGCCGTCTCGCCTCCGACGAACTGCACGATTCGCGCGTCGTGAATCCCTGAGTGGGCTTGAATAAACATGACACGCTTACCTGCGCAAAGAAGGTCCGACGAACGAATCCCTCAGTAATCTGCTTGAGACCTGGGACAGAGGAAAAGAAGGAAAGCATGGTCGGGGACCAGTCGACGAGGGTGGGGAAGGAGCACATCGTGTAGACGACATACGATCTCATCAGCGTCGAAAGAGGCGTCTGAGAGGTCTGCGAAGAAACCTTCGCGCCTGCTTGCGCATCATCTGCATAGAGGGGTGCAATGGTTTGTCCCACGAACAACGAGGCCCCGAGTACACCACCAGAGAGCAGGCCGAGTCGCATCCATCGATGAGGTCGGAGAGTTGTCGGCGGCGAGGACGTCTTGAGACCTCTCGCGAGAGATATCGTGGGGTAAACACGTCTGAGGAGACGTAAAGACATGAGGGGACACTGGAGGGAGTGAGGGCCATCGCGGGAGGGATTTATATAGGGCAGGAGATGATAGCAGGTCGGTGTCCGGAGCCATGTCCGATCGCCCGCCCAAAAGAGCATCTCTCATCGCCTCTCTGCACCGGCACCACTCCCAATGTCAAAACGGAAGCAAGACGATCCAACCAACAACGACGACAGCGACGGCGAGGACGTCGTGCGTGTTTTCTCTGCCGTCCTTACCGCCCCATCCTTCCTGCTCATCGTTTCCACCACTAGTAGAACCTCGTCAACGTCGACTTTGAGTTTTTCGACCCCAATCCGGACGTCGACTTCCTCGCCCTCAAGCGGCTCATCCTCCAGCTCTTCCAGACAGATGCAGAGCTTTTCCATCCTCACCAGCTCGCCGACCTCATCCTGTCCCAGCCACTCGTTGGCTCCACCGTAAAAACAGACGGTCGCGAGACTGATCCGTATGCCTTCCTCACCGTGCTCAATATGCACGTCCACCAGGTCAGTATCCCTCCCCCTCCCAACTTTCCTGACTGTATGAACGTTGTCTTTTATCTCAGAATCATCCATCCATAAAAGCCTTCATCGACTACGCCTTCGCCAAGTCCGCAAACAACGTTCCCCTCCACTCGACACTTCAAAATCTCCTAGGCACTGCTGGCCTCGCATCCTCCAACCACGTCGGTTTCATCTTCTGCGAGCGCCTCGTCAACATGCCTGTCCAAGTCATCCCACACATGTACCGCATGCTAGTTGACGAAATAAAATGGGCCGTTGAGGAGGTCCGTCTTTCTTCCATTATCTGCTTTGCCTTCCCACCCTCGCCTCTGCTTGTTCATTACTGACATCCGATTAACTTTGGATATCAGAACGAGCCCTACGTATTCACTCATTTCTTGATCTTCTCGCGGACATACCGAATGTCCGCCGAAGAGCAGGCCGAGCTACAGGCCGCCGCGCCCCAGGCAAAGCGTCCGCGCAAATCTCTCCCCACCTCGTCCGCCGGGGGCCTCTTTTCATTCCATCACGAAGACGAGCTCACGCAACAGGTACGAGGGGTCATCGATCTGATCATTGATACTTGAATTGAAACGATCACTGTCGGTCTAGGTCGCTCTGCATACGCTGGACTACACGTTCACCGGGGCGCAGCCGCGAGAGAAAGATTCGTTTGGTTTGGATGTGGGCGGCCGCATGATGCTTGTCTCTGCAGAGCAGCTCCCCGGGCTCGTCGCTCGCATGGCCGAGGTGTACGCCGTGCCTTCATGACATGGTCATATGTATGTACTGTGCACTGTTGTATTCTCAGTCCAGCAGAGGCTGTTTGTAGCTCAAATGAAACGGGGCCGTGGGGAAGCGGCAAGTAAATAGAATAAACCTAAGCTGGATGTACACGCAGATCTCAAAACAGAACACACAAGCAAGGAGAGCGGTATTGGGGTATCCGACACTGCACGCCCCTCCAGGAACGGCCAGTAGGAGCAAGAAGCCTACTCACAAAATTCGAGCTGTCGCATAGCTCATCACCGCGCGCCGAGGCCCATCTTCAGTAGCGCACCGACGATGTCGACGTCGTCCCACCGCTTGTTTCCGTCTTCAGCTTCTGCGGTCGCTTTCTTCCGCTGTATGTACGCGAGCGTGTTGCGGAAGTGGCGCGTGATCATCTCTGGCGTCTGCACGCCCTCGAGCAGCCCCGGCGGCGCGCGCTGCGAGGGATGCACGTCGGGCGAGGATATGCTGTCGATGCTCGCCGTGATCAGCTCGACGAGCGAGTTGACGAATTTGGGCGTCACCTGGGACAAAACATGAAATTCCGATATCGAGAGATGTAAGGCGGAGAAGAAGTGCACGTACGGCTGGCGCATTTCGGTCGAGGTAGAACAAGTATTGATCCAGGGTGTCGACATACAACTGGATCGTGACAATCTCCTCAGTAGCGGAATTTGCGATCCGGAGCGACTTCTGCAAGCATTCCAGGACGCGTTTGCTATCCTGAAGAGGGTACTAAGGCGGAAGCATGGTAAGTCCACACGAAGAAACGCGCAAAAATCACGACTCACGGATTTCGCGTTCTCCGCACCCTCCTCCTTCGGCACGGGCGACTTTTCCGGTTCTTCCTTCTCCGCTCCCTCCACCACGGGCTGGACTTCCTGCCACCACATATGGCTCGCAAGATGTACCGCGGACGCTTGATGCGGCTTCTTCAAAAGCTTCGCACCGTGAAGCGCTGCCTTGGTAATGAGCGTGTCGTAGTTGTCGACACCGAACACCTTGGCGCTCTGCAGCGTGCCGATGATAAGCGCGATCGCCTGCAGCTGCGCGCGCGACTCGGATATGCTCTCCTCGTACACGGTGAACGCCTCCACGTACAGGTCGTACGTCAGGTCCTCGAACTCGCACTCGTCCGCGATCTGGGCCGCCAGAAGGAACAGCCGCAGCGCGATCGACGGCGCTTCGACTTGGTTCGCAAGGATGCTGATGAGCTGGCGGATGAACTTGAGGATCGTCGACACTTTTGCCTCCCAGTCCTCTTCCTGAGGGTGTTATGATGCACGAAGTTAGCCTAGACTCGAGGAGAGAAGAGAGGGCCACGCACGAGATGTTCGCGGATCTTATATCGACGGCAAAGTTTGATTGATGAGGTGATGAGAGCAGGGAAGGTGAAGCGCATGCGCTCGCCGCCCGCTTCGAAGTGTCTCCGTGCACTTTGTAGGAGCTGATTGAGGCAAAAGTGACGTCAGATGGAAAGAAAAAGGAGCATGGTGGGCTTCTACCTCAAACTGTGTGCTTAGTGACTCTGCTCTGAACAGGTGCACCATCCGTGCAAGCCACCCTTGCTCCTCTGCCAAGTCCTCTCTCTCAGCACCGCATGGCCCATGCCTTCGCTGATCCTTTACAACTGCAGGCCCGGTGCTGCCGATCCCGACGCCAGCGTCTTGTTGTTCTTTGATCAGTACATGGCACAGCTCGAGGATACCGTTCACATCCTCTGGTGCCTCGATGACGGTTTCGTTCTTGAGCACCGAGGACACGATTGAATGAGCGAGGGTACGTCGAGTGGAGAAGGTTTGGAGGTTGAGGAGGGGAACGTAGTGAGTGAGCGCAAGCAATGTGAGAACGGACTGGTAAGAATTGATGGGGGCAACGAGGAGAGCGGCTAGGTTGGTTGTCGTCTGTTGGCTGTGAAGGTCCGGGCTGCAGACACTATCAGATACAGGAAAAGTGTAAATAATGCTCTTCCTACCTATCTTCGAACTCTTTAATCTTATCTCGGGCGAATCCAAGGACTTGGTCAACATACTCCAGGCGGTCAGGATAACAGCTAAGGGAAAGGTTGGTAAGTGACACAAGGAGCGCAGTAACATCCTGGATTGACAGGTCTGGTCGAGCCTGTGGGGTAAGGTATAAAGCGGCGAAAAGAATATGGTAGGGTAGAGCTCACCTTGATTAACTGAACCACCTGTTCCCAGAACACCTCAAACAGCTTCACGTCCTCTGGCACGCCTCTGAACTTCCGGACTTGGACAATGGTCTCCTTCTCCTTGCCTTTATCTGTTTTCTCCGAGCCATTTGCCTCTGCTGCGTCGTCTGTTCCGTTCGTCCCGTTCGTCCCGTTCGTGGATTGAACAACGACAGGTGTCGCAGGGCTGATAGGAGACCTCCAGGCATCAGCCTCCGCAGTGAGTTCACCCACCGGGCTGGTGGGGTTTCCGTTTTCTCTCGTGCGCGCCCTTTGAACTTTCACTCTCTCAGCCAGACGTCGAGCCGCTGCCTCCTCCTGGCGTTTGGTCTCCTCTGGATCCTCATTTTCGGCTTCACGAGCGGCATACGCAGCGAGGCGATCAATGAGGGCGATGACAATCTGCTTGATGTTGACTTTGGGTTGTAATTGAGCAGTCGCAGATAGGAACGGTCCGAGTGTGTGCAGGTGAAAATCGTCGGTAAACACCTTGTTCGGTATGCGAAGGTGAGGTTTAATCGAGAGGACGTGGGCCTGTACACACCTGGATGACCACTTCCATCAAATATTCTTGTGCAATCACGTCCTTGCACTGGACCACTTGCTCCAGCACCGCAGGGAGTATTGTCCGTTGATACAGATCCAAATCGACACCGTCAAGCTGGCTCAGTCGGACAAGGTTGGTGCCGACCAGAATTCGAAGTTCTCGGCGCTCCATCTCGCGCTTTTCCCGATCGCGCGAGTGACCTTGGTGTTGTAGGCGGACCCAGAGCTTGTTCATTTCGATGAAGTTAGTGAGGACGAAGCTGATGGAGTCCTCTAGATTTCCAGTGGGCCTACAATAGATTTATGAGAGCGTGCACGGCAATGAGAGGACGTATGGGCCATACCCAGAGTCCAGTCCTATTGGTAGATGATCCCTTGTTTGCCCGCTCAAGTAGTGGCGAAGGAAGAGACCACGGATAGGATGCAGCACACCCCGAGACATCTCCATCATGTCCTTCATAATTTCCTTGACTGGGGCATCGGGGACAGACATGTAGACAGAGCCGACGGTGATCATGAGATACAGGCGTGGTACAATGTTGCCGGCATATTGTACAAGCTCGTACAGGTCGGCGAGATGGTGCCGTGACTGGGTGTGTGCGTCATACAAATAATTTGAGAGGTGACGGAGAGCATCAAACACGGCCATATCTGATATAAGATGTGTTCAGTACAGGTCGTTCACGAAATAGAGGGACGGACAGAGTTCATAATACTGCTTCGGCGACAATGAGGACGTCCGCAGCTCTGCCAGCATTAGACTGGCACTCTTAAGCGCATCCATGAGCTGATCCAGTTCCTGTAAGTATATAGAGACGATAAGTGCGTGCTCTTCTTCTCTCTATTTTCTGCAACAGACACTAAATGCTACGATACGAGGTGAATTGACGCACCAGATGTCTCTTCATCTGCTGGACTTGTATTTTGACAGTGCTGAGAGCCTCGCTGAGCAGTTTGCCCTCCTCCATTACCATGTCCACCATTCAAGAGTATTTTCAGACGATGCGCGTGCGCCCGTAGATGAGGAAGAGTGAGGTGGGAGCAGGGGATGAGGAGATATGGACCTGTTCGCCTTTGGATGCAGAGGTCATGACGGTACCGTCGCGTATTTGGACACGAATTTCCTATATTGGCAACTTGTATTTGTCTTTCAAACCGAATCTCCGAGATCTGCTGTCCTATTAGCACTGTGAGCGCGCAGACCACGCCTACTCTCCACGTCGACACCATGTCCACTGCCACCGCAAGAGCAGAGGCTCGTCGCAAAGCAATTCTGAACAGAGGCGCGGACAGACTTTCCAGACTCACGACCTCCGCTCGAGGCGAAGACGCCCCTGCTTTCGTCCACGATGGTGCCGTCGTACGTTTGACTTCCGCAGAATAACCTCTGACTTAGCATGAACGCAGATCCTCCGCTCCCCTCTTTACCTCCTGCTCCGAGACCCAACTTAGATAGTTTTCTGGGGGAGGACTCTCCACGACCGCCGTCTGCCGCCTCCAGGTCATCATTGCGCACCATACCAGATCCACACACCTCACCGTTCGGGGCCGCTGGCTTAAGTAGCACACCTCCAGACACCTCGGTATGGTCGGAAGAGCAGCAGCAGCAACTTTTGCGTGCTTTACTTGGTGGCCCACAACCTCCATTGTCGTCTGACGATGCCCCTCCACCAGACGACCCCTTGATGACCCTCATGTCTTCCTTGGCCAAGGGTGGGCCAAACGGGCCCGGAAGCGGTCCTGCTCTACCTTCATTCCCTGCGGAACAGCCGAAATCACGTATAGAAAGATTCCTGCCGATTGTTCATGTCGTGACTATGTGGTGTCTGGTTGCGTTTTTCGTAATATGGCAGGAGCCCCAGGCATTTTATGCTCAGACCTCGTCTGTGGTGTTGCAAGGCGGCTTCATGAGACGGTGGGCATCTCTGGGCAAGAGCCCCTCCTCCGCGGACATATGGAGTGTCCAAGCTGTGGTGCGTTCTCCACGTGTCAGAATGTTCATGAAACTGAGCAATCACCTGTAGCCTTTCTTTTGGGCTTTCGTCTCCCTAGAAATCATGTTACATTCATTGCGCATATTTTCTGGCTCAGTGCGTGTCACTCCTATCGACGTTTGAACACTTCTAATCGTTGTTCTTCCAGAATAAAGCGCAGCTACCTATGCTGGTCTCGTTTGCCTTGCCTTTTCTCCCAAAACCTCTTTCGGCTGCTATCATACATGGACTCAAGTATCTGCACATGACGGGGAGGCTCCTCGATGACCTTGCTACTATAATTGTGACTCTTGGGTTTCTCGTGGCCATCTCAGCTTACACCACAGTAATGTGAGTTTAGCATAGTTTTCCTATCACTCATGAGTGGAAAACATGGTGACATTAGTGCGATGTGCATTCGAGAGCAAGTTGAGAATGACCGAATAATAGAATATGCTATGGTAGGACAGCGGCGGCACCTGTTTTTGCGCTGTTCAAAAACGGAAAAGGAGACGAGGGCGATGACGGGCGAGATTTTGATGGTTCGTCGACGATGGGCAGGCCGGATGCTTCACGCTCAGCTTTCCATCGCGTCCACGATGCTCCTCCAGCAGCTTCCATCAGTTCCTTGAATATGTTCGAGGACCACTTGTCTTCCAGATCGAATGTTCGCGTTTTTCCATCACCTGTGTCATCATAAGAGACAGTAAGAGGAGTATGCGATATTTGGAAGGAGATATGAAACATACGGAATTCGAGCACCATCTCGGGCTTCCATGTGTCCCCGACAGTCCTCGGAAGTTTGCTGACCTCAATATTTAAGTTTGGATTCGCATATCGTATGCGGGGCAGATCCTCTTTCAAGAAATGTCTAGAAAATTGTGCATGATCAAAACCAGGAAGATTGGATAGCATGCTAGGTCGACGCACCGCGCGCCGAAATGGTCATTCCTGGCAGCCAACGTCAACTTCAAGCTCTTTAATCCTGCTAGATGGGGTCTTGGTGCCTTGTTCAGATGAAGCAGAATTTGTGAGAGACGTGAAGGGCCTGGTATTGCTCTTGGTCCCTTGCGAGCCATGGCGGATCTGGTAACGAACGCAGAGGTATGTGCGCTCGCGACGCAGGCGGTTGTTTGGACTTGTTAGGATCGGAAGACTGCCTCAACCTCTCACAGAAGACCATCGTCCTGTTATCGCGGTCGCCTTCAATATGGATCAAGATGATTCTTTGGTCAGGCGTAGGCCTCGACGCAGCACAGCGGGCAACCGGTACGCTTATAACTTTGGAACATCGGCGCTTTGTAACTGATTAGGCTGCAGGATGGAAGCGGCCTTGGCTGAGCTTGCTCTAGAAGATGCAAACCAAGAGGCAGAAGAGGACAATGACTTTGTGATCGATAAAGGTACGCAGTTGCATGCCTACGGAGCGAGAATGTTTTGTCTCCAACTTCTTATGTAGATGAGGAGGATGTATTCGGATCCGACTTCGAAAGCACGGACGACGAAGCAACCCAAGCTCTTGATGGCGGAGAATATGCCGTTCAATATGAGGAACAGAAAGAGAAGAGGGTAAAATATACTTGGTATCGATCATACATTGACTGCAAACACTGACGATGAATTAGGTCGCCCGCTCACGATTAGAAAGAGTAACCGCAGCTGCTCATGCTCGTCAAAAGGTCACATTCAACCCCATGGCTTACGAAGAGACTCCAGCAACCGAAAAACTCTCTGCGCTAGAGAAACGAAAGCGTCGGGTCTCTTTAGGCGTAGCCGTTGATGCAGAGACAGGAAAGGTTATCAGGAACTCAAAGAGGCAAAGCCAACGAACGCATACCGTGGCAAACACATCTGCCACGTTCAGCAGAATGATGGATGCAGAAGAGAAAAAAGTATGCCGTGTTATACATCCTTTGTCAAACCGGGTGTCGATGATCATCAATTTCAGTCCATCGCCCCGAAGAAGGTCAAGACTAAACTTCGCGCCTTGAACCAAGAGGAACTGATAGCTCGTGCACTTGACATGGAGGAAGGTAACATGATCGATCACAGAGATTACCTTCAAAACGAGGAGGAGAAACGGAAACGTGCCCATGTTACCCGGACGGTCATCGAAGGCCCTCTATTAAGATGGATCAGCAAACGCGAGGAACTCACTGTTATTGTGGATCTGCCGGCTGTATCCAGTGAACCCGGCCATCATGCTAGTCAAGGGCAGACATCTGGCGACTCAATGGACTCCACGTTAATTACTAACACATCCCATGCACCGTATAGCTCTACAAACCCATCACAATCTTCTGGTAAGACACGTTGCTCGCACTGACCATTCTACTATAACAATTGTTGTGACAGCACCTCCCTTTCAATCGTCCATGACTCACGCAACCACCCGTCCTATATCCCCTCTAGCCAGCTCATCATCTCACAGTAACCTTTCGAAGGTTGAGACGAAAGAGACAGTCGCAAAGAACTATGTTGTACATGAAACATCGCGATCTAAGGACGGATCGAAACCGTCATGGAAGGAGACCATGGCAGCAATGTTTGGCGACACAGTCAAATGGGATGAATTTAAAGTTTATACTAACAAAGGCCGACCTCTATGTATGAGTCTGCTTGTTTTCTGTCTCTTGTCCCATTATCTCAACTCATCTCCAGCGCGTCCCGTACAAAATTGTCTTATCACCGGCCTTCCAGCAAAGTATCTCGACCCGCGAACCAACGTACCTTATGCAACTGTCGACGCATATATCACTCTCACGAAGATTCTAAATCACGAGTTTGTATGGAGCAGAACTCTTGGATGTTATGTGTCCAACGAGTTCACAAGCCTCCAAGATACTCGGCGGGAGAAGAGAAGACGTATTGACTCAACCGAGAATGCTATGGACGTAGACGCTCATTGATTTCTCGTATGCATGTAGGGGACCGCGTGTATCAGCGGATACTTGTGTTCTAGTATGATCTGTTGAGTTTGTATTTGTCCATTCATATCAATCCATTGGTGAGGTTTGTTTCAATTGAGCCACACAACCGATCTTGCTCACTGTCGACGGCTGTGAGGGAAACACCAATGCATTTTCGAAATACGATTGCTTCAAACTCGTCCTTATGCTAGGCCATCACCGTCCCTGGAAGAGTCTAATTTAGCCGACGAAAGTCACATCATGTTTTCCGGACAATCATGAAAGAGGGCCTCACGAAAAACCATTGCTGTTCGTATCTGATCCCTTTGTCACACGCATCGCCGTACAGGTTGCAGACCAGTGCAGACCGCGCAAGTCAATTTCAAACTCTCTCTCCAAGCAGTACCAAAATGACTGTGAGCAGCTCATTTACCTACCTTCATGGGTTTGACGGTGAGGTACCGACCAGGTCCTCGTTGTATTGCTCGACTATCAACCTCCTGTTCGATCCGCCAATGGTAAGCTTGTTCTCCTTCGTGGCCAGGGCAACGCCCCATAAAAGCTTCAGATGAGTTTCCACTATTTGTCTCGACGAGCATGAGATCCTCCCTTCCGGTGCGACTAGGATGGACTAGCGAAACTTGGCGATTCGGTCTCAGTCCACCCTCGAGGGAATGCTTTCCAACCTATTTCAAGTCAGTAGCTGAGAACGAACCGTTGTATGTACAACGCTCATGTGTCTGAAGTCGAATTAAAAAACCGAAGCTCACGCTCTTGAAAAATATAATCCAAGTAAATGAGGGCTCGTACAAAAACACTTATCAATGCATACAACACATTGCCACATCTTCGTTCCAACTGTCTGCTTATCGTCTTTCAGTGCACACCTCGTCCTTCACATTCAAGCTCCTACCAGATCGTTCAGCTCGACGCCCCACTGTGATGACTTGCGCAACTCCGCTAAGAACGTGTCGAACCGTGACAATGTGCCTGCGCTATTGATCTTGCTGAGCGCAGCAATGGCGCGGAGCGTGCTGCGCTGCAGCTCCGCCGCCCGTTCGAGCTCTTGCTTGACAGTGTCTTTGCCAATGTTTGGGCCCTTCATGGAGGCCTCCAGCAGGGGCGTCACCTCGCTTAGGTGCTGAGCGACGGCCGTCGGCGCGATCTGCGAGAGGCGGAAAAGCATCATGTGGCAGATGACTTTGATCTCGTCCGAGTTGTCTGCCAACCCCACCAGGACATGCGAAATGAACTCGGTGAGGTCTATCTTCGACAAGCAGGTGTCGAGCTAGAAGGAAACGGATGAAGGTGAGAACATTGAATTTCCCACAGGCAGAAATAGTACACACAAGTGTATATAGCGTTTCATACGCAGTTTTCCGCGCTTCGAGGCCGTCATCAACCTTGTGCGTCCAAGGGCCCATCTGAACAACACGAATGAGGTCAGGCTTCAATGCCGTTTCCTTATACAGAGTGGGCAGAAGAGTTGGAAGATGATCGCGAATAAGATGAGGCTTCGTGCGAGCGGCTGCGTTAAATGCGGACAGAGCAAGCCGACGAACGTTCTGCAGCAAGGATGTCACTATTTTGACAGCGAATCGAGACCATATCGCCTTACCAGATCCTCATCAAGCATCAGCGACAAGAAGTCAAGGATGTGCGGTGCAATCACTTCGTCGTAAGATTGCGACGGCTCAGCAAAAGTGTAGCGAACAGCAGACAGAACTGTTGCCCTCGTCGTGGCTTTCTCATCACGTAGTCGGGCCTAAGTGATAAATAATAAGTCGATGTCAAGCGATTACCCCAACACGGCCAGCTACTCACATGGATCTGAGGCAAGTATCGTGCAGGATGCATAGTAATCAGCTTCCCGATACATGCTGCTGCAACGTTCCGGGTGCTTTCTTCCGCATTCTCAGAATTTTCAAACAGGGGACCCCATAGCAACTCGGTGATATTCTCGAGCTGGCCGTGAGATGTATATGTCACGACTTCCTTCAAAGCATGTAACGCCAATAACCGTTTTTGGTCATCAAGCTCGACGATTTTGACAAGGGCAGGGAGGAAGTGATGGAGATTTCCAACCGCAATATTACCTGCAAAATCACATGAAGCGTCGAAATTAGCATTCAAAATGTGACACCTACCGGACGCAAAGGATGCAGCGAAACGGACTTCTTCCTGCTCCGCAGTAAACTCCTCAATAGCTCTGTTGAAGACATCTTGCTGGGGCGACATGTCGCTACATATGTTGTCAAGGATTTACGAGAACATTGAATCAAATATACACATACATGAATCGGCCCACTTCTCCAAGAACGAGGAAACTGAGTACAACACGCGATGGTGTTGCCTTCGACGAACTCTGTAAGCAGCATGAGTCGCACAGCAAGTAGACGAGATGAATGTAGATTGGACCTTGATATGTCTTGAAAACTCGGCGATGGCACCAGCAGCCACGCCGTGGGCGCTCTTGACCACCTGCGCTACACATTTCGCGACGTTCGGAAGGGATACCTCATTCCTTGGGGCACTATCCACCGAGCTCACAAGGGACGGGAGAACATGTACTGCGATTTGCGAATCTGCTTCTACCAGAGCAGAAAAGAAAGACAGCAAGGCGTCGAGAGCGGCACCGGAGAGTAGCGGTGAACGCGCGATAGCGTAAATATCTTTGAGGACTTCGCGCTCAACTTCTGGGAACGTGACCTTTGGAGAAGATTGCAACAAAAGCGCAAGAGTAGACAGAGATTGTGACAAAAGAGAAATGTCGGAAGTTGAGAGGTAGGACTTGAGTTGAGGCACAAGGACAACGGGAAGATCTACGGGCACAGTCTCGTATCTGTAGTGTCTGTTGGTGGCATCATCTTCATGAAGGATATATAAACACTTACTGAGCAATAAGGACTGACAAACACTCAAACAGCTCGACTTTTCCGGCCCTTCCGCTTTTCTTCAAAAGAGTCAAGGCCCACTCCACACTGTCGTTAATCCACTGGACTCCAACATCAACATCAGCAGCAACTTTAGCTACTGCCTTCACAGCGTTGTCCGTCCTTCCAGAGGTCCTGCAAATATACTCCCACTCTTTTTTATCCTTGCCCTTAACGACGTCTGTCGCGCAAATCCACAGATCCGCTATCACATCCTCAGCAGCAGCTCGTACTTCCGCATCCGTGTCGTTTTTGCTCAACCGTTGGATAGCTTCCGAGTAAACGGATTCGACCCAGTCCTGGTTCTTGACGGGTTTCATTGCATTCAAGAGAGAAGAGAACAAACGGAACGTTTCCGAGGCTACACGAGGGTGTCGCTCGCCTAAAGCCTTTTGCAAAGCTGGTGTCAAGGTTGACAACGATCCAGTGAAAGTAGGTGGCGGATGTGTATAAAAGAACAAGGACAGAAATTGGAGACATGAGATGTGCAATGTGGCTGTGGAGTTCGTGGGGGGCTGAGATAACACCGACTTGGAGATCGTAACAATTGCGGCTGTCTGGTTGGAAAGGCAGCCAGGAAGCGCATTCAGCAAGGTCCGAAAAAGAGCAAATGCAGCCTGCAGGGTGACAGAGGACGTTTTTGGCGGCTTTAGCTGGTTTAAGAGGGCCTTCGCCAGAGAGGGAACCTGTGACTGCAGAAGGCTATATGCATTATCCTCGACGCTTAGCTCCCCTTCATCACGCTTCCGCTTGACGCCTACGGCATCCTTGGACTGCGGTCCGCCGGCATATACACTAGTTTGCGTCAACAATGCAACGTACGTTGCCCATACCTCTAATCGGACCGTCTCTTCACGGTCACCGAAGCGAGATATTAGGACGGGGGAAACCTCTTTGTAAAGTGAGATCAATAGCTCTGGTCGTGTGCCAATGATGGCACCGAGAAGTTTGGTCGCAGAACGGCGAATCTTGTAAGAGGTGTCCTCTTCATCCGAGTACCTGTTTGAAGAAACGTTGTTGTAAAGAGCCAGAGAGAGGATCGAATGATACTCACTCATCGTCCAATTCAGCATCTTCATCGTCAGCATCCTCTGCCATTTCCTCATCTTCGTCAACATCCCCTGTATAGTTCTGTGACGAGGGTGAGCACATAAGTTAAAATTGATAGACTAAAGTGCTCACCGGATCGTACTTGATGAATTGGTTGGCTGCTTGAATGATGTTCGGGAGGAAGGGTGTTACCTCAGCTGGACATTTCAAAACCAACGCATCCAATGCCTGATATCGTAAACATGAGATGTCACTTCACGTTGTGCGTACGCAGTAAAATTCACCTGTAGCGATCCTTCACGAATCTCGTCATCATCCCTTCGAAGTGCATTAAGAATACCAGGCACGATGTCATTCAACGCGACTGCAACCAATTGGGGTGAAGCGCGTGCGATAGCCGCCACGAACTGCACAGTGGTCCTCTGTTTCTCCACGTTCGCAGAAGGTGCGAGATTGGGGCCAATTTCGGAAGCTGAAAGCGCGGCAAAGATCTGTGGCGAGGAAAGTGGGACAAATTGTGCAATAGTCGTGATGGCACGTTTGCGAACAGCGGGACAGGGATGTGATAGGAGAGGAGCTAGAATCTGGACGGGGGATGGTTCGATGTTTAATTTGGCTACAAAAGTCGGGAAGCGAGTGACGAGGATGGAAAGAATAGATAATGTTTCTATGAGTGTTTCGGGAGTCGTTTCGGACTGTAGAAATGACCGTGTCAGAGCTAAAGGATTGAGTCATTTCATTGACGCGTACACTCGATCCTTGCGAGAGAAGTTTGGGGGTGAGCTTTGCACATGCCATGGGTGCAATAGCCCCATCCTGCGGCAATTCGGAAGTGATCGTTTTCAGTGCTTGTAGAAGGATATACAAGGTGAGTGATAGGTAAGCGGCATTCTAGATTGGAACGGACCTAATCCCGCAATATCTCGCAATTCTTCATCCTTACTCGAAGTAAACTGAATCAGACTATCCACGACGAACTCCATCTGTGATTCACGGATGATCTTGATAAGCTGACCCAAACTGAACGAGATTCAGTTGCATATTGGAAGCGAGTGAGGGAAACACACCATTTCACGGCTTGATTCTTGACTTCAGAAATCTTGTCTTCTACCAGGCTCAAGACTTGCCGTAGAACCTTCATCTCCATGGCCTCGTCTCCATAATAAGACTGTGGATCTGCTTTGATCTCCTTCATCAGATCGCTCAGACCCATATATCTGTACATTGGCATAGCTTGAGTCCAGACAGACGCGTCTCGATCGACACCCTTGGTACATACCGAAAATCCTGGTCTTGCGATTGCATCTGAACAAGCTTTTGCTCAATGATAATTAACGGCATGATATATTCTAGGTACCTTTTCGATGAATCCATTCATAAGATACGTTTTCGTCATGACGAAGCAGTGGAAGCGGAACTGGAGAAAGGAAATAAAGGTGGAGGTGGGAGTGGCGTGCACAGATGAAAGGAGTCGTCGCGTGAGCGAATTCTGTGTGATTTTGCATACGTGATCACTCCTGATTCAATCTCGGTCGCGTCTTGTCGCGCCCAGGTCGCGTCCATCGGCACAGTCCACAGCCATAATCAAAGCGCTGGAACGCTACGCAGCGTCCAGATATGTCCAGTACGAGGTATGAGTACGAGCGGCCAACCTGACGTATTTCATCAGCGTATATTTAGGGGTCGCTTCTGAGGTCTCAAGCTTCAATTTACACTAGCGCGGTACGTTACAGTATCGACCAAACTTTCCCTACGGATCTTTACTCAAAGCCAGCCAGCCTCCCTCAATAATTTTCTTGTTCGTGATGTGTGGGGCTTGAGCTCTCCGTTCAACGGAGCGAAGTATCTTCGAATATTCTTGTTACTCTTTCGGAAGACCACCGCGTAAAATAGGCCTTCCTTCTACGAAACAAAACAATGCGGCGTCAGCGTGTACAGAAGAAAGAGGTTCAGGGAAAGCAAACCTGTCTTGTCATCCCCTTCTTTGTATGCTGGCTGGATACTTTCCCGCAATACCAGATATCGCCTTCCGACTTAACCCAGACAGCATCGCCTGACTGAAAGAGAAGCTATACTCAGCACGGGTGCCTCCTGATCAAGCATCCTGGGAGAAAACACCGACCTTGAAAATATAGGGCCACGGCTCATCGAGATCGTCTGGACCGGGCTCGGCGTCATCGTCCGATTCCTCGCCATCGCTTGAGATGGTCTCGTAGTCTGTCACATTTGACGAGTCGTTCTCGCTCGGGCTGAGAGTGTCGGCCCCATATGGGCTCGACTCGCGACCGACGTCACCTGCCCCACTCGATGCAGAAGTCTCATCACTATCATATGCACGAGACGCTGCTGCTATCTTGCTATTGCGAGCTTTCGAGGAAAGACCTCGTGTGGAATGCGTTGCGTTGCTCATAGTCAGTCAAATAGAAGAAGAGGGAGGCAGCAAAAGATTAGCTAGTCGTAGTAGTGGATGAGCAAGTTGGAGACTATGTTTCAGATAGCAGATCTTGGTGTTGTTGAAAGATGGCAGGGGCAGTCAGCTCTTTATATACACAAGGGCCGGCGTCCTAGACCTAATCCAGTGGAACAGGCCGAGAATTCGACGCATTGGCCTGTGATCAACAACAGGGCATCGCATCGCCCCACAAGTCCAACAAGAAGGCCGGGAAGAGTCTCTTTTGAGGAAACAATAGCGAAGTCTGGTCAGAGCGGAAAGATGGCAAGTATCGACCATCCATCTTTGGAATGATGAACCTTGCTCAGCCCCAGATGCTATGGCAGGTCTCCCGCCTTAATAACAGGGCAGCGCAGTTCATGTCTTAGGAAACCTAGGAAAGCATGAGCGTCGACGAGCGTTTCCTCGTCACTGCACTCACAAGCCATTTCTTTTGTGATTCTCGTAATACTTGGGGCCTTGAGGTGTGAAGGGCTCCGATATCGATCAAGACAACGAGGCCAATACAAAGAGACCTGATCAGATTGACTCGTGCTCGATGGTCAGTTGTCTCGAGCTGTACGCAAACAAGCGCACCGTGAGAATCGATACCATCCTTATTCGAACGACCAACAAGAATCAACCTCAACATACATGCTTTTGTGTAAATTACAATAGACCTGCTCTATCAGACACCCCTTAGTCAGTTGACGACGCCACAAGAGGGAAAGCCAATCAGGAGATACCTGGATGGTCATAAACGGAAAGGTATGATGAGAGAAAAGGCAGACGGCACTGACCTCTGATAAGCGAGGGTATGGAAGAACAATACAAAACAGGGTCGTGCAGAATGAAATAAAAACAAAGTGTCTGGAACTAAATGTGTCATCGTTTGTGCATACCAATCTGGTTATAATCTAGGGTCTATCAATCTGTTATGCCCCATCGTTCCCTACGAACAAAGTCAATGAGAGAACGGTGAGAAAGATTGAGCTACGTACCACTCTCCTTTGTCCAATCATCGTGCCTCTTGATGTCCTCCTCATTCACCGTCGGTCGTACATTATCCAAAGATTTTACAAAGTCTGCGAAACGCAGTGGAGGTTCCTGTAGTTCCTCGCCGTCAACGTCGTTCCAGCTTTTCTCCACAGCATCTGGATCCCCAGGAGAGCATGGCGTCCATTGCAGCACGTTGGGATCCGACTTCGAGGGCACTTGCTTGAAATGTGTCGCGGACAAAACTTTTCGGACAGGCTGCATGAGAGCATCCCGTACGACGATGGCAATATCAGAACCAGAGTACCTTTTGCACTCATGCCTCAGTCTCCTCCTGATATATATAGAAACACGGTCAACACATACCCCTCAGAGTTATGCGCAAGTGTGCGATAATCCTTCTGTGTGAGCTCACACGGCGTAGACCCAACATGAATCTCAAACATGCGTTTCCTCGCCTCAATGCCAGGAAGTGGGATGTAGATTCTTTTCTCGAAACTGTACAGGCGGTCAATACCATTTCAATGGTCACACACTTTGAGAGCGACGCACCGACGCTTGATAGCAGTATCCAGCTGCCATGGGATATTCGTCGCACCAAGGACGAGCACACCTGTATCATCGTGCCCAACACCATTCATCTGAACCAAGAACTCCGTCTTGATTCGGCGCGAGCCCTCCGACTCGCCCTCGTTTCGTGTGCCCGCGAGCGAATCGACCTCGTCGATGAATATAATTGCAGGCTTCGACTCCCTTGCCATCTGGAACAGCTGCTTCACCAACCTGTCCTCGTCCAAGTCAGTCGCCTAAACATGTCCGCGGCAAACACCGACGGCGATCGTAATCACGACCAGCAACCCAGAACATACACTCACCTTTCTGAATCTCCCTGCCATTTGCTGACCAGATCACTAGAGCTGACGCTGAAGAAAGTGCTCTTGGCTTCGGTCGCGACTGCCTTGGCAAGGTAACTCTTGCCTGTGCCTGGTGGGCCGTACAGCAAGATGCCGCGCCAGGGTGTACGCTTCCCCGTAAATAGGTGCGGAAACTTGATCGGCAAGATGACCGCCTCCTTGAGCGACTCTTTCGCGCCTTCGAGCCCAGCAACGTCGTCCCAGCGCACGTCTGGCTTGTCGACCAATATTGCGCCCGTCAGCCCTGCGCGCAGCTTCTTCACCTCCGGGTCCTGGTCTCCGTCGTCGTCATCTTTCCTGCCGAAAGGACCGCCATCGCAATTCTGTTAGCACGCGCAGTGGCTTGCAGAGCGAGATATAACAGAGTGCTTACTTCTTTCCCCCGGCCCCGATCCCGCCATTAGCGATCCCATTCGCGCCCACAGCCTTCCTCGCTCGCTGCTCGTCCGCGTTCGCTAGATAAACCTTGAGGGCCTCTGCGCGGCTCAGATAATCTCCGATCTTGGACCGAATGAGCGTCTTTGATCGCTCGTTCTTCTCATCTGGCCACCGCAACGCCACGCGCGACTGGCGCTTCAGTAAGTCGGCCCCCATCGAATAGCACGACAGTGAGAGTGCACATACATTTCAGCGCAAGCATGAAGTAGTCCAGCGCATTCTGGTACTGCTTGTAAGCCTCGGGATAGTTCAGCTTCTGGTCCTCGTCGATGGCACGCTGCACGAGCTCGACTGCGCGCTATGCGCACACCAAGGAGTAGATCAGCACGTTGTACTTTCAGCTCTTTGAAGTACCCACATCTATGTTTGCCCCAGACATGATGAAGATCCTGCAAGAAGCGACACAGGGAGATTGATAAAGTGGAGGTGTCAAACAACAGTGCACAGGCTAGTTTGTCCCTGTTAGGGATGGAACGATCCACGGTCAATTCCCGCAGCTTGATCAAACACACCAAAGCACAAACGAATAGCGATCGCCGTCTAGGCCACGCTTGTCCTCCTCTCCAAGCTTCAAGCCCCATGTTTTCCATGTGCATTTGCAAGTTGTTCATCCAAATGTTGCCAGAAACCGTCACTGCGACAATCCCTCATCGTGACGGGAGCTCTTTTCTACGCTATGTCTGCACTCGGGGAAATCAGATCTTATTTACAGGCAGTCTAGGTCGACCCCTTGAACAATACTCGCAATGGAACGAACGAATTTGGATGGCTGTGTCAGAGGTGTCATACATGCACCACACGATGGTAGCTTGCTTGATTTTTGGACGAGGCCACTATGCGATGGACAGATCCTTGAAGCAACCAGATCTTCTCACATCTGACTGATCAATTCCCTTCTCATCAGCATGACTTGCACAAGCTTGCACAGTTGTTTGGCCCTCCGGGACGGGTCATGAGCAACGTTGACGGCTAGTTGCAGCCCTCAGAAGCTTTTCAACACTCTTTCGACGTGATGGACCTATGGTCAGGAGCTTGTTGAACTGAAGACTGCCTTTGCCCGTCACACAAGGTTCGATGCGCTCTGGACTTTCATGGACGAGAGTCCATGAAGGGTGTCATGGTATAGAGACATTCAAATCGTGACGAGCGACTGCGCTCGGCAACACCAGGTGTCCGCACTATCTCCACTCATCACAAAGCTGATTGGATAGACACGCAGGCCGACAGGAAGGTACGACCTAACCTGGTACTACGTCGGACAAACCAGCAGCTGCGGCCAGTGGCACAGCGAAGCCAGATGTATCTCCGCATCGCGCCTCCCTCGCTCTTTCCTCCGCTGATATCCAGTCCATGGCTGGCTGATCTTCGTGGACATCACCACAGAGATGCGCGCGCGGCCGAAGGAACAGCAAGAAGTTTACTACTGGGCGCTGCCTCCGTATCGGTGAAGGTCGAAACATATGTGGAGTCGGCAGGAGCGCCGCCGTGCAAGCTCTGGCGCTGACTGGCTAGATCCTTATCGCTGGTCGCGTACGGAACTTGAAGAAGTTGAAACGGACCGTCAGTCATTTCAATGACTTCAAACGCGATGCAGGGAATACGTGCAAACGTGCGCGCGGTGATGAATACTGTAGTGATCGCCCTGACAGCGGTCGAGCGCCGAGCCTGCCACAACCGTCGCCGACTTTGCAGAGGTAACAATCACCTGCAATCATTCAAATAGTACGCCTCATCAGTGACCACGTACCGCCCGACCTTGCCCGACTCCGGCCGCTGTATGAGGCTGTATGCTGCTGTAACCTGCAGGGACTTCAAATAGTTGCCGACTTTGCATTGCAGCTCCGACCCCCTAACTTACCGGCTTTCCTTCTCGTGGTCGTCGGACGAAGACGTACATAAGCATAGGCGTAGGATTAGTTTCATACTACAACAATGTCTGTCCCTACACGCAAAGTACAACCCAAATAAATATACCCGATGCCGCACTATCGATACGATATGAAAAGAAACAAAACAAGCAATGCGGTCGTATAAAAAAAAACACGCATTCCTGCAGATGCAAATTGATGGATCGAGATCGTTCGTTTCGTAAAAAAGCAGATTATATATCTGGATGACATTTCCTGGCATAATTAAGAAAAATTGGCGCGCGCCGAACCGTCCACGACGTCGCCGATCCCTCGAGGGCGGGGGTCGCGCACACGTACACACGCACGTAAGGGGAATAGGGGTGGGGTGCCGGCGAGCCATGGCCGACTCTGGCTGGCTGGCGACCGCGGAGGAGTCGGGAGCCAACTACTAGAAGATCAAGTACAATCGAACGAGGCGAGGCGAAGGTTAAGCAAAACAAAACACCAGAACAGAGAGGAGAGAAAAAAACATGCGCGTGCTAAGGAGACAAAGGGAGCACCTGCCGCTCGACCGGCGCAGGGCGCTACGCAAAACAACTGAAGAAACACACGACGGGGCTCCCGCCATAAAAAGAATCAGAGTCCGAGTCCGACCGTAAGAGGCGCATCGTCCGACCGCCCTACTAATGCGGGGTCAGAGAGCCTGGACCTGCGCCTGGGCCAGGGACTGCGCGTGTACGTGTACGTGCGCTGGCGACGGCACGGCGTGGCAGACCTCGATGCTCTGCGTCCACGCGTGCTGCATGCACTCCTCGATGAGCGCGCGCTGCTTCGGGTCGGGCTCGAGCATGCGTCGGATGAGCGGGCGGCACATCCGCGGCGACAGGTTGTTGATCGTTGGCGGGCACGCGGTCTGCTGCGGATTGGCGCACGCGGCAGTGTACGCGGCGTAGAGCGCATCGGTCTGCTGCGCGACGCGCCACGGCAGCTCCTGAAAGTACAGGCAGTAGTACACGACACCGACGGCCCAGATGTCGACGAGGCGGGCGTCGTATGCTAGGTCAGAACAAGAGGGGAGACATTAGGCGCATGCCAGCGAGGACGGCCCACTGGGCTTACGTTTATTGAGGAACTGCTCCGGGGCGATGTAAGGTTCGCTCCCGCAGAGCCCCGTCGACATGTGTATGGTCGCCTCCCATGGCAAGCGGTACACGGTCGATGCGCCATAGTCCCCGATCTGACAAGAAAGTTAAAAATGGTAGCAACAGAGCGGATAAAGAATGAAGGCACCTTCAAGTGACCCTTTGTGTCGAAGAATAAATTCTCCGGTTTGATGTCGCGATGGGCTACACCTTGACTATGTAGATACGAGACGCCACATAGGATCTGCTTGAAGCAGCACTCGATCTCGCTGGGCGACATATGGCCCTTCTTGATCGCTGCATATAGGTCGCCCCCGGGGCAAAACTCCATCACTTCGCACCAGTGCTGATTCTCATCCTGCACGAGATCGACGGTCTCGACGACGTTGATATGATGCAGCGTCGACGAGATGCAAAACTCGGCGGTCAGTTTCTTGACATATTCTTTTTCTGTCTCGTTCTTTCGCCTTTTGCGGAACTCCTGTTTCGGGTTATTTATGTATGAAGAGACTTGAGGGGCAGACGACGAACCTTGACGGCATACAATTTCTCCTCGGTTCTGTCCCATTTGTGAGCCAGGCGCACCACGGATGTGGCGCCCTTCCCGATGGCGACTCTTTCGCAGGTGCCGTACTTCTTCAACAAGCTGACGGTGGACTCTCCTCCCGTAGTCGACCGCGCACCGCCGCCCTCCGAGTCCGACTTCTTACTACTGGCCGTGGACCGGGCCGAGGACTTGCGCGCCAGTTTGGGACCAGACGCCAACAGTTCCTTGAGCGTGAACTTGTGGCCGCCGGTATCAGAGTGAACTGAGGGAGGACCCTTGGGACGCGGAGGCTCAACCGGGGTCGCGGGGGCCAGGGGAGTGTGAGCGCCCTTCTTCGAAAGCTTCTGAAACGCATGAGGGGTAACTTTGAGGAGAGATGCGTTGTCGGGCTTTGGGCCAGACATGCTGGGCGCTCGACTGGGGGCCTGGCTGGGCGGGCGAGTGGAGGGGAGGCTCCAGCCTCCACTCTCGGTAGGGGAGGGTGAGTCAGCGGGAGAGGGTGTTGTCGATCCGGGAGTGGAGACAGAGCCATTGGCGACGGGAAGAACAAGCTTCTTGAGGCTGTCGACGGTGTGTCCAGGTTCCTTCCGATGTGATTTTGCGTCCGGCGGAGGGAGAGGAATGGAGGTGGAATGAGAGGGTGCGAGAGGAGGGTGCGGGCCGCTGGCAGGGTAAGCGGGATCGTGCTTGCGAGGGGAAGAGGGGACTGACAAAGCGGGGGTAGTGCGCTTCGCGTTGGAGGAGCCGTTGGGATGTGATTTGTTCTGAGGGATAGGGGATTTAGATAGACGGGGTGATGGGGAGGATAAGTCACCGAGGGGTGGCTTATCCGAGCCGTCTAAACTCTCGCCCTCGGAGGAGGGTTGCGGTGCGTCGACGGCATCGGACACGGTCATGATGGAGTCGATGAATTTGGGGGAAGGGTGGGGGTGGGGATGGAGTGGGGCGGGGCGGGGTGGGGTGGGGACAGACTTAGGTAGCAGCGAAAGGAGATCGATGGGTGGTCGGAGGTGCAGAGGAGGTGCTGCGTGGGGGGTGCTGTCTATAGGGATATGGATATCATGACGGCGACGGGGTGGGAGGGACGGTGGACGGTGCGGCGGACGGGGGGCGGGACACGGGGCTGGAGGGCAGCGAGCGGGCAGGACCCCGACGCTATCGCCCGTTGGGGAGAGGCTCTCGAGGAGAAGAAGGGAGTGAAGCAGAGGCGAGGGCGAGAGAGAGAAGCTCGAGAGGCCCGGTCCAGTGGCTGCCTGCCCCTTCTTCAACCCACCAAAAGATTATGTAACCCGCTTTCTCACCAGATCAGCCACAAGTCCTCTGCCACTCCTGTGGCCACCCACGCCACTCCTCTCCCTTACCCCGCCGGTCCCCGGACGTTGACCCTTCAGCTGAGCAAGCTCCCTTCCCCGTCCTCCCCTCGGCCTCTCCGGCTTTCCCTTTTTGCTCCGAACCCCTCGCCTTATCAGACATGAGGCCCTGCACTCTGTCCCCTCGTGACGCAACCCCCTGCATCCCCACCGCCATCTCAGACCATCCCACCGCATCTCAGCCGCTCTCGCAGCCAGCACCTGCCACCCTCTCGTACCCTTTTGGCTTCTCGATCATCAGAACAGACGACCCACTCGTCCACAGGCCCTCGCTGGCCTCCACTCTGGGCAGTTCCACGACGACTCCCTGGCCAGCCAGCACACGGCATCTTTGAAATACAAGGATTTTATGTCTCTCCGACTTCCTGCCTTCTTCCGAGGCGTCGCGCTTCAGCGCGCTTCGGCCTTCCATGATTCGCCCATCCCAATCAAGCCTTCACTTTCGTGCTCAAACACAGCAAAAGATATCCCGAAGCGCTATCAATAACTCGAAACAGACCACACTCGCTCCTCTTCAGGCTGTTCTCGACTGGCGCAACGCAGTCATGTACGTACACCGCGAAATGAAGTGCAAGCCGCCGTGAATCAATTAGGTAGACTTTTGACACCCTTCGACGATCGTTCGTGTCGTCCGTGCAATACATGAAATTTATCTTACCGAAACATCGCGTGCCACAATTTCGATGTTTCAGTCCCTCCTCCCGGCCAAAGCCGAAGTGTCTGAGCAAGGAACTGTAACAGTTGTGGCTAATAAGGTTCGGTGGCTTAGATTACGTAACAGATACGCGCACGGGCATCGTGCTCGGTAGTATAGGTCCCCTCCATCGACCGTAAACCCCCCCTCAAGAACAAGGTCAGCCCGTTCACGCACCTTTTCTTATCGCCAGGCTCACCCTCCGCTAGACAACGACGATGGTCAACCTTCGCTCGCAAAAGCGGCTTGCCGCATCCGTCGCTGGAGTTGGCAAGCGAAAAATCTGGCTCGACCCCAACGAGCAGTCTGAGATTGGCAATGCCAACTCGCGGACGCACGTAAAGAAGCTCATCAAGGACGGTCGCATCATCGTGAAGCCCACCGTCGTCCACTCGCGCGCACGCACACTCGACCTCCTTGCCGCGAAGCGCAAGGGCCGGCACACGGGTGTCGGTAAGCGAAAGGGTACGAATGAGGCGAGGATGCCCAGCAAGGTGCTGTGGATGAGGAGACAGCGGGTGTTGAGGCGGTTGCTCCGGAAGTACCGTGAGGCGGGCAAGATCGATAAGCATCTGTGAGTCTTGTGCCCATATTTCGACCTCTCTATGGACGTTCATCTCCCTTCCCATCGTGTCGTGTGCAGCTACCACTCGCTCTACCAGAAGTCGAAGGGTAACGTCTTCAAGAACAAGCGCGTGCTTATGGAGTACATCCACAAAGCCAAGGCTGAGAAGACCCGTACAAAGGTCCTCACCGACCAGATGGAGGCGCGCCGTGTCAAGAACAAGGTACGTCTCACCCTCGTCCTTTCTCGATCTGTTTTCTCACAGCGTGGACACGGAAACAGGCTGCCCGGGAACGTCGTGCCGCCCGTGTTGCGGAGAAGAGGCAGGGTATCTTGGCTGTCGAGCACGTCGAGGCCAAGGAGTGATTATGATTTTTCTTTTGTCTTCCTTGTATCCTATGATATGCCGCATGCATCCACCACACAATATCACGCCAGGCCCGGTCATGCTCGCATAGTCTCCGTTTGCTTTGAGATGATTCGCGAATTCTATTCGCACCTTATGGATGTTCAGGTTTTCGATGATTGTCGAAGCACGCATACAGGCTTTGTGAAGGGCCGTTGTTGTCCTACGCTATGTTTTGATTGTCTTTGTCGAAAGTATACAGTGAGAACACAGAAGTGATGATCATTTTTGCCCCCACAACACTTGTCAAGGACCAACTGCGGCGCCGTCAGAGCCAGTGTCCCCCCGACCTTGTGAAAATAACACGCTACTAGTAGGCCTCGCCACCGCCAGCAACGCCTTACGTTGCGCTTTCGCGATCATGAACCCAGACAGCCAGCCGATTCACATCGTCAAGAAGAACGGAGCAGACCGTACGTGTTCTCCGCGCTCCACGCCTTCAGCACCGCAAATCTCTCACATGCTATCATTATCTATGGTCTGCTGTCAACGCCTCTACCCGACATTTGCATTTGTGTGTGCATTGCGACGGGCTGCTCATGCGGCTCCCGCACACCAGTCCTCGTCCAGATTGTCGAGCGCCGTGCGGGCCAGGTATACGTGCACTACGTCGACGCCGACAAGCGGCTGGACGAGTGGATGCCCGACACCAAGGTGCGGCTCAAATCGAAGTCGAAGTCGGCCTCGCCCTCGCGCGGCGGCAACGGCAACGGCAACGGCAACGGTGCCGGCCACGGAAACGGGAACAGCACAGGCAAGGACGGCGGCGACAGCGGTGCTGGGAATGGTGCTGCCGTCGCCGAGGGCGGTGGGAGCAACGGGCGCAAGCGCCGCCGGGGTCGCTCGCCCGCGGTTCGGGAGGGCGATGATGGGCCTAGGCTTCAGGATGCCGTTGCGGATGAAATTGGGGGCGAACAGCCGGACGAAAAGCCCTTGAACATCGTCGAGCCCGTGGTGGCCGCATCCACATCCGCATCGGCGGAAGCGGCGGCGTCGGGGCCGTCCGTGCCGCCGGCGCGCGCGGCGGGCTCGTCGAAGTTGAAGTTGAGGTCGAAGGGCCTGCAGCGCAACAAGGACATGACGGAGGAGGAGTTCGACATCCAGCACCACAAGCAGATCACTGCCCGGCGGAACTTTGACAAGGTCAACTTTGGGCATTGGCAGATCAAGACGTGGTGCGTCCCGCCCGCTCTCCGAAGTCTACTTTCTCTGCTTTATTAACTCTTATTTCTCCTGTTTCTATGCTATTGAACGTCGGTTGGTTACATGTGCGTTCTCATATTGCCCGCGCGTGCCCATCGCAGGTATTTCTCCCCGTATCCGCTCATCGAGACCGAGGACGATGCGCCGACGCCGAGCGCGAGTACCAGCGGGGCAGTCGACAATATCTCCACCACGTCGGCGTCCACGCCGGCGCGCATCGCGGGGGGCGCGCGCGCGACGATCCGCTCACACGGGAGAACGTCCGACCTTCTTGCGGGAGGGCTCGGGCGCGAGCACTCGGGGCCGGGGGAGCGGAGCACGCTGTGGGTGTGCGACCGGTGCTTCAAGTATATGGCGGATGGGACGTCTTGGGAAGCTCACATCGTGCGTGTCGAATTTCTCATTCTCTCAATTTTCAGGGCCTTTTTCTTTCTTCTTCTCAGTTTTTTTTTCCTTCATCAAATGTTAAACCCAACTTTCTTTCTGTTCTGTCTTTCCTCTATTGTGCTCTCGGTCTTGGCAGCGGGCAGCTGACCGGTGTTAGATGTGCAGAAACGGTGCCCGCGGAAGCATCCGCCAGGAAGGAAGGTGTACCAGCGCGGTGCACATACGATCTGGGAGGTCGACGGCGCGAAGGAGAAGGTGCGCAGATCTTCTCGCTTCCTCGATCGTGTCGACTGATCGGGCCGGCCTATCAGCTCTATTGCCAGAACCTGTCGCTGTTCGGGAAGCTATTCATCGATATTAAGACCCTCTTTTTCGACTGTGATAACTGTGTGTTGCGATTTCGCTTCCTGCCTCGCTCTGCGGGCGGCTGACAGTTCGCTCGCAGTTCTGTTCTACCTCCTGACGGACGCGGATTCGCAACGGGACCATGTACTGGGATTCTTCTCAAAGGTATCTTCCTAGCAACCTCCAGCGCATGGCCTTCTTTCGACAAGCCCTTCCCAGGAAAAAGTCTCGTACGACGACTACAACCTCGCCTGCATAATAGTCCTCCCGCCATACCAGCGCAAGGGCTATGGGATGCTCATGATCGAATTTAGTGCGCACGATCCAGAATTGTCAAACCCTTGACCAGCAACAACGTCATCTCCGGGCGTTCATCTGACCTTCTGACTGTCACCAGGCTACGAGTTGTCTCGACGCGCAGGCCGTGTGGGCACTCCAGAACGACCCCTGTCCGACCTGGGGCTGCGCAGCTACCTTACCTATTGGGTATCAACTCTGCTCAGGTTCCTCCAGTGCGCCCTGTTTCCCTCTTAAACTCTCATCCTCTTTGGGTTACTCACGCGCGGTCTCGGACCGTAGACGTCTGCTCTCCGTATTACCTCCCGAGTTGCCAAGGGTCGCCGGCCTCCCCCGCCCACCCGATCTCGCCCAACGCACGCCGTCCGCAGACGGGGATGAGGGGGCCCCGCGGCTCAAGCGGCGGCGGCCGACCAAAGGCTGGGACGGCGAAGTGGAAGCCTCTGACTCTGCCTCGGTCACGCCGCACGCGCCGCTGCCGCCGCCCTCGTTCGAGAGTCTTCGGCAGGTCGTGACGACGGCGAACGCGGACGGGAGCGCGACGACGCACGTCATCGTGCGGTGCACGCTTGCGGAGCTCGCGCGCGCGACGAATCTGCGCGTGGACGACGCGGCGTTCGCGCTGAACGAGTGCGGGCTGCTGCTTCGGCGGCGGGCGAGCGAGGGAGACGAGAGCGCCGCGGGCGGCGGGAGCGGCGAGACGGTCGTCGTGTCGCGCGAGATGGTGGACGCGGTCGCGAAAGCGCGGAACGTGAAAAAGATGTGCATGGACTTGGCGCATGTGCTGTTGTAGCCCGGATCATCACACAGCTTGCGAGGCTCGTAACCTGCACGTGTTGTATATCTCTATTTATCGCTCATTGTGAATTGATGTCGTTCCACTCGCGATCTTCTCTGCCGAGGGCGGCATGTGGCCTATCGAAGGATCCTATCATTGGGTCGACGGTGGACGAGTGTGGACTTGGGCGTGGGTCACTGGAGACGGCATATCCAAGGAGCATGCGGTTCTGCGACTGCTTCGTCCAGGGCACGGGCGAACTTTTTCATAGTCTAAGCGCCTAAATCCGCAGCCTGGGCGGCCCGAAACCCAGGATGGGCAATAATTTGTTTATACACGATGCCTTTTCAGTGTCAACGCGCGCCGCCAGGTAGTCACCAGTGGAGGCCCTGAAATGCAGCAAAGTTACATTCTGCCTTGGTATCGCCTGTGCCTCTTTCCCCTATTTGGTGGAAATAACGGTCAGCTGTACACAATGATGTCGGGATCTTCATAATTTCAGCAAATGCAGCATTCGGGATCATTCCATACAATCAAATCCCAGTCCATAACCGATGCGTGCTTTTTGAGCGATCGTGATGTCTAAGAAAACCATATGACGTCATTTCAGGCGGTTGTTTGGCAAGAGCTTCTGAAATAAACAAACGCTCGTGGCTGTGCCACGGAGCCGGTGTCGGTTCGCGGTGGCGTTCAGCAATACATTCCGTCTGTACACTCGACTGTGCTCCATTCTCCGTGTAATGCTCTAGTTGCAACCATGTCGACCAACTCGCTCCCCTTCTCGGAATTCGAGTCCCTGCTGCCCAAGCTGCTCACCGTCTTGGAGCTCACGCAGCATCCAGAGGGCATCGCCACCCAAGAGGCCAGACAGAGGCTTCTCCAAGCTGTCCGTCTCGGGCCCGTCTGGCCCTTCTGACCCTCTCGAAACGGTATCCTGACGTTTTTGTCGTATCACAGACCAAGGACTTCAAAGCATCTTTGAACCATGCGAAGGAGCTTGCGAACGCCTTGCCAGGCGGCGAGCTGCTGATCAAGGAGCAAGACGAGGTCATCGCCATGCTGGAGAGATTAAGGGACAGAAAGAGGTTAGGATCATTTCCCGTCCGTTGGTCTCGAAGCGCTCACATGTTGTGTCTAGAGAGCAGTTGGCCCAATTCTCGAGCAGAGAGATCAGCGCATCTATCAGCGTGAGCCAGAGCATGGCCATAGAAGTCGACTCGACGGCTTCTACGCCTGCGTGATGTACAATATCATCTTATCTTAATCCCACACGTCGTTGTGTTTGCCGTCGCTTGCGATTTGGATTCAGACCGATCGACTGCATCCCATGTTTTCCGATACCTTTTCAGGGCTGATGGTCCGTCCCCACTTGCCTATTCTTGCTGATATCCACGCTCTCCTCGAAACCCCCATATCTTCGCGAATTATCGCAGCCTGCACCGCCGGACGGGATAAGGTCTACACCAGGCAGCGCCTGCCCCACGCTCTCTCCATCGCTACCGCTCGTTCTTCTTCACTTTCCTTGTTACCCATGCTAAGCTTATCCCCACCAACCCTGACCGCCCTCGCCGAGTTCTCCGACCTCCTCGCGCGCGATTCTTCGTCCGCGCTGCACGTCGCCTGGATCAGCCCCGCGCAGAGCGACGTGTACGGCCCCGGGGACGTCATCGTCGGCAAGTGGCAGAGCGCGCAGGAGGTCGTCTCGCCCTCGTTCCGCCTCTGCGCCGGCGCGCACCGCGCGTGCGGCGACACGGTGTGGCCCGCGGTCGCAGAGAGCGCGGGTCCTACGTCATATCTGTGTGAGTCCCCGCGCGCCTGCCACCATGGAGTTCGACGTGCTCACGCTCGAGGATCCGCGCATGCGTGCGTGCAGGACGGTGCCGAACGTGACGACCGACGTGGGGCTGTACCTGCAGATGAAGGACGACTTTGGACACGCGGCCTCTTCGCCGACCTTCAACCTCAGCCGTGAGCCCACATCACCTCTTCGCATCTACCCCCATCTGTTTCCTCGCTCAACTTTTCCCCTGCAGCCTCTCCCCAAGCGGCAGCAGCAGCACCGCTCAACCCATCTTCAAGCATCTCCCCCTCCGGATCCCCATCCCACGCCCCACCTCCCCCGCCCTCTCTCTCCTCCAGCCTCACTCCCCCGACACCTACGCCCTCCCCAAACGCGAACGCGAACCCCGCCTCCCAACTCGCCCTCGCAAGCCACCGCGCGCCCCGCGTCGCCGCGCTCGCCATCCCGCTCGCGCTCGCCGGCCTCGTCCTCCTCGCGGCGTCCATCCTCGCGATCCACCACCACCGCGCCCTCGCCGCCTCGCGCGTGCGCGACGCCCGCATCCTCCGGCGCGCCTCCACCACCACCACCACCTCCTCGACTTCGACCTCGAGCTCGGCTACGGGCGCAGCCCCGCCAGACAAACGCGGGCTCGAGCTCTCCAGCGCCAGCATCAACGGACCCCGCGCGACGCCTGCAGCACCGCCGTCAGCACCAGACGTCGACGTTGACGTCGACATTGAGAAAGCCCTCCTCATCGACGCGCTCCTCGCAAGCTGCCGCGCGCACGCGGGCGCCGTCCACGCCGCCCACGCCGACGCGCCACGACCTCAACGACATCAGCAGCTCCCCCTGCTCCCCCCCGCCGCGACCCGCCGCGACCCAGCACCGCGCGAGCGCACGCGCCAGCCCTTCGCGCCGGCCTCCCGTGCCGATGCTGACGCCGACGGCGCGCGCCATCGTCACGCCCCTCCACCGTTGTCATCGTCTCTGGCAGCAGCAGCAGCAGCAGCGAGAAGAAGGACGCCCTCGCCTCCGTCCATCACGTCCTCCCTGCTCCCCTCGTACCTCCCCTCGCCCGCGTTTTCCCATTCAAATCTGGGCGTATACGACGAAGACCGCCACCACAACCACCACGACGCAGAACACGAGCACGAGCACGAGCACGAGCACCTCCAGCCCCTCCCCGTCCTCCACGTGCTCCCTCCAGCGCCCGCGAGCCGTCCCCCGTTCCCGTCTTCAGCGTCCTCGTCCTTCGCGTCCTTCGCGTCCTTCCGCGACAAGCGGCTGCCGCCGTCGCCTTCCCAGTCCCAGAGCGAGCTGTACGCGGCCGTCGCCAAGGCCCTGGGGAGCCAGCCGGACGCGGGTGGCTCGCATCGCTAATCGTCTGTACAGCATCCGACCACGCCGATGCGCCGCTGCACCAGTGCCATCTTACCCACGATTTGAGAGCTGCGATGTACTTGAACCGAGCAGCCGGGCGTTGAATTTTGGAACCTGCTCGAGCATTTCGCATGTCATTCAAACAACATCGAGATGCCCCTTGCCTGTCAACAGCCTAAGAAATGGATTGGACTACTACATTTTCACTTTCTATGGGACGTCTCGCACGATCATACAGACAACAAGGACGTGTATAACTCAGAACAAAGTACAACAATAACAACAACAGGTTACAACGAGATGGAGGACGAGTATGATAAACCACAACAAGCGTCGAGACAAACAAAGCCGAGGCACAGAAGGAAGCAAAAATCTAAGTGACTAATAGTAAGTAGTACGGGTAATTCGAAGGCGAATAGAGAAGCATAAGGTAGGGTATAAACTCAGTAGTGAACAGCGAGTAGAACAGAAGGGATACCGTAATGGTGGAAGTGACCACGGGGAAAAAAAACGCTCGTGATGGTGGTACAACAGTAAATAAAATACGATGGTATAAGTAGGGTATGGTGTGTAAAGAAGGGAAGAAGGGAGGAAAACAGAAAGCGACGAAAAAAAAGTCTGGAAATATATGGAATGGCGGGACCGTCTCAACTGGAGTCGTACCACTCGCTCTGCGCCACCAACGACATCCGCAGCAATGGCACACCCTCCCCGACACTCCTGCCCCCCGCACGCCTGACGATATCCCCCAGCGTCACCGGTGTCCGCACCTCCATGACGAGGAGACAATGACCCATCTCCACACCTTCCCCGCACTCGTCCTCGAGTTCACTACCCCCGCCCCCGCAGACGATCCGCCCACTCTTCAGCGGCGGCACCCCCTCCAAACCTAGCGCGCTGCCGACCCCGCCAGATTGTCTCTGTCTCCTGCTGTGCTGTCGCTGCCTCATCGAGCGTCGAGGGAATGAGCCGGGGATCCGGAACGGGCCGAGCTTGGCGCTGCTGTCCGAATCCTCGTCTTCGCCTTCATCCTCGTCGTCTCCATCCTCCCCGTTTGCCACACCTAGAGCCCTCATGCTACCGACGACGGCAGGTCCACTGGACCTCGATCCTTTCAACACCATTTCCACACCGCCCTTGCGGCCTTCCATGACTCGCACCTCCACCCTCCCCACATCGGGTCCCGGCTTGGGGATTGGGCCAATCACGACTCGCCCTGCTTCCCCTTCCTCACATTCCCGCTTCAGCGCCCCCCAGCTCTGTGCGCCTAGGGCAAAGCGCTTTCCACGCGAGAGTTCAAGGGATGTAGGCAGGGGAAGAATGCGCTGGCCATCTTGTACGGCGTAGAAGGCTTTCTCGACGTCGTTCGGTTCGTCCTCCTCCGCATCCAAGTCTGCTGCCGAGGTAGGCCTCGAGCGTGCGCTGTAGAATGTGTCACGCGCACCCGAGTCCACATCCCTCTCTACACACAGATCGAGAGACGATAGGGCTGGATTCGTGGAGTGCGTGCAGGAAACAGACGGCGATGTCGTGTTCGTCGCGTTCCCATCGAGCGTCGTCGCCGATGTGACCGTCAATAGCGACGACCGCGTCGACTCGCTCGTGCTCTCGCTCGACGTGACGATGTTCCTCCTCCTCCTTGCGCGCACCTAGAAATGAAGCGAATGGATCAGTCTCCTGGGTCATCGTAGCCAGCGGCAACACGTACGTTGACGTCCGCAAACTCGGGCTCGACCTCTGAATCCGGCACGACGTCTCCCGCCTTTTCCATGCCTTCGATCCTCTCTCCAAGTACGCTGACGAACCCAACGCCGGCGCCGATCGCTGCCTGGACCGCCTCGATGCCCTCCCCCATCTCTATCTCGCTATCCACATCGTCCTCACTCGTGCTCAACTTCCCCTCGGCCGACAAATACAATGATCCTCCGATAGGCAGCCCCACAAACCCGTGCGGCCGCTCAGCCTTGAGCAGCACGCCTCGCCTGCGCCTCGCTGACAACCGGGACTGAGGGTGCGACTGCGCGCCGCCGAGCAGCCTATCCTCTCTCCGCAGCCGTGGCTTGCTGTGGCCGCCTCTGCGCGCGCCGCTCTCTTTCCGTGTCCTTGTGCCCCCTGATAGGTGCCTCGCGCGCGGTAGAGGCGTAGGCGGGAGGGGACCATTGGGCGGGGGAGAGACTGGTGGCGGAAAGGCAGGGGGCGGACCTGGAGGGGTGTGGTGAGCGTGACGGTGAGACTGAGGCGCCTGTTCTCGTCTGTTGGGTCATGCTGGGCAGGCGGGAGGGGAAAGGTCAAGGACAGGTTTGGGGAAGATGACGGAAAGGAGACAGGCGGGTGTGCGAGCTTGAACGCAGATGAGTCGGAGCCGCTGATACCACGCGCCATTGTCGGACGGACGGACTGGACGGACATGCGGGGCGTCGAATGCGAGTGGACGAGATGCCTCTCCGCCAGAGGAGCAAGGAGGAGGCCGCCGGCATCCTGTTGAGACTTGCGCTTTGCCTCGAAGCGAGGTGCGTCCTGGCCAGTGATGACGAGCATGCCTCGACGGAAGGGTCGTGTTCCGGGGCGAGTGCGTGGGCGAGATCTGTGCGCGCGTATGGGTCGAGAAAGGCGTCTGCCAGGGGAGAGATGGGG
The DNA here is from genome assembly GCA_002994785.1 of Heterobasidion parviporum. Taxonomy (NCBI): domain Eukaryota; kingdom Fungi; phylum Basidiomycota; class Agaricomycetes; order Russulales; family Bondarzewiaceae; genus Heterobasidion; species Heterobasidion parviporum. The sequence continues at coordinate 3,060,972 of PDUQ01000001.1, read as the reverse complement.
GGGGGGGGGGGAGCAGGGGAGGACGAGGAGCAGGACAGGGCGGGGGTGGCGAGGGCTTCGGAGGACGAGGGCGAGTGGAGACCCGTGAAGACGTTCAGCCTCGAACGCAGGATAGATTTCGGGCTGGAGCGGGAGGAGGGCTGCTTGGAATGGTCGGGTATATGCTATGGCGAGTGCGCGTGAGAAGGAAGAGACGGAGAGGACGAGGGGCGGAGGTGGAACGTACGGGGCGCGGAGTCGAGTCGGATGCGGTCGATCTGGGAGAGTTGTTCGGCGTTGCGACGGGGATGAGGGGAGGGGTGCGGGGGGCGAGGAAGGGGGCGTGGGGACTGGGGATGCGAACACGGAGGCGCGAGGGTGTGCTTGGCGGGGACTCGTCATGGCTGTCGCTGTCGAAGAAGGAGTGAAGCGAGGGCTGGTGTGGGTGACGCGGGGGCGGGGCGGGCTTGAAGGAGATGCGACTGAGGGAGCGCGTGGTGAAGGCGGGAGTGGGCGCGCGCGGAGGCGTAAACGCGGACGGGGCATGGGACACGGTCGCGGACACAGAGGCCAAGTTGGAGGTGGAAGCGGACGCGGTGGACGGGCGGTGGACGGCGTCGTGCACGTGCGACTTGACCCTGCGGAGGAGAGAGAGGGCGGAATTGCGGGAGCGGCGGGGGCTGTTTCCCGTGTCGGGGACGTCGTCGTCGTCGTCGTCATCGTCTTCAAACACAGAGTGGGTAGGGGACACAGAGGGGAACGGCGGGTCGGTGCGTGTGTGATGGCCGAGGCCGAGGTCTGTGCGGCCGACCGAGTCAAAGGAGGCGGAGACGAGGTGTGTGAACTCCTCGAGGGAGAACACGGGGCTCTTCGCGGTGTTCGCAGCAGCAGCGGGCATGGCACAGACGCAGACGCAGACGCAGACGCAGACGCAGACTGAGACTGGGAAGAGGCTCAGAGGGTTGGTCTGGCTATAAGTACGCGACGGGGGTCTGCACCGGAGATCGTGCCCCGGATCTGCACCGAGCCTCCGTCGCCCCATTCGGCCCCGATCCTCCTCGCAGTCCCTTCCTTCCTCTCCTTCCTGCCACTTCCACTGTCACCCGACTGCCGCTTCTGGCCTCGCCCTTTCCCTGCCCTCTTCTCTCTGCCCTTGCTTCCCAGTACCCCTACCCCCAGTGTTCCCACATAACTGCGTCACATACATATCGGCACGCGTTTCTTCCCCACACGAGTGGGCCGAACAGATGCGGCGCTGGGATATGAGCGCGGCGGTGGTAGGAGTCTAGCACTTGCGACTCCGAGCGTCCGCAATCAATCGTCATCAATCCGCGCAGAGTCGCGCCTCTGTCTCACGTCACCCTTACATGTACTTAACGTCCCACAACAGACACAGACAGACATCCCGACGATCTGCGCACCCCCGTCTTCTGCTTCTTGCCTCTGCTTCCCCATCCCCTCCTCAGCTAAATTGAAAAAAATAAAACACATCCCGTCTGCGTACTACTACCGCCGGCGTAATTCGCAATTAGACCATACTCGTCTACCGCACTCCCTCGGGCTGCGTCTCTCTCTGCTGCCCTCCCAGGCTCACTCGCAAGGCGCGCGCACGCACGCACACCCGAGGACAGGCGTAGTCGTGCATTCGACGACCCTGGCGTGACGACATCTGTCTAGAGCAGCTGCCGTCCTCGCCTTCCCGATATCGACCAACGTACCCCCCATCCGACTTCTCATCTCTCATCAACGTATATATGATGTGCATGCATACCATGCAACTATGTCCACCCAGGCGCAGCACGAATACACATGCTACGAGTATTCAGGCGCCCATCACCAACGCACCTTCTAAAGGGAGCCGCGTAGGACCTACACCCCATCTCCCTTCACCCGCACGTCTGACGCCCCCCAAAACTCCTCGACGCTCGAAGGCCAGACACACAAAACGCCAGCCGAGACGCAATGAAGATCAGGGCCCCTCCCCGGGACCTCCGAATCCCCTACCCTACGCGGCCTACCTCCCTTCATCGATGATCGCCGAACGCGCCCCCGCCGGTCCATCGACGTCGCGATCCCCGCCCCGACAAAAACAGCGGCGCCGACACGCCCGCACGCAACGCGATCGACGGCGAGCGGCGGCGGCGAGCAAGTCGCGAGCAGCGGCGGAAGCAAAAAACGAGGCCCATGTCCGGCCACCGTTACATAACCCCTCCCCGACCTGCCTATCGAGATCCGAGATCCGAGATCCGCGACCCGCCGAGAGCCGACATCGACCCGGATCGAGATCGCGGCGGCTTCTGACGCGCTTCGTGCTCGCGATTCAATTCAAGGCGCGCGCGCCCTCCATCTCTCTCAGTCTCTCTCTCACATCACATATCGAGCTGCGCACGGCCGTATTTGTTTCTCGCTGCGTCGCCGTGCGTCAGTGGACGATGCTGACTCTGCCTGTCCCTTGTGTACGCGCCAGGCGTCAAGCGCGGAGGACCGTCCAAACTTGGCGCGCGCATCACTCGAATGCTCTCCAGCCAGCCTCGGGACGCACGTCCAAATCGCAAACCCCAGATTCCAGAGCCCAAATGCCCCCGCTGCTCGTCGCCCATCTGACGAAGATTCGGAGCCGCGGACTGAGCGCTCAGCGCTCAGGCTCAGACTCGCGCTCGGACGGAGATCGAGGATCGCCCCGTCGGCCGTGTCGCGCGCCCACCCCGCTTGTGCACGCCTTCCTCCCCTGTCTGCGCGATGATCTGCTCGACGCGCAGCTCATGAACCGCCAGGCTCTCACCATCTCGCCAATCAGCCTGCCCGCAAACCAATCAACCGGCCTGCCAATCCGCCAGTCAACCAGCCAGCTAGCCAGCCAGCCAGCCGCACGCCAATCACTCACTCGACACGACGCGACGCGACACGACACGACATCAACATCAACATCAACATCGACACCAACATCAACACGACACGATATGATGCGCGTGCGCGCAGATCGGATTGAAGATCGCACGACCCATACGCTATCCCTCGCCCAACGCAGACCCCTCCAAGCACCTCGACGCGCGGACGAGACCCGCGCGCCTGCTGCACGCTCGAGAGTCGAGTCGTCGCGCGGCGCGTAGACGACGCCACGCACGACCGCGCCGCGCCCCAAGCCACGCACTCGGCACCCGACCTGCGACGAAAGCCGCACGTCCGTCCGCGCGTCGAAGCATCGCCCCCCGCGGAAGTAAACCGAGGACGTAATTGCCTGTAATGACCTGTATAATTGAGTTAATGAACCACGGAAACAAATCGAGATCTCCGATCTGCGAGATCCAAGATCTGATATCCACGTGTATCAATTACACTTATTCACAATTGAATCTATGCGCGACGACGATGCATGCTTAAAGACGCTCTGCAGCGATCTGCACGAAACACGACAATGATTTGAAATTCGAGACGCGACAGAACAAGGGGGTGGGTGACGCCTAGTACACATACGAGTGCTGGTGGCCAGAGAGACGCTAAATAGTATCGGAAGAGGTGACAGAGACATATAACCGATAAAGATGGAGGTACACACAAACAAGTACACGAGGAATGACAGGCTCTAATAAAATAAAATGCTCGTGGCTCTACAGTACAGTATGGGGTCCGCGTCCGTGATAGTGTACCAACCAATTAGAATACAGCCGTCGATGAATGGTGGATGATGGGTGGGGTAGCCAGAGACACGCGAAGAGTCCGAAGAAAAGGTGTCCGAAAGAACGAGAGAGAACCCAAAAAAAGACCCCGCGATGGGAGAGACCTGCTCGCCACAGCGACCCACAGCGACCACTACCAGCCCCCGTCGCCACTGCTCGCGCTCCCGCTACCCACGCTACTATCCCCCACCCACCCCGTCGTCCTCGCCATCTCCCGCTTCCCAGCCGTCCCCGCCCGCCTCCAAAAGCTCCCATAGCACCCGGGCACACCCTCGTCCCCTCCACCCCCCACCGCCCCACCGCCCTCTTCTCGTCCCTCCCGCCCCGGCTTACGCACCGTATACCCAATGCCCCTTCCCGCCGTCCACACCCCCGCACCGAGTCCCAGCCCCGTGCTGCCCTCCCCTCCACCTCCACCTCCGCTTGCACCTGCGCCGCCGTCTAAGCCGACCGCGCACGGCCCCCCGACGCCGCCGATCTCCCTCAGCCGCCGCGTCAGCTTCCCCACCGCCCCGCCGCCCATCCGCGCCTTGTTCTTCGCCGACCGCATCTGCAGCTCCAGCTCCAGCGACACCGTGCTCCACCGGAACGTCGCGTCCGCCCGCTTCCCCGCGCCCTCCACCACCGCCATCCGCCGCGCGTTCGCGTTCGCGCACATGCTCTCCCGCCCGAGCCCCTCCACCCTGCTCATCGTCGCCGGCGCAGCCCCAGCCCCAGCCGCAACCCCAACCACGCGTCCGTCCAGATCCCGTCCCCAGCCCACTTCGTCGCCCCCCCCCTCCCTTGCCTCCAACACAGACGCGTACCCCGACTCCCCGCCCCACGACCACCCCTGCCCGCACCCACGCCCAGGCTCGCGCTCACGCTCGACCCCGGCCGCCGCTTCTGCAGCTTCCGCCTCCTCCGGCGCGCCATCACCCCCGACCCCAAAGACTCGGCGTGCCACAGCCCCGTGCGCGACCCGGCCGTCTCGCCGGCGCCGTTCTCGTCGCCGTTGGTCAACACCGCCGTGCGCGCGAGGAACCCGCGGGGACCGAGGCCCATCCCGAGTCCTACGCACTGGCTGCTAGAGAATCTGTCACGTGCCCTGTCCCTCTCTCCATCCCCGCCGCGCGCGAGCAGCACCGGAATCGGGAGCGCCAGCGCGCCTTCCAGGCTCATCAGCTCGTCCCCCGCTTCGTCCTCATCTTCCTCGCCTTCCTCATCGCCGCCCTCGTGACGACGCTCTCGATCCCGACTCCGGCCCCCCTCAGACTCGTCCACCCACACCCCAAACTCATCCACCCCCGAAGCCTCCACCGCCCCCCCGCTCACCCCGTCCACCCCTCTCCCCGCCTCCCCCTGCATCACCTCCCTCAGCGCCACGTCCGACAAGAACGAAGGGCTCGCCCCAAACACGTCCTGCACCCGCCGCGTGCTGCGCCGCGCGGACGCGCTCGCCCTAATGACGCCAGGCTGCGCCCGCGCGCTCCCGAGCTGCGGCATCGACGCCGCCGCCGGCAACGACAACGACAACGACACCGACGCGGGCGGCGACGGGTTCCGCGGCCTCTCCATCTCCATCTCCCGTGCCCGCGCCCGCTCGCCATCCCTACAAGCGTCGTCCTGCACCTGCAGCTCTGCCATCATCCCCGCCCGGTCCAGCGACACCGACATCGGCCTCGACCCCGCCCTCCTCGCGCGCACCGCACGCCCCAGCACCGCCGGCGTATGCGTATGCGAGCTCGAGCTCGAGCTCGCGCCCGAGCTCAGCCCCGCGCTGACAACCCCGTCCCCGACGCCGCCGTCGCCATCGCCGTTCGCGCTCGATCCCGTCCGCACGCTGAGGCCAGACGGCGAGCCGCGGACGGACAGCTCAGACACCGGCTTCGGCTTCGGCTTGACGCGGTACTTCGCTGGCTGGGCCAGGGGCGAAGGCGGGTGCCACGGCGACGCGAGGGTCGGTTGGGACGTCGGCGGCGGCGTGAACAACGGGGTCACGATCGAGGTCGAGGTCGCAGTCGCGACCGTGGCCGATGTCGACGTCGACGCCGACACCGCCGCAGCCGCGTTCGTGCCCGTCGAGTTCACCCCGGACGGAGAAGCCACCATGGGCGGGGCTGCACGAGCACCTGTTTCTTCGTCGTCGGCGCCCAAATCAAGATTCCATTCTCTGCAGGACACAGAACGGTTCAGATTGGAAGCCGGGCAAAGCCAGATTAACACGCACACATCGTCGAAAAACGCATGCCCCCTCACGCGTTCAAAATCTGCCCTCTTCGACGGGTTTCGCTCGAGGCACTGCACCGCAGCCGGCGCGTCAGAACCAACGACGTCACGGCACCGGGATAGGTTAAAGGCAACGCGCACCTCCTCGACCAGCCTCTTGACCGCCCCTTGCGCGATGTCCTCCGAACCACCGCCCATCGCATCACCGGGCACCGGTCCCTTCAATATCCGCGCGCGCATCGTCGCCGACGGGATCCTCCCCGCCGCGCGCTCACTCCTGCCAACGAAGGGATGCTGTCACGTGCGTCATCAATACCAGCACTCCAAAAGCCAGACACGGACAAAACCCTCCAAAACGGAGAAAAGAAGGGACACAAAAAGTAAGCCATGAATTAATGAAGACTCACCTGACCCCACGCCATCCAGCCTACCACGACGCCGTAGGCCCACCAGTCGACTTCGAGCCCATGCGCCCACCCAAGGAGCACCTCCGGCGCCTCCTCCCACTCCCGCTCGCCCTCGCCCTCGTCTCGCGAGGGCGCCTCCTGCTCCGCCGTCTCCAGTCCCAACCCGAGAAGCGCCACGTCCCCCGCAGGCAACATCACGCTGTCCCGACGCCCACCGTGCGGCACAGCGCCCGTCGTGGACTCAGGGTCGACGCAGCACTGGCCCCGCACCGCGTGGTCCAAGCCCGCGATGCGTACGTGCCCGTCGGGAAGCACGAGCACGTGTGCGGGGCTCAGCGCATGATGGACGATATCGAGCGCGTGCAGGGCTGCGAGGCCAGACGCCTGTGCGCCGTACGTACGAAATTCAGTCGGCTCTAGTGATGCAGATAGAGTGTAGCACGCACGATCTCCCGCGCCCACAGGCGCAGAACCGCCACGCTCCCGCTTCCTGCAGTCACAGGCCCGTGCGCCGCTATATGCGCTCGCAGCGTGGTGTACTCGTCCCTCAACCCGCGGCCCCCGTCCCCCTGCTCGCAACGAAGCGCGAAAACGACGTGGAGGAAGGGCCGGCGGCGTGCAGGGAGAGACGCAAGGAAATAGAGGACGTCACTGTCTGCGAGTCTCGCCCGGCTCTGTGTCTGTGACTGAGCCGTGGACGCCTCTTGGGATGGTCCCTCGGCCCGACTGAGTCTCTTTTCAACATTCGGTGAGTGAACTAGGGAGGTGGTGCGGACGGCACGGAAGGAGGTGAGCGATACGGGGCGTAAGTCCAGATCGGAACGACTGCGTCTATGAAGGTCTGGGTGTTTCGGCGTGATCACCATGACCTCCTACATGCACAAGGACCGTGAATACAAAATTTCCCGATCTCGACAGAACGAAAGAGACCCACGTCGACATCGTCGTCCTCCCACTCCGAGTCGACGTCCCTGATATCGCTCACCTGCTGCACGCACAAAAACAGACGTGAAGCGTCAGCGAACCCGCGGGCGGGGGCACGGACGAAAGCGGGGGGCAACGCACGTCGATGTAGAAGCTGATGTCGCGCACGATCTCCGCCGCGGCGCCGCGGATGTCGGGGCTGGAGCGCACGGTCATGGGCGGGCTCGCGAGGGCGAGGAGCGCCTGCGCGTGTTCCTGTGCGCGGGCAAAGCGCGCAGCGTCTTCATCGCGCGCAAGCCTGCGGTCGATTGCGGGCTCGGGCTCGAGGTCGTGTGCCCGCCCCGCCCCCCCGTCCGGCTCGGCGTCGAGCTCGAGAAACGTAGAGAACGACTCCTGCGCGCGCCCAAAACGGAACAGCCAGTCAGCACAGCGCACGAACCCAAAGTCAGCGAGCCCGGGGGTGGGGACGGGCGAGACGTACGGAGAAGGGCACGGTATCGAACGTGTCTGGGTCCAGGAGCGGGGTCGCGAGGTCGTACGGCGAAGGGTGCGGGTACGGGTGCGGGTACGGGTACGGGTACGGGTACGGGTACGGGTACGGGTACGTGTGGCGCTTCGCGTTAGGGCCCCAGGACGCGCTGGGTACGGCGACTCGGGCGGGGAGAGCAGCGCGTGGGCGGGCGGGGCGAGCGAGTGCCGGTGCGCGTGCGCGTGCGCGGGTGGGCGGGGATCCTGTTGCGGCGCTGCGTCGAGGCGAGGGTAGGAATCATGGGCGTGCGGGCCAGGCGCGCGGAGAGGGATGCGCGAGCGGCGCGCGGGCGCAGGCGCGAACGGCATGGCTCTGACGGGTCAGAGCCGTGCACACTAGTACTGCAATCGTCAGATATTCGCGGCGGGATCAGAGTCGCGCGCGGCGGTGATGGCGGCGGCGGCGGCGTGAACAAAAACAGAGAAAAAAGAAAAGACAAGAAAGAAAGAGCGGGCGAAAGAGAGAGAAAGAGAGACGGCGAGCGTCGAACGTTGAACTGCCCGTCCGAGCGTGGCCCGCCGTCGACGGTGACACTGGGGCCGCGGCTGCGCAGGTAGAGCACGCCCGATCCGTGGCGAGCCGCCGCCCAGCAGCGTCCCAGCGTCCCAGGACCCAGCCGCAGCGGCGGCATCAGCCGTCCCCGAGACGCCCCCCTGCGTCCGGATCGAGCACGGTCGCGCGAAAGAGGATCGAGGAGGGCCCGCAAGTGTCGTCGAAGCGACTCGGTGACATCGTCCCAGCGTCGCGCCCCTCCACGAAGCTCGCAAACTCTGTCCGTCTGTCACCCGTCAGCCAGTCCACGCACAGAAAAGGCTACATTCGGTCACCAACCCATCCAGCATTTCTCTCAATTTGGCAGCCGCAGAGAGGATGCACGCTCGTTGTCAATGTCACGATCAAACTTGGAGTTCCGCAATGCCTTCGGTCCGCGCGGCCCGCGTCCACACTTGACTTACCACTACAAAACAACCTCCGAGTCCCGACACTCCTAGACAACGTAGCAAGTCTATGATTCCATCTCGTCCCGGCAAAAGTACATCTTGTGAGTCGTAACAAAAAAAAACGTGAGCAATAGCAGATCCCATAATATACATTAGTACAAGATATCCCGGAGCATCGTCAACCGCCTGCTAGAGCCCACCTCCACTACCCAGCCTAGCATGTAGAAGCAAAAACAAAAACAAAAACAGAATAACATCGACTCACAGAAAGAGAAAAGATGTAATGGAGGCCCGAGATGGTATGGCTAGATCGACCCGCTACATCCTACAACAACATTAACGACAACAACAACAACAACAACAACAACAACAAGATCCCCACGTCCGTTCACATTCACACCACGTTCATAGATCCTCCGTCACCACGTCTCCGGCCTACAAGCAACGCAAACCACGCACGGCGCCGTCAGCACACCACAGGCCCGCGAGCGAGCAAGCAAGCAGGAAACGCCACGCACCCAAACGGCTTCCCCCCGGCCAGGATCTTGACGAGCGGCTGCCCCTTCTGGTCCGCCGTGTCCATGTACACCGTGTTCCCCCACCAGCTCTCGATCGTGTCCCGCCCGATCGAGCCCGAGCGCGGATACTGCAGGCTGCGTCCCCGCCGCGCGCGTTAGCTCAGATGGGTCCCCGCGTTGGGAGAGGCTAATACGCAGGCACGCACCAGAAAAACACCAGCAGCGTCCCGATTGCCGTCCCGCAATCAAGCGCCGCGGATAACACATCTACGCGCATCCAGGCAGGACCGTCAAATCAGCACAAGGTCAGACACCGATCAGGGACGCGGTCGGACGGCAGCGGCAGGGGACTCACAGTTGTATTTCGCCCACCAGCTAAAATGCCGCTTCCGCACGAGGTAGTTGAAGATGAACCCCGCGACCGCCCACGGGATGTAGTTCACCGCCGTCGCGGGCGGGATGAAGCTCGTGCCCGATAGGATCACCGGCACGCTGATCACGAGATGGCGGATGACAGGAGCGGCAAGTCAAGGTGAAAACGGCGAGATGGGAGAGGAGAGAGATCAGCGAACGTTCGAGGGAACGGTGCACACGAGCCGGGGCGCGACTCACTTGACGTAGCGGAAGAAGCTGCTCGGCCAGCGCTTGTTGATGAGCCATGCAAGCATCGGCGCGACGGCGCCGACGAGGAAGAACCATGTGAGCCCTGTCGCACACGCCGTCCAGGTCGTCTCAGCCCCATGCGACGAACGTCAAAGATCTATGTTTAGACAAAGCGACTGACCGCTGAAAAGCATAGAAATTCCGATCAGACCTCGCTGACACCATCGGATCAGGAAGGAAGGCGACACTCACTGATAAATCGGCCCCGCCGAGAACTGTCTCTCCGGTCCAACGGCGCCTACACAGACACCCCGTCGTCAACACCCCCGCGCAGATGCGATAAGCGAACGAGCAGGCAGACGCACCCCATACTATACTCGCGACAAAGAACGTCTCCGTGTTCGCACAGACGAACCTATCGCATCCAACCGTCAATGACCCTGTCTGAACATGACGCGAGACGGCTTCACTCACATGTCCTTCTGGTCCGGCGTGCAGATCCCGTCGATATGGCCTAGCATCCTACGTATGCAGTGACACACCGTCAGCGTAACGCCAACACGGAGCCCTGGACGGATAGAGAGAGAGAGAAAGTCAGACGAACCAATGCTGCACACCGAGCTGTACCGTGCCGGCAACAGCTGTGGCGATGATCTAGCGGATGGGCGAGCATGAGCAATCACCGGGGAGAATGCACGAGGTAGTGCTCACTTGACACCAGAACATCGTTCGTGGAGGAACCTTCATGTAATGCCCCAGCTTCACATCGGAGGTATACTGCAGCGCCTGCACCATCATCTACACAAACCTCATTAAAATCAGCACTCATATCCAAATCTGCGCGTCACGGGGAAACGCGGACACTCACGATGTACCCGTACGTCTTGAACAGCATCATGGCCAACGGCTTGCCGGGGAGCGCATAGCCGACAATGAGCTCAGTAATGACGTTCAGCCCGATCTGCTGGTTCGTGATCGCCTGGATCATGCCCAGCGGGATGATGTAGAACGCGGCGATGAGAAGCGCGAGGAAGAGCGCCCAGATCGGCATCTGCGTGGGCCAAACTTCGACCACGACCGCGCTCATGATGAACATGACCACTGTTGGGACGAGCGGAAAGCGGCGTAAGCATCAGGCGGGAGAGCGGATCAAGGAAAACACGCACCGAAGATGCACATGTACCACCACTCAGGGACTGTTGGTTCTTGCGATCAGCGCACAGGCCTGGTGCCACTTCTCAGGCGAACACACGTACCGGCTGTGTACCGCGCCATGAGTCTCGCGTGGACATCCGGCTGCTCATGCAGCGACCTCCGCGCCTGCGTCCATATTTGCTTCCGGAAGTACAATACCGAATGCACGAGCGTCGCCGTGATGCTCGCGAAGCTCATGCCGTATGCGATGGCAAACGTCATCCTACAAACGTGCGCGACCGCAAGCCCCGTCGGGAAGATTGGTCACGAAATGGGATCGCCAGAGCGAGCAGCACAAAGGACGCACGATAGGAAGAGCGGGCTGTAGCTTTTGTATCCTTCGACGTCGAGAGTCCCATCCGGCAGGAGGATGCGCGAAACGTTGTATTCATGACCCATGTTATCGAACGACAGCCGAGACATCATCCTGACCGTGGAGCATCAGCTCTCCCCATCGGACCGATGAAAAGCGGTATCACTCACGGCATATACGTCGCATACCACACGTTCAAGTACTGCGCAATGTCTCAGGAAAGGGCCAAGGGCCTATATGGAGTAACGCAGAACGCACGTAGAACACCGGTGTGATGATCCCTGAAAAGATCCAGGGTGGTCAGTAATCTCTGACAATCCATAATTTCAGCTTACTCACAGAAGAAAAAAACGAATCCGATCAGGACATTCGCTTCGGCCCACCCTGCACGCGCAGTATGTCAGCCTTCACGCACGACACGGTCGGTCAAATCGGCCAGGGACATACAAGGCGTGGCCAGCCTAGTACCGATGGACCATCTGTCAGCGTCATGACACGCAAGGGATCGAACAACGGGAGCAGACTTACGGACTGCTTATGTAGGCAATATTGTTCCAGTCGAACGTGAGGATGGACATGCCTGTCATGTTTATGGGGTTATACCCACCATAGCGAAACAGCGGAATGAACACTAACCGAGTCCAGAGCTGTAGCCGAACAGCTGGTTGATTTTCTGTAAACACGCGAAACATGCGCTTTAGTGGGGCCCACACAGCCTGAAGAAGTGTCGTGCTGACGACTGTAATAGAGCGATGAACACACGATGAGGTCATGTTCGTCTATGACTATCGACGGAAAAAGGAGACATACTGTTATTAGGTCTGATCCATGTCACCTACATACCCCGATCCGATGTCGAACAAAAGTCTTGTCAAGCACACCGACTCGGGTCATCAAGCATGCCACCACTCACCCAGGAGAACGTAGATAACGCCGTAAATAGATATCCAGGGAATATATCTGTACATATGGCCCAGAGCAACGTCTCGCGTCAGGGACATCGGTGGCGCCGGTACCCAACTAGGTCACTCACACCAAATCATAGCCGCACAAAAGCCGTAAAGGAAAAAGCGCTCGCGGCTCATGCCGTAGTGCTTGCCATATGCAGCGTATTGCTGCGAATGGAGGGTGTTGAAAAGGGCACACGAGACCAGATTCGATGGCCATACTGATTTGGGCAAGGGGATCGTGCACAGCGTCATTATCAGGAGCCAACTTGTAAGACAAGCTCAGCAACTTACTCATCGATGGTGGGGAAACCAGGAATCGCTTGACGATGCCGCCAAGGGAGAATCCGATCAGCTGCGTAGATATAACAAGCATCCATTGGTAAAGAAAAGACCAGTTCTGCCCATAGTAGACGCGCTGAACAGCCAACACGTCGGTCTGAATGAGCGCCGCCATCAGTAAGAAACCTAAGGGCAATGGGTCCGATTCGGCACGTACGGCGTAGGCGCTCGTCGACCCGACCGTAGCCATGATAGTAATCACGACGTGTTCTTTGAGAGTGAATGGGCCAGGATTGAGGGAGACGCCGAAGATTTTCACGGTTGGAAACAACCGAGCCCAGGCTTTGCCCAGGGGAAACGATAGCAGTTGTGCAACCAACTGAAAAGACGTGACCGTTAAGATCCCCGAAAGCAACGGGCACCAGGCGACAGAGGCGAGAGGATTCTGTATCAAAGACTCACCGAGCCGATCGTTATGCTCGGATATCGGAAGTTCATGAATTGGTTGAGTCCTGGGATGAGAATCGACCACAGAAGCCCGATGGTCCAGGCGCGGATGGTGTTGACGGGCATGCTCATGTCGTCAGTATTTGAGACGGCGGCGCGCACTTCGGGATAGGGCGACTCGTCCTCCCATTCTGTATGTCGCGACGCATCCGAACATGAGGGTGACCCGGAGCGCCGATGGTGTGTAGAAGAACACACACCTAGGCTGTCCTCCGAAGCAAAGTCGATGTTCGGGTCGTCAAACTCCGACTCTTTCTCGACCACATCCTCCACCTTCATCGCGCGTCAATCATCACCGCCAACACTCGCAAAACGGGGTACTCACCGCTACTCGATAAGGTGGGCGTCGATTGAGAGACGCTGCAGCCTCATACAAAGATAAAAGGCTCACCTTCCTCCGCGCCCTCGGTCCCCTTCCATTTCGACTGAAAGCTAGCGTCTCCCTCCTCAATCTCTCCCGGCTGCTGCTCCATGCTAAGCAGCTCTACAGAATTTTCGGCAATCGTCGGAGGTCGTGTGAAGTGGAGTCGTGGGGGATGTGCATGCAATGGCTGGTCGTCCGCAATTGGTGGGGTCGTGGTGGGTATCGCTGTGGTTGTGTGCGACGACGGGAGGGACGGGGGGGAGGACGACGGGGGGAGTGCGATAGGCGGATCCGGGAAGCGACGATATAAGAGAGCAGTCGGGGCGGGAATCACGCCTAAGCGCGCTCATTTCATCAGGCACTCGTCAGGGACACTTCTCCATAAAAATGGCTCTCTCTCTCTCTCTCGCCCCGTCGTCCGCTCCCCGTCTCCATCAACCCCGTCAGACGAATGCTGTCCGTCGACGTCGTCTAGCAGCACCGCCTGGCAGTCAGAGTCAGGATCACGACGGGAGCTGCAGCGCGACAAGTTGATGCGAGTCTCCAAATCCATTCCACGCTGGTTTCCGGTTTGCCAAGGAAATTGCCTCATGCAGCCTATATCATCCGAAAAGTCGCGCAACAGCGAGATACTAGACTGATACTAGCCTGATACGTCTCTGCTCCCGAAGCCCAACTCTCACAAACTCCCGAATCCTCACAGCAGAGGACGTTTCTCTCAGACATGATTGAGATTGCATATTTTCAAAGACATTGATGGTGAGTGCATGATTTCCTGATTGGGTGCTTTCGCTGCAACCTCGCCAACCGCTCGGCCAGTTGGCGCGCACAGCATCTCCCACAAAGTGGACAGCGAGGCGCTCTGTGCCCGCGACTTCCACATGCGATTCGCCTCGGTGTGCAGATGTGGATGTAGAATAATACAGTGGGTGCTCGCGTATGCAAACTCTGCGGACCCGCGCGTTTACCGCAAGCATTCGACGGACTTTGCCAGCAAAGCCCCAGAATGCTGACGCGCCCTCCGGCCGCGACGACTGACGAACAAGATGCAATCAACAACTCCATCGCTTGAGATCTGCACGTGTGGATTCTGAAGATGTAACACGATGATAACCGGCCCAAAAAGAAAATCGTCGGCCAGCCACAGATGAGCGCCTCGTCCACAGGTTCTTTTCGAACCGAAGAGTTCTCAGAGTCGAAAAGACTCTCGGCCGAACGGCCCCTTCTCCTTCATCCCCCGCCAGATGTCCTCCAGAGCCTCGACCGTCATAGTATTCCCCTCAGACGTCCCAAACGTCGCGCGAGCAGCTTCTGAGGATCCACACCACAAAAGTCTAAATTCTACCAAGTGAGCAGTCTTCTCATCAAAAGCATGAACTGTGCTCACATTCTAGCCCCACGACAGCACCTTTGCACATACTCCTGTGTGAGAGTACGGCGACATCATATCCCCCTGCGTCAGCCTCTATCAGCTAACAGTCTGTGGCGGCCTACTGATGATAGCTGGCCGTGGTCTAGCAGACCTCACAGAGCGCCTTCATCTGCCGTGGGTACTGACGCGTGATGGAGGCGCGACTAGGTGCGGAGATAACCAGCCCAAACGAGTCTTTATAGACCGCCATCCTCATTACCGAGGTGATCTCCGGCAATGCGCCCATCTTATGAAAAGGATTTTGCAAAAACCGTCACACAATTTCTAGTCACCCTCGAGCCAAGATCCAATTGGCTCCCAAGAACAAACCTGTATATCAATGGGGAAAAACACTGGAGAATATGCGGCTCGCGCAATCCCTGCAGAAACGGGGGAAACTTCGTGATGTCGACCCAAGCTTCGGGGAGCTGTGCAACTGCGGACTTCGAGATGATGGACTGTGGACGCGTGTCATTGAAGTCAGTGTTGCGCCTGTAACCCCAAATCTGACTGACCCTTCGAAAACATCTCGAAAAAAAATGGTGCACAGTGCATAGCCCTGATTTTCCAATCACGCCGCTCCAACAGCGTTTTACAGCGTTTTACGGCTTCCCGTATCCTTCCGCACTTGCCTACTTTCTTCACGACATAAAATCAAACCCCTGGCTCGTATGCACGGTATGCGCTGGTACGAGACAATATGCTACGAGGCTACATACTAGCGGGTTCCAGCTATCAATATACATCGTCTGTTATCATCAATATCCAGAAATCACAATTTCACAAGCGATAAGATGTGCTCAGGTGCCTGCATATATCTGCCCTGGTTTCACAGCGCCGCCGAGTTCGACAGGACCGCCCAGTCTCGACCCCTCCTGTCCAAGAGCGCCTAACCCGTTCTGTCTCTTTCTGTCACCAGACAAAACAAAGCCAATCGGACCGATAAGGGGCACGTATGGAGCTCCGGGGTACTTTGATTGACCATGTACGCACGCATGCTCACGAACAGTTTCAGTCATCATTTACGCTCACAACTCAATTCAGAAACGCGACTGTCTCCCCGCCGCAGTTCGCAACCCATGTTTCCTGTGTTTGCCACCCGATCTGTACGTGTTATAGCTTATAAGTATGACAAGACACAAAGGCGACGACTGATGAGGCGCCTGTGCAAGTAATAAACCAACTAGCCCTGTTGAGTGCATCCAAACCAGGACCCTAGACGTTACTCACGCTACCTAACACCACGGAGGCTCCTGGAGTCCTTCTCTCGGAAGCAGGAGCGTGCCAACTTAGCGTTGATAGATGGCTAGGGGCTGGGCGGAGACTCGCAGCCATCGATGATGCTTAGTCCTCCCCGAGCGAGCCTGCGTGTAAGTAAGTGGCTGTCATTTCCCAAATTGAGGGGCTGAAACGCTGACCGTGATCAGTTATGCACGCTAGTGATCGACCGCGAACCTTCTTCGGTGTCTTGAACGAGTGTCCCAGACGCGTTCAATAGAATGTCATATATGCATGCAGTCCAGAGACGAACCTTGCGTCGAATGCGAAGCGGACATCATTCCGCTCTCCGGCACTGGTATCATCATCGAAATCGGCTTGTGTCGGTCGCTTTTGACGACTCGCACACAATCTCGACCGACGAGAATGGCTCGCAGGTGCGATTCGACCTGCGATTGGTGAGCTAAAAATCGACCGCTATCGGTCGAGTCGGAGCGCGCCTCCTTCGTGCTCTTATATCAATGCGCCCACACAAAGAATTTCTGGACGCACGGGAAGCACGCAAGCAGCGCATTGCGCCCGAGAAGCTCTTCTACTCCATCGACGTCACGTCGTCGGCACGACCGTGGTTTCACCGACGTGGCCCCTCCGTCAACATTGATAGCGCACGTCGAACCCGTCCACGTCCACGTCCAGAACTAGAGTCGAGATCGTGGCGATTCGTCCACCGCCGATCTGATAACCCTCGCCGGCATCCGTTCATTGAAAGCATACGCCGCAATGGAATCAGACAGCGGCAGAATTCGAAGCGTCCACACGCCTTCAACACTCGAAGGAGCATAGTTCACGATGCTGTGTGACGCCGTGCCTTGCCGACCGATATAAGTGTACTGCTATCCCAAGGACCGCGCTCTCGAAGCCTGGACGTCCCGAAACGACCCTCATTACGATTATGGACCTACAGTAGACAAGAACGTGCTCCGCAAGCCTAGACGGGTATATATAGACGAACGACAGCCACCGAAAACTAAACTAGACAACAAGCATACAACAAATTATGCAGACGAAGCGATAACACATACTTAGACAAACGAAGTTAACGCAGAGCGCACCAATCAGATCAGATCAAAGCGCAGAGTCGAACCCAGTAGTACATAAACAGAACAAAGACGTAATCGCGGAGAGCAGCGCGACGGAGATCGAAGCGAAAAGTATCGTAAATCAGGAAGGTATGCAAGAACGGGGTTTTCGTCAGTCGTCATATCAATTTCGTCGAGCGATCGTCCAATCGCGTCACGGTGGGCGCCGCCTATCGGCCTGGAACACACGCGAAAAGGCCTGCGGTCATGGACAACCAGAGCGGTCGAATCGCGTTGAAGCCCACACACACCACACCACATCAGAAGAGCACCAACCTTCCCACCGTCATGCTCGTGTTCATCACGTCTTTCCCCAGTAAGCCCGGGCCCGGTAGCTTCCCCTTCCAGCCCGAAGGATGATAGGGATTCATTGGAGAATTCTGTTCGTACGAGTCACGCTCTTCCCACGCGTCTTCGTCGCGGAAGGGGAATACTGGTCCGAGCGGGACGGGGCACGCGACGGGATACGGCGAGAGGTTGAAGCGCTTCAGACTGGGTGGGACCCATTGGACGGGCGAGGGCGCGCGGCGGCGGCGCTTGGTCGACCTGCCTGGCGAGCCGGACGATGACGGCGAGCCGACCGAGCCGACCGAGCCGCCGGCTGCCTCGATGGTGGAAGTGCGCACGCGTGTGCGGGAAGAGGGGGACTCGTGCTGCCGCGCGAGAGGGGACGCGACTGCAGCCGGTGCGGGGGAGACGGAGGCATTTGGCGGGGACGCGGAAGCATCTGGCGGCGCGGATGCAGATGCGGATGCCGGGGGGTTGGCATTCGCGTCGGGGCCTCGACCGCCGTTGATGAGTCTGAGGACGCATCTGCGGATGTGCCGATTCAGGTTGGAGGGGACGCCGAATCGCCGCCCACAAGTATCACAGGCGTAGGCTGGGGATCGCGCTCGCGTTCAGGGTCCGATGACTGAGATGACGCAGACTCGACAAGACGAACCTTTCTCGCCTGTGTGGACCAACATGTGCTGTGATTTCGAAGGCAAAGTCAGTTGTGAATTTGGCGCGGAGGGGACTAGGGCGAGGATCGGCACCTTTTTCAAAGTGCTTGGGCGATCGAAGCTCTTATGACACATCCAGCAAGCATGTCGCTTATGTCGGACGCGCTGGGACGTCTGAGCCTCGCCTTCTCCTGGATTGTCGTCAAACGGGGCAGAAGGAGGGGGGGGGGGTGGAGGTGGAGTGGGAGGTGGTGGGAGGTGGTGCTGGGGCGGGATGGCCATTGTAGAAGGGAGAGTGAGAGTGGGGTTG
Organism: Heterobasidion parviporum; assembly: GCA_002994785.1. Classification (NCBI taxonomy): domain Eukaryota; kingdom Fungi; phylum Basidiomycota; class Agaricomycetes; order Russulales; family Bondarzewiaceae; genus Heterobasidion; species Heterobasidion parviporum. The sequence continues at coordinate 3,042,557 of PDUQ01000001.1, read as the reverse complement.
GGATGGAGAGGAGGCAAGGGATTGTGGGATGGATTATAATGGATCGCGGTGGGAAGGGTAGCGAGTTGCGGCGACCAATACGATACGGAGGGGAGGCTGCCTTGTGAATAGGACGCGTGATCGTAGCGCTCGATGGAGAGGGAGGATCCCTGTGCGAAGCGGGGCTCGTGGAGGAGGGGGTCCTGTGGATAGCCCCTGTGCGTCGAGGGCGCGTGGTAAGAAGGGTGGAGGTAGTGAGAGTCGGCCATGGACACCACGGAGGACGAGGCTTGCGATAATTAGGAAATAATGGGAGGCGGGCGGGCTCAGGGCTTATATATATATTAACGCAGCGTTCAGCACAGATTGGCACAGATGGCCCGTTGCGATCGATCCCACACCGGAGATCTCGCTGACTTGAATTCCTCTTCGAGGTCAACGAATCGGCTACAATATCCCCTTTCCCAGGCTCGACCCTCCCTCTCTCTTCCATTGCGTCGTCGCCCTCGTCTCTGTATGGCCAAATGAGCAGCGATCCGGGCCCTCCCCACCCGCCGCCCCCTTGACCGCTCCTCCGGCTGCTCTCTCTCTCTCTCTCTCTCTTTAATACCAATCCCCTGCACAACACGTCCCTTTCAGCACCGCCTCAGCTCGATGGCACACTTCCACCCCTCGCTGCGTGTCCCGATTGGCTCCCAATTATCGGCAGTCACAAGGCCAACACGCGCCCGGCTCCATGCACACGTTCCGATCCAATCACGTCACACATTTATATGCCTTGTGCAGACTCAGCGTTTTCTCCTTCCCGACATCGTCCGACATCCTGTCCTATCGCGTATTACCTTGCCTTTAGCGCGCGAATGACGTGTCGCGCTGCTCGCACACAACACACACATCCCTTCAGACTCAGTGCGAGTGACGGTCTGTTGCAGTTCAGAGTCCTCTGCGACTTATGCGGGCACATGAGACAGCGAGCCATCATCTGTCAAGGTCCACAAAAACTCAGCAGAGCGTCCCGAAACGGCAAAAGAATGCACCGTTCCACCGCCAGCGGCCGGCTCGACGTGCACAGCATGCGAGCCGGAATGATTCTTTCATTTACTCTCAGTCCCTTCATGCCTGCGCCATCAGCTTGGTGGCGTTTACCCAATAGCGAGCACCCATCAGCATGAGATTCAATACTTCAGCCCATGTATCTCGCCTTCTTCGCCGCGAATGGCAGCCGCCTCGGTGCAGCTGATCCCGCACACTCGACACGCTCCAAGAAGACAGCGGGGAAGTGCGGCAAGAAGTGTCCCGCATCTCATCGCATCAAACGCCTGTGGCGGCTGGCCTTGATGTCCTTAGATGAGAAGATCTGGTGCCCAGACAAATTGCAAAAAGCCAAATTCAAGAAGCACCCAACCTCGGGACGGCTAGAGGCAACCCCACATCTCAATTCCTGTCAAACTGCGCTGAAACACGAGCGAGAGCCCAGCTGCTGAACGTGCGACCAAGAAGTCGTCGACGGCCTGTATGTAGTCCGCAGTTTGAATGAGCGAAGACGAGACAATAGAATGCTTAGCCAGTAGTGAGCACAGAGCTCCCGAGCTCGGTGGATGAAACAGCGGCATGTCAATGGCTTCCATTCCTGTTGCCCTTCTGGCGACGAGTGCCGGCGGTCTTGTGAGAGACCGCCCGAGACAATTCTGATTGATAGGCTGAGAGAAGATCGTTCAGACCTTTCCTCCATATCTGTCAAACAGCTATCAGCGTGCGTGCGAACGATGCGGGGGACAGACAAGAATAGTGGCAAGTATTTGAAATGGCGCGCGCACAGCGGCGTTGTTTGTGCGTTGTTATTTTCAGAAGCTCTAGCCAAACAAGAAACAAACACCGCTCCTCCTCCGACTCTGCGCGTCGAAAAGAGCGATTACCTCAGCCGTGGTTTCGTCAAGTCGAGTATGCCGGTAACAGCAGCGCAAAAGACGGCTATTGAGGGGGTCCTCAAAGCCATCACTGGGCTCACCAGCTCGAAGAAAAAGCGACAGCTCGCGGAAATGTTCTTGGAGCTGGTGAGTCGAGAGTCCTGGGCGGACTACTATGAGGTGCGTCGCGCCGCCAGTCCTATCGCGTACCCACGATCATAGAGCGCATTGTCGAAGGTCATCCCGGAACCGAGATCCCTCAACGGCATCTCTGAAAAGTTGAGGGCGAACAAATACAAGGATGCGTTGCAGGTGTACGAGGACCTGACGCTTGTGTTCCTCAACGCGCTCTACTACAATGAGCCGACTAGTCAGATCGCCAAGGACGCACAAACGCTCAAGGTGAGTGGTTGAAGCACAAGATCCTCATTAAACCTTGCATGGCCGAATTCCGTATATAGACTTTGTTGGCCACGGAGTGGAGGCAGCACAGCGTCCTGCCCGCACCGCCAGAATCACCTCCACAATCGTCTGCACAGAAACAGCACGCGGACACTGAATCATCTGCAGCACCAGCACCTCCCGCAGTGGCAGCTGTAGCCGAACCTGCAACCGCAGTCGCACCTACGCCATCTCCGGTGACAGTCCCCACACCTGCCACACTTACGCCTGCCCCTGCGCCCCCTACAGCTACAACCCCTGCCCCTGTAGCGGTGCTACCAAAGCCCGCCTTGACTAAGTCCCCTCAGCGGCCCTTGACCCCTGACATCGAAATAGATGTGGGAGGGACGCCCGAGCCAGAGAGTATGGGTGTCGGCGAGCCGATGGCGCGTGATGTAGATGGGGATGCGATCGTGCAGCAATTGGAGCGCGGTTTGCCACGCTGGGAAGGGCTGGCGGACATTGCTTGGATGGCACATGGTACTGTTGATCGGTGGTTGGAGGTCGTGTTGGCGATCAAAAGCCACAAGGATATCATGTGAGACGTGCTCTCTGCACTCTGATCGCCCAGAAGTTGACCCTGCGTGGTAGAGGCAATCGATTGTCCGTTGCCTTGGAAGCCGTTCCGGAGGAGTCGACGATTCCCTATCTTTCGTACAATGTGAGTTTTACCATCTCCTTGTTCGTGTGATCTTCTGACTTCGTAGGACAGTTTCCTCTTTCGCTGAAACTCATCGAGGTATGTCCCCGAGGATCCCTTACACGAGTTATGTGATACCAGAGCGAGTTGATGCGCCCTTTAGACTCGTGCTCGCAGTAAAGGTTACGACTCGGCCAAGGCCTTCGATAGAGAGATGATACAGCTGTTCGAAAAGGCTCGCAGATGGCATGAGCCAGGCTCCGAAGCCTACGGACGGGTCCTTCTTCTCCAGGTAAGCACACGTCTTCCCACAACATGCCGCTTCCTAACCCAGACGTCTCAGCGCCTGTATCAAGCAATCACGTCGCCAAATCCCCCCGCAGGGCCTCCATATACATCCGCCACGAACTTCGCTTCCCTTCCTGCCGGCCCGGGCACTGCTCGGCCTCTGCACTCCTCTGACTCCGAGAAGCAGCCCGGCGTGACGACATTCCGGGTCTCAACAAAGGACAAGACGTTCGTAGACGAGGTCCAATACAAGGGCTGGACCATCAGACTTGCCGATTGGCTACATCTGAGCAACCCAGACGACCCCGCTAAGCCAATTATAGCTCAAGTGTTCAAGTGTTACGTTTCAGATGAGCCGTCAGTTTATATCACACTCGATGGCATACTGTCACGCTAAACGTCTGCGTCGACCGCAGTTCAAAACGGGGCCAGCCGGGCGTGTCAGTTTGCTGGTATTACAGGCCGGAACAGACCTTCCACCCCGCGCACCGTCAATTCTGGGAAGGCGAGGTCTTCAAGACCAGTATGCAACCCCTATCTGCCTTCTCCCCTGATCCTCCCTCAGCTCACCTGCCCCTTCTCTCCGTCTTCTCCAGGCCACTTCGCTGATCACCCAGTCGAGGACGTCATCGAGAAAATTGCCTGCCAGTTCACCGCCCGGCATATTCGTGGACGGCCGCGCCCGCCGTATTGGTATCTGGGCTGGCCCTTATACGTGTGTGACTCGCGGTACAACGACCGCGAACGCATCTTCGTCAAGATCAAGAACTGGAACTCTTGCGTGCCCGAGGAAGTGCGCAAGTCGACGGAATTCATGCCCATATACCCGTTTGAGCGCCCCGTCCACCCGCGTCTGTTCGCCAGCCCGTTTTTGCAGGCCAAAGTCAAGGGCCCCGGAGGCATCGGCGACTCCGTGGAGAAGACAGAGGGCGAAAAGGTGGAGGGTGGTGGGACCGGGCGCAAGCGCTCGAAAAAAAGCCATCCGTCTGCGACTGACATCTCTGGCCCGAGCAAAGGCCTGTATGTTGGGATTCCAGGGACCACTATCACCCCTGCGACTCCAGCCATGGGATCGCTTGGAGGCTACTCTTCCTACGCCGGTCAATACGGCCTTCCTTTACAAGGGCAGCGGGCGCAGAGCACACAACCTCGGCCAACGGAAGACAGGTCGATTGTCACCGCTGCTGGTGGGCTTGCCGCCCTGGGCAACTCTATCACGATAGAAAAGCTGCCTCCGGAGACCGGTACGTCCAGTCCTCATTTGGGCATCTAAGCTTTCGATAAATTGACTGAGGGGCACATAGCGAGACACTTCGATCGCGACCCGGAGACGAACGAAGTGCTCTGGTTCTCTGCACCCCCCATCAACGTCGCACATCAACGTGCGCCGACTTACAGCTTGAAGTACCTGCACTGGCTCGCCACAAAACGGAAGCGATCAGCACAGGGTGCTAACGCAACGGACGATGGCCATGAGGGCGGGCCTGCGCAGAAGAAGCAGCGAGCTCGTCCCACAGTGTCCGAGTCAATAAATGCGCTTTGGGCTGATCTTCAGCTGGACGCGGGCAGTTGATCTACGCAAGAGGTAATGGAAGTCTTAACCTTTGCTAATGACTCCACTCGACGTAACTTATTCGCAGATGCTTGTCATGTACCTTACCTTTCGCGCTGTCTCGTCCCGATGTGCTTAATATATACCACCTGTTGTATACCGCGTTCGGGTTTTGACAGAGCCAGCAACAGGTAAGTCGTCTTGGTCGTCGGTGATTCGCACTGTTCTAAGACCGGTGGTCCCACGGCGGTTCGATTGCTACCTTAGGACGCGGACGCCCGAGCGTGTCCGTGCTAACAAAAGTGAGTCCAGGTCTGAAAGCTTCGCCATCTTGTTCGCTGAATAATCGATTCATGCAGATATCTTATGTGATGTGTGCGCGTGCAATTCGACACAAGGGCCGCTGCCAGCTTTCAGAACATGAGCCACTTCCTGTTCCTGCCGGCTCCCAAATCTCAGATGCCCCACAGACTGTCAATGTCTTTCCTTTTTCTCGAGAACAGCGACGGACACCACATGGACCAGAAGAGTAACGAGCAAACTCCCGAGTTGCCGACACACCCGACCATCGACCCTCCTTATTTCGCAAGGTTCCGTCTACAGGGTCGAAGCTGGATTTTATGACAAGATGAGCTGAATGCATTCGCCCTTCTCAACATTTCATGGCCCTTCTATTTAATAAACTCGGAGTTCACGCCCAAATATGCTGTGACATTGTACAGTCTGGAAGTCGACTTTCTCCATGTATCAGATGATCGTCTCCACGGTCGCTATGCCGAAGTACAAAAGCGGTAGACTCTCATGTTCCACGTCAAGTCGATGTCAAGTTGATCATGACAATCTTCCCGAAAGCGTTCACAGAGTCTTAACGGGTCACCACAATTGTATTGTACTTTCACAAAAGTCACCACTGCCGCTGTCATTCGCCTCGTTGTTTGCCTTCAAGATCGATGACTACGGGATCTTCGATGCATACATCTGACACCATGACCATCAATTGGGGAAATTCATTTTTGGCAGCCCACGACCGGGTCACGGCGCGCACTTGACGGGAATAATGAACCCATACAGACAGCCTGAGATCGCCTTCTTGCCTCAATCTCCGGCATTAAAGCCCACACACACGAAGTCGAAGCAATGCTTGGTGGAGAAGTTGATTCACCCAATCCATCAGTTATTAAACTATCCATGGTAGTATGAGATTGCTTATTTGACACGATTTTATTTCTGTGATATGATACTCTAGACGGAGATAGTGTCCCAACGCTCTCTGCGAGGAGAGTCCGAGAAAAAAATGCATTATATTCAGGGTCCGCACCTGCCTTGCGCTGTTTCACTTTGTGAGTTTATTGAAGAACTTGCTACCCGCTGCAAGAAAAATCAGTTCACGAGCGGTAAGGCAAGACGAGGTGGAGGAAAAAACGGACTCTTTGTGATTCCCTCAAATCCTCTCTCGACCTGCCGTCTTCGCTCTTGTCCCGCAAACCTATCGACGGCGCCCCATGCGAGGTTCAGGGGACCTGCAGGTTGTGCTGGGGCAGTGGGGTAGGCAGTCGGCCGCGGCGGGGGTTGCGCACTATGTGGACCTATAGCCAGAAAGGTGTAAATGAAGCAGTAAATTGTGACATATGTGAAAGCTCACGGGGAGGCATTGAGGGTGGAGGCGATGGAGTAGGAAATGCGCCGTGATTAGGTAGATGCGGTTGAGTGTAACCATAATTCAATCCAGAGTCTCCATAGCCACTCCTACCGGCATCATAGCTGGGATTAAAGCCATAGCCACTTCCAGCAGGTGATATATCAGCCTGTGGAAACTGTATCTCGGCCCCAAAACCACCGGGTATATTGGAGGCTGACCCGGGGAAACTGTACGTGCTTTGATCCGGGTATGGCTGTTGATGCGGGTAGGTCGACTGGGGACGTGGAGCCTGTGATGCTCCGCCCCACTCGGGGGGTGGCCAGACGGGTTGCTGACGGGACCATGCGCCGTCGTTGGGCGGTAGCTCGGGGATAGGTATAGAAGGGCCGGCAGAGTGTTCATGGTGCGGGGGACGAGATGGAGGAAGGGGCGGAGGGCCGGCGATAGACGATGGACGAGATGATTGATGAACAGGCGGGGGACCAGCAGGATTAATACGAGGTGGAGGGATTGGAGGTGGGGAGAAGCTCTGTAGGGACAAGTCGTCTGCCAGGTTTGAGACGGGATCGACGGCTTGAGGACGGGAATTGCGCGGCAAGGCAGGAGGGCCTGCAGGTCGAGTGGCGAGCAGCGGAACAGGGCGTCCAGTCGGGATCGACTGCGTCCCCGAGTCTGCTTCTATGCTGTACGGCGGAGGTGGGAGCTCGTCGCCCTCTTTGGTCTGCTCGACGCTTACCAGCCATTGCTCATACGTCTGTCCATTACCTGCTCCCTGCCCCGAGCCCAAGCCTGAGCCCGAACCCGAGGCAACGCCAGAGCCAGAGGGTGGACCGAGCTCGTACTTAGGTCTCGTGCCCCACCAGTCTCTCAGCTCCTTCTCTGGAAAGTCCTCCACGATCTCCCTCTGGCCCTTGAACCCTTCAGCTGCCATCCCAGCAACGCGCATGTACCAGTCGCTCGGAAGATCGTAGCCATCCTCGTCAAGTGCCATTAGTCGAAACCTTCCTTCCTCATCGTGCGGAAGCTGCCTCTTGTGGGAGACAACAGGAATGAAATTGGTCCCTTCGTCGTACTCATCCCACATCGCCCCATACACGATTTTGGCGCCGTAACGTCGCGCATTGTAGAGTTGCCGCCATAGAAATCGACCTCCTTGCCTCGGCGCACCGTTGAATGCCCATTTACCTTGGGACATATTGATCGCCTAAGACAGGTATGTATTCAGCCACGAGAAAGGACCCGCTTCCTGCTGATCAACTCACCGATCCACCTGGATGCACGACTGGCACATAATCCACATGCCTTCCCTTTTGCTTCTCCCAGTTCTCGATGAACTCTACATCTCCTTTGATTCGATCTTCAGCAAACCCATCCGCGCTTTGTTGATCGGAATATCTTCCGATTGTCCACGGCGAGATGGCATCAAAAGACTCCATCCATGTCGGCACAAACTCAGGATTCCGGTCAGCGTCGGACTGAGACGACCGCCAATGCGCAGGTGTGCCAGCCATTATGTAGGCACCTCCTGGCGTCGTGCTGCGCAGGTAATCCGTAACGGCTCGTAATTGTTCAGGTGTGTGATTGCTGTCAGCGAACCCAAAGCCTGTAGTAGCGATGATATGAGCTCTAAGTAGGAGTAAAAGCTGAAAGACTCCCTACCCCAAATTGCTATGACTGGTTTCCCATTCTCTCGTAGATAATTAGGACTATCCAGCACGCGCTGATCATAGAGAAGGTGATCCCAGTCTTCTTCTATAATTTTCTGGACTCTGTCGGGTTGGACACCGGCAACGTCATACCTTCAGGAATGTTAGCATGCAACCCGAAAGGCCTCGAAGGCTTGGTATGACAATACATAGACAGGTTCCACGACTCTGAAAGGACAATCAGACTCACATTATGGCAAAGACTCGTCCTTCCTTCTCCGCAGATTCCTTGACGCGATCCCCAACTTCATCTCTGATCTTCCGAATCCCTTCGTTGCCTTGTTCCATGTCGCACTGGCCAACAAAGCGTTGCAAAAACGCGCCATCTATTCCGTTCTGCGCCATCCAGTGGAAATGCCTATAGTAGAAATTAGAGATGACATACTGGGTTTGACAAGATGTAGAACAATACCTTTGCACAGTCTTCGGGTGTCGGGACGAGAACAGGAAAGCTTGGTTTCCATTGGCGTGTGTAAAGCCGGGCGCAGGGTATAGCTCGGACGGGGAATACTCCGATGTATCAGGCCACAGATCGACATTGATATTCCCTCCGTCGGGCACAGGGTACGTGAACCAGTGCAGCCAGCCGTGGTGGCCTGCAAAGAGGGATGAGTATTTCCGATGCGAATAATTGAGCCGCCACTCACCGGGACCGACAGGCTCGCCATCGCCGTGGCAGGTGAACCTGAAAGCAAGAGGTCAATTGAACTTCTGAAATACTTGAAAGAAATGGAACTCACCATCCTTGATACCCGACAAGAAACTTGTTCTGAATTGTCGAAGGATCTGCTCTACGGAGATTCGGGTCACGCACACCCTTTAATGACGAGCTCTGGTACATACCTCACGATATTGGTGTCCGTCGATAGAGCGGGCGGCATAGGAGTCTTGTGAGTGGTGATGAACGTTGCACGCGTTTGTGATGGTGATGGGCGCTAAGACAAACCCTTGGACGAGGGGCTGTGGCCTGAACTCATGACGATTTATAAATAACTCTGTGCTTTCCTTTTCCGGTGGCTGTGAAATGACAGAAGCTGGAGCTGAAGCTGAAGGAACGTGATGAGGCGCGTACTAGAGGGAAGTTGTTTAACATATTGAATACAAACCTGAGGTAGTTGCGAGCAACTGCGAGTACTATGACGAATTCTCACAAGAAGCAAACATGTTCGGTAACTGTCGGTAACCAGAGGTGACAATTACTCCAAATTTGCTAGTGCTAAAAAATCAAAGCTCTTCAAATCCACTGTTATCACTCCCACTGAAGGCTCCTAATCTATCTTCGCTTCAGACGTAGGCAGCGGCAGCAGCGCCGAGAGAAACCGCAGAAGGACGGAGTTTGCCGAACAGGGTGCCTTCCTGTAGCTTCCTGTCTCTCTCTTGCCGGGGGTCTTGCTGACGACCATGGAGGCCATCGCAGACGACCTTGCTAAATACCTCGTTCATCGTCTCGAACAGTGAGCGCAGATGGTATCCATACTTTGCCCATGTCCAAGCAGCTAACTCAAATTTCTCCCGATGGTGGCGCAGTATATCTCTCGATGCACGGCTCCTCGTTGGAATTGCGGGCATCCCTGCTTCTGGGAAGTCCACGCTCGCCGAGCTAGTCACTGAGAAAATAAATGCCTTGCTCGAACATTCCGTCACTGCTGAACAGCATAGTATCAGTGGTGGCGAATCTTCACCTGACAACGACGGTCCTTCTTCGAGTATTCCTACGCTCAGCGCGATCCTTGTAGGGCTCGATGGATGGCACCTTACTCGAGCTCAACTCGATACATTCCCTGATCCCAAGCTTGCGCACGATAGACGTGGAACTCACTGGACATTTGACGGCCCGGCCTATGTGTCATTTGTTAAATCACTCCGTCGTCCTCTCAGTGAATTTACATCTTCTACATCAGTGATCACCGCACCTTCCTTTGATCATGCCCTGAAGGATCCGACACCTCATGCCGTCAGCATCCTTTCACAGCACAGAATCATTCTCATAGAAGGATTGTACACATTTCTATCTATCGCCCCGTGGGCGGAGGCTGGGATGTTGCTTGACGAACGCTGGTACATTCAGTTGGATGCCGAAGAGGCTTCTAGGAGGCTCGTCAAGAGGCATGTGTCAACAGGAGTTGCGAAGGATATGGAGGAGGCCCTGTGGAGATCGGAACAGAATGACATGCCAAGTACGTCTGGGCATAGATCTTGTCTCATCACACCTTCCCATGATGATAACCTTCGGATCTTTTACAGATGGTAGATTTCTGATAGCAAACATGCTCGAGCCTTCCAGGGTAATACAAAGCATAGATGATGCTGTTTTTGCATCTCCACAGTGAAATATATCTCGCTCTCCTGACAGATCTCGAGATGATCTCGCCATCATGCGATCGAGACGCTTTCATTGTCTATCCCGACAATTTAGCGTATGTATACCCCTGAAGCTTGGATCCCTGATATTGAGGGACGCTGGCCTTCTGCTGTTTGCTTTCTGCGTACGCGGCCGGCCCGACGTGTCCTAGTGACCAACGAAGTCCCTGGTTTGTTCTTTTTTTGCATCCGCCCCTCTACTGGCGTAGTGCTCTGACCATGTAGTGAACTTTCGGCAACATACTCGTGGCATCTATGCAAGTGCTTCTGTGGTAGGCGCCGGCTTGGCCTTCTTTCACCTTCGTAACTTCGCATTTACTCCGCCAAATCAGTGAACTCCCGGCGCGTATGACAATTCACACCTTGGACCACATGTGCCCCTCGGACCGCCAAGGTTGTTGTCACCAGTACTTAAGCGGAGTGCTCGAGATTTCAATATCTTCTGCCAACCCGTGCTGCCGAACAAGGTAAATGCACTTTCTCATCTCCATTCTCGCGTTTCTTCCGCTCTCGGGATTTGCGCTCTCCCCGCCCTCTTCGCGCACCTCTCCACCCTCTGGTGCAAAGATCGTGCGAGTCAATACTACCACTTCGGGGGAATATGCGACTCTTGCGGCGGCGGTAGCCGCGCTGCCCTCGGACTCGTCCTCCCAGATCATTTTCATTTATCCTGGAACGTACAATGGGCAGGTCAATATCCAGCGCTTGGGGCCAGTCACGGTGCGCGTTGCTTAGACATGTTGTTGATGGTAATTAGACTGAACTCCTTTCTTCTGTCACATGCATAGCTTCTGGGCTATACGACAGACCCAGGTAACTACTCTGCGAACCAAGTCAATTTGGTCGCCTCGGTTCCAGCCTCTACTGCGGGGTCCAATGATGCATCCGGTACCTTGCGCATCCACACAAACGGGGTCAAGATATATAACATCAACATTCGGAATAACTTCGGCCAAGGATCTCAAGCGATTGCTCTGAGTCAGTACGGCAATCAAGTCGGCGTGTACGCATGTGGGCTGTATGGGTTCCAAGACACGCTGCTCGCGAATCAGGGGACGCAGGTGTACCTACAGAGTTATATTGAGGGAGCAACCGATTTTATTTTCGGGAGACTTGGTTGGTTGAAGTGGCATCAAGCTCGCGCGTTCTCGACTGACAGTTGGTCCTCGTCGGTTTACGATAGGTCAGGCGTATTTTGAGGGAAACACTATTGGCGTGAAGAGCAACGGCTGGGTCACTGCGTCAGGAAGAGAAGCCGACAATGTGGCCATATGTGCGTCTCTGTGACCTTCGTTCTGGGTTCACCTCTGTGTAACGAAACGTGCCTTGGTAGACATCTTCGACCGCAACAATATCATCCTTGCCCCCAACCCCGGCTCGACGAGCGCGATTTATCTGGGCCGCCCATGGGGAGGTACGCCGATTATCTATCGCGCATTCTCTCTTTCTAACTCTTCTCGTTCACAGATTATGCTCGCGTGATCTTCAAAAATACCTTCGTCACGGCGCCGCTCAACAAGGGCATATGGTCCATCTGGAACACAGGCGACGAGCGAACAGACAACGTTCTTTTCGCTGATTACAACACGACCGGTCCTGGTGTCCCGAGTGGCGCCTCGCGGCCAAGTTTCGTGACAGTGTTCAACGCAAGCCAGGCATCGGCCTACAATATATCCACTGCAGTGGGAAGCTCCTCATGGGTAGACGCAGATTATTTGTTTTGAGGCAGGTGAAAAACATACTCTAGCCTTCGGGCAAACTGTTCACGATCGAAGGAAGAGAAGGTGGCTCCGACCTCTCTACGAAACATTGTCAATCACATACTAAAGACCGACATTCCCTTTTCGTCATAGGGGCAAAATTCCAATCTTGATATGATGTTGTTAGTTATACATGCATGTGTGTCCGGCTTCATAATCACTACAAATTGTCGAGGCCCGAGGTTATACCTGGTTCTACCAGGTAGATGGTCTACAGATGTCAACGTATGAAGTCAGGCCAAGCAACGTACACGCTGCTTGAGTGCTTACCCGAAGGTTTGTCCAGGCGCGAGCGGCCGTACTGGTGTCCCGAGGTTGTCTGCACCAGTGAACGGGACTGTATTGCCCCACCAGCTCTGGATGTTGGTCAACCCAATCTACAAGATACCAGGTGGTCAGTTCTAGTTCGTCACGATCTGCAGCACCAGAAGGAAACTTACCGTCCCGTTCTTGGGGAATTCGAGACTGTAAGACGTCAGAACAACAGAAACAGACAAAAAAGTATGAGTCCATGACGCACGTGAAAAATATCACGAGGATGGATATGGCGAGGCCGGAATCCAATGCCGCAGATAACACGTCTGTTGCGACTAGGTGAGCCTACGTTCCCGAAAGCTATGAGCAGTGCTTACAGTTGTACTGCGTCCACCAAGAGAAATGGCGCCTGCGACGGAATATAATTGAGAGTCACGTTCGCGAAGCCGATGCGTGAGCGCGAGTCGCTACTTACTTCCTAATGACATATTGGAATATGAATCCAACGATACTACAAACCGTCTGTCAGACTTGGGGTTCGTATAGATGCTAGAGCTGCTCACGCCCAAGGCACGTAGTTGATCGCAGTGGCAGGGGGGATTAGGCCAGTGCCGTTGAAGATCACTGGGCTGGTGAGGTGAATGTTTCTGATGAGCCAGGGCATAGGTGGAGGAGACATGGTTGCTTACAAGCTGTGAAACAGAAGTTGAGCACCTTCAAGCGATGATTGTATCGGTACACTTACTTGATATATTTAAGAATACTATTGGGCCACTTCTTTGTGAGGGCCCACGGGATAGCTGGCGCGATGGCGCCGACCAGGAAGAAATACAAGAGCGCTATTTGATGACATGAGATATCAATCCCATCGACAACGCACCCTTCAACTCACGACTACAAGGGGATCAGTCAGGCAACCGTCTGAACAAAAGCAGAAAACACTTACTAGTAGGTCTGGCCCTTGGAGAATTGAAGGGCTGGACCAATGACACCTGGTATAGATAGATCCTGTCAGATCTTGTGCGGGTGTGGTCGAATAAAATATGTTACCCCATATAATGGACGCTGTTCCAAACACCTCAGTGCTCGGGCAGATAAATCTGGCTCGACCGCATGAGACTCTATCAGGATCCGAAGCAATGCACAACCGCACCCATCCTTTTGCTCCGGTGAACACATATCTCTTCAACCACAAGCACGAGTCAGTGTTCCGAAGCCTACAGACACCAACGGTGCAAAGGATATCTCACGGGATATTAGTGAACATCCATGCCTGGACACCCAGTTGGACGGTGCCAGCAATCACTGTCGCGACCACTTGAGACCAGAACATAGGCTTGGGCGCGATCTTCATGTAGTGACCAAGCTTGAAATCTGAGGCAAAAGTCAAGGCTTGCGCCATTGTCTGTCCGAACGAGGTCAGCATGGTTCAGCCTGCTAAGGAACACGAAGGATATACGATGTATCCCCACGTCTTGAACATCATCATGGCGATGGGACGGCCAGGGAGAGCGTAGCTTTGCCAAATAAAAATCAGTGATAGAAGATCCCTCAAACAGTCGACTATGGACACACCCGATGATCAGCTCGGTAATGACGCTACAGAGATTGCATGAACCGAAGTCAGACTCAAAACATGCCGACCATAACGCTGGAACGCTCACTTCAACCCAATTTGCTGGTTTGTGATGGCCTGAATCATACCGACCGGAATCACGTAGGTAAACGCTACAAACAGGCCTTGGTCAATGACCTCGGAGTTGCTTCATGGACATAGGACATACCGATAACGAGGGCAAGCACGAAGGCCCAGACTGGCATCTGAGTGGGCCATGCCTCGATACTAATAATACCAAAGACGAACATGGACAGAAAGACGATAAGATACCACCATTCAGGGACTGTCCCAGCCCACGGGCACAGGTCAACGAGGCTCCTGGGAACGAAGGAAGGCGCGTACCTTGAGGATATCGCGACATGAGTCGAGCGTGGACATCGGGCTGTTCGCTGAGCGAGCGACGCGATTGCACCCAGATCTGCTTCCGGAAGTAGAGCAAGGCGTGCATGAGAGTTGCTGAGTTGAGATTGGTCAGAGAGGGGAAAAAGAATCAAAGCACAGGACAAACCAGTGATGGAGGCGAACGAAAGCCTTCATAATCAGATGCTTCAGTGTTGCGATATTCGCCGAAGCAACGAATACCTCTTACCCATATGACATGGCAAATGTCGTGCTGGAACCACGGACACCAATAAGCTTGCAATCCGCGCGCAAAGAGCAGTAGCGGTACTGACGAGAGGAACAGAGGGCTATACGCATGGTAGGCCTCAAGGTTGATCGTAGAGTCAGCGTTCAGAATACGCGAGACGTTGTATGTGTTCAACTGATTATCGTATGATGTTCGTGAAGAGATCCTATGTGGAATAGAGTATGAGTTTACTTGCGCTTCCACTGAAGCTTGTGCAGGCTACTCACGGCATGAAGGCGCTGAACCACGTGTTCGTAAACTGCGGGAAATTCAGTAGGAATACCCATGGAAAGTGGTGGAAGTGGATCACGGACGTAGATAATAGGCGTGATAATCCCTGATGATTTCAACTGAGATGATACAAAGCCTTGAAGTCAAAAATGACTCACAGAAGAACAAGATGAAACCGCCGAATATGTTGGCTTCAGCCCACCCTATATGAGACGGGTAAGCGTCGTCGTATCACGCCTGCAGCAAATAAAATATACATGGCGTCGCAAGAGGAGATCCGATGTAGCTGCAATGATGTCGTGAGGTTTCATAAATCATAAACCGACAGCTCAACGCACGCGATCTGACTCCAATCAAACGTGACGACCGACATGCCCTAGAAAAACCCGGTCAATCTTAAAAACAAATATACCATATCGATGTGGCGTCATTGAGCCGTACCAAGCCATGGACGTATCTTCGGGGGCAAGATCAACGACGAATTTCCTCTTCGATCTGGAAAAATAATCACTCACCCAAACAACTGAGAGATAGCTGCACCGCAGGGAGATTGTGAGAGTGCGTAAAAAGATTCATGGAAATCGCGTACTGGTATCTTCTGGTCGAATCCAGGTGACCCAGGAAAAGAACGACAGCGCCTGGACTAGATATCGACGGCATCATGAGCGCGTGCAAAACAATCAAGGAGTGACGTGTTTTACAGAGGTACCCAGGGATAAAATCTGGCAGGAACCGTATTCTTTTAAAAATAATCAAGATGATGGATAGCTTCAGACTTACACCAGGAAAACGACGCAAGGAAGCCGAACACGAAGAACCTCTCACGGCTGATGCCTCCACGATTTCCGATACCCGCATACTGCTGCGAATGCAGCGTATTGAAGAGCGCGCAGCTGACCAGATTCGCGGGCCAGATCATGGACGGTGGAGAGACAAGGAACCTCCTCGCGATTCCTCCGATGGAGAACCCAATCAGCTGAGTGGACATCACCACCATCCACTGGTCTAATGGCGAGGACATGAGGTCTGGATGACATCACTGGGGAGACAGAAAAACGCACAGATGAAGTTGTATTGCTGGCTATAATAAACTCGCTGAACGGCTATAATATCTGTCTGAGATCGCCAATCGCCAATGAGGGATTCGTTGTCATTATTTCAGATAAGAGTATTCCTGATTGAACGCTCACCGCATACGCAGATCCAGAGCCAACGGATGCCATGATCTATCAACAATATAGACAACCCAAACCTCGCTATCGCAGTGAAAGCACTATACCCACCGTGATAAGGACGTGCTCCTTCACCGAGAAAGGCCCCGGATTGAGCGACGTCCCAAAGATGCGCCACGCGGGAACATACGCGGCCCACGCGCGACCGATGGGGAAACTCAACAGCTGTGCCACGATACCGCCAATGTTCACGGACGGGAACCGGAAGAAGAAGAACTGGTTCAGGCCAGGGATGAGGATCGCCCAGGCGAGACCGAGGACCCAGGTGCGCAGCGTCGACACGGGCATGGTCGGGTCGTCCGTGTTGGCGACGGCGGACCGCACCTCGGGGTACGGCGATTCGTCGTCGAGATCGACGAGGTGGGCCTTGTCGAGGTTCGGGTCGTCGAATATGCCGCCTGACATCTCCTGCGCAACATCGTCAACGAGATCATTGTATAATAATCACGCTATCTGGTACTGACCTCGACGAACATCGCCGCTATGTAGACACACCGTGTTCAAAGCCCGTCAAACCCGAACACAGGAGCAAAACTCACTGTCAACGGCGTCCAAGCCGAGTTCTGCCTCTTTCTCATTGCGGAGCGATGGGCTCTCTTTGCGCTCGGGTTCAATAGACACTGGTGAGTCGGCCATGGTGGATGGACGAAACGCTAGCAGCGTATCCAAACCCACCCCACCTTCCTATTCGACTTTAAATGACGCAGGAAGCTCGTCTGCGGAGTGTGGAACTCCCCGTCGGACTGAACCGCTTCAGCATCCATCCGTGCCTAGACAGAAGGACGCCCGTGGACGGCTCCAATGTGCAGTTTCCGAGAATGAACCTTGCGCGCACACGAGAGAGGAGTGAAACGATGGCTGGATATAGAACATCGATGGACGCCGCTCATGTGAAGGCAAGGCCTGTCTATGAATGACCGAATGGGCATCCATTCGCATGTTCCCAAGCGTATTCCGAGACGGTGGATGGCAGCCTAGACGGAGGGGAGGAGATGAGCGACAAGAACAGCATGTATCAAGTGGTGTGGTATGAAATACACCTACTATCTGTATCGGCGGATTGCGTGGGTTGAAAGAGCAAACACACAGACTGCGCCAAGTGTGCTATAGAAAGCGCGGCATCCTAGAGAAACAGCGCATTGAATGAGTTTGTAAGAACAGATAAATTCATCATCTGTTCTGCTGATGACGATGGCCTGCGCCATGGACGTAGGCGGCAACCGTGGTTCGTTCATTCGGTACTGCTCAGCTCAGCTATGGTCTCGATTGAGGTCAAGCTCGACGCTGTGAAGAAAAGAAAAGCTCAGAGGGAAAAGAGTTATCATTTGCTGTGCGAGCACCGATATCGACATTGAGTTCCACGCGTGGATTGCGCGTATCAGACCCGCAGTGAGGTCACTGGCACAAGACCCTCGCGCAGAGCGACAGCCTCGGTGACGGTTCCGCGTGCCACGACGGTGCTCGCGAACGGAGACGCGCCGGGAGACGGAGGAAAACAGAAATAACACGCTCACGTGAGCGACGTGTCCCAGAGGCGGTTCCCACGCGCGTGGGTCTGCTCTGCATCTCTGCGGCCGCTGCTCAGTTCCTGCTGAGACACTCCCTCTCCCCGTTCTCTTCTTATCGCGTCCGACGCTATTCCAGGCGAAGCTCCGCGCGGAAAACAAAATTCCTTTCTCAGCTCCTGTCGATCTCAAACAGCCCTCCGCCATCTGTCTGCTCGAAATCTGCACCACCCCTGCAGGGCCCTCACTCAGATCGCGCTCTTCGAACCATGTCTCCCTCGCTGCGCTTGGCTCCCGTATCTCTCCCGTACAGACGTCTCGTCATGCTCGCTCTCTCTGTCCTCTTCGCTATCTTTCTGTTCCTAAGTACGACAGCGTGGTCTTCGCCGTCCGACTTGGCTCTCGCACGCCACCCCTGGCACACGAGCACCCAGCTCGACGCACCTGGTGCCCCGGATCCTCCGCCCGCCCACGACAAGGCAGCAAATCCCGCGCTATCGCCCGCTATCTCCGATCCTGGCGTGGAGCCCGACCGCTCTGGGGCGCTAGGCGTCATGTCGCGCATCTATGTCGTCTCTCTTCCCCACCGCGCAGACAGGCGGGTGCAGATGGACCAGCTGGAGCGCGCGCTCGGCCTGAACTGGACCTACGTCGACGCCGTCGACGCGGACGACCCGCTTATCGCGAACGTCATGGACCAGGTACGCACCCTGCGCAACAACGTCGTCCTCAGCGCCGTCCCCTCCCTGGACGAGATCAGCCGCCCCGTCACGCCCATCAAGCCCACCTTCAGCTGGCCCGAGGACATCGACTCGCGGGCCAATTCGGACGCCGACCTGGAACCCGCCGGCTCTGACATCTGGACGCTCCCTGCTGTCTTCGGGCATCTCGAGCCCCATTTCCCCGGCAAAACGCTCGACCGATTCTCGCCCCCGCAACGCCTCCAAGATTCGATCCGCCGACCGCCCTACCCGCCCCCGGACCTCGCCTGCACCGCGGACAACGACCTGCTCGCGCCCCTCGCGCCAGAGCACCCCGCGCACATGCTGCTCACGCCCGCCCGGATCGCATGCTGGCACTCGCACCTCCAAGTCATCCGCACGATCGCGAACGGCAACGACGATGGCCCCGCGCTCGTCCTCGAGGACGATATCGACATGGAATGGGACACCCAAGCCCGCCTCGTCGCCCTCTGGAGCGCGCTCCCCGCCGCCTGGGACATCGTCTACCTAGGTGACCGTCCATCCCATCCGCGCTCCCATCTCCGCTCCTCGCGCATACACGCTCACCGGGGGGTGGGGGTCGACAGGACACTGCTGGTCGGACGAAACCCAGCTCCCCGCCCTCCGCCGGGGCGCCTCCGCCTCCCTGCACCCCTCCGCCGCGCCAAAGTGCACGCACGCGTACGCGCTCTCGCGCCGCGGCGCGCGGCGCGCGCTGCTCCACCTGCGGCACCCGCCGTTCGCGTACTCGCGCGCGATCGACCAGGCGCTCGCGTGGCTCGTGCGCAGCGGCCGGCTGCGCGCGTTCAGCGTCGTGCCGCCGGTCGTCGTCCAGCGCAAGGACTCGAGCAGCGACGTCATGCCCGGCCGCGGGAGCGAGTGGCGGCAGGGGCTGGACAATGGGGTCCTGGACTCGATGAGGAGGCGGGGGGCAGAAAGCCGCGAGGAGCAGTAGCGGCCCGCGCGCAGCGCTTTTGTGTGTAGATACTACTGGACATTATGTTACATTCCGCACTACGGCGTGGCGTGCAAGAGTACATGAGGGGTTGTCAGAAGCCCGAGAGAGGGAGCGTACAGAAATTGCGAAAGCGGGGTATACGAGCAAAGCGGGAGGTATATAGCGCGCAGCGAGCAAAGCTGGCTCTTAGCCGCCGTTCGTCGGCGGCGGGGCAATCTTCCTCTCCGCGGTGACTGTTACGAGGCAAACGGAGATCAGCTGCCCGAAGGCGCGTGTCGGGCAGGGCAAAGGAGACGAGCGAGCACGTACCCCACGGTCTGCGGTCCATCGGGCACTGCTGCTTCGACGCCGGCGTCCCGATCCACTTGAGCAGACAGTGCATATGAAAGACGTGGCTGCACTCGCCCCAGACTGCAACACCCACCCACCCGCGCGCGCGCGAACACAAGCAAACAGACAGACGAAGAGCGGGTCAGCATCGAGGCACGCGCGCGCGGGGGGCGCGGAGAAGGGCGGCACTCACTGAGCGGACAGTCGTCGCCGGGGACCTTGCACGACGGACAGCAGCCCTCGAACGGCACGCGGCAGATCCCGCACACGTCCTCCTCCTCCGCTGTGTCCTCCGCCTTGCCCGTGTCCCACTGCCACTGCGCGATCGCGTGCCACCGCCGGACGTGTACCTTCATGCCTGTGTGTGTGTGCGGGTGCGCGGATGCGTGGGTGCGATGATTAGCTCTGGTTCGTGCGTATGTCTCTCGCGGGTGGGCGCGTTCCTCTGTCGACGCGATGTGATTGCTGTCTGTTCTGCTTCGAGTCGTCAAGTCCTCAGATGGCCCCTCTTGCGATTCCAATCCCAACTGTATCTCCTGTTCTGTCGTCGTGCGTGTATCAATATAGGTCTCTCTGGGCAATAGCGAGCGAGCGAGGAGGGCAGGTGGGCGGGAGGGATGGAGGTGGAGTCACGCGTCACGGGACAAGGCTCGTTGAGCGAGACGCGTCGAGCTGTTTACGCGTGTGTACGCGTACTGCCAGCAACTGCCCCGCCCCGCCCCGCCCCGCCCCGCCCCGCCCCGCCCAGGCCCGCCCCAGTTCTCCTCGGAGGCCCCTCGAGGAAGCCCTCGAAGATCCGTCCGGCTCTCACGCCCTCCCCCTCCCAGCCTCTCCCAAAAAAAACCCAGTTCCCTTTTGCGAAGGCATGAATGTATGAAGCTGAAGCTCGAAGAGCACTCATTCTCCCCTTTATCGATACGTGTACAGTAGACAAATACAACTATAGTAGTAGCGGCAGCAGCGGCGGCGGCAGCAGCGCAGGGCAGCCCCGAACCGAACCAAACTTCCAAGTCCCTTGTATTCGATCCATCACCCGACCCGCCCGGCGCCGCCGACCGACGGCGACGCGCGCGTCCAATTCTCTCGTTCCGTCCGTCCGTCCGCTCGTTCGTCCGGCCAGCCGACCGACCGACTTCCCTCTGCCCCGACCGACGACCGACGCCCCCCCGCTGCCGGGCCTTCGTTCTCGTTCTAGACCTCTGGCATGCTAATAGATAGACACCGCGTCGCGCACGACGGCGATGAACGCCAAAACGGACGGACAGGCAGACAGACAGACAGACATGTAAACAAACATAAACGGAAACCCACAAACAGAGGCACGGAGACAGAAACACAGAAACACAAGCGCAAGCAGAAAAAGAAAGAAAGAAAGACAAGTGTCAGTGCGGACGTGAAAAAGAGCTAGTAGAAAAAAGGAGCTGCGGGCGTCAACGTATTACAGTGTGAGACGGACGGACGAGAACGAGTCCCGAGCGACGATACCGGGAATAGACCCGCGCGACATGGGGCATACAAATCGAAGCAACAAACCAACAAAACAAAAACCGTAAAGAAAAAAGAAGAGCGTCACATCAGCATTCGACGGAGCACAACGCGTCGCGATTTCGTACAACATATACATAGGTTCGATGTAAATATGGGAGCAGCCAGGACTAGTGAAAAAAAAGAGAAGGCGAATAAAGCGTGACAAGCACAGCACGAACGGACAGCGGACAGCGAGCGGCAGGCAACCAAGACAGCATGTCTACGCAAGGCAAGGCGAGGCGACGAGGCGAGGGAGAAGGAGGGAGGGGTCGTCATAGGCTGTATGTTGAGACGGCCGCAATTAGTGGGGCACTTTGGCGGCGGTGGGTGTGGTGGCGCCGCGGAGGCGGGGAGTGGCGGCGGTGCGAAGGCGGGGTGTAGCGAGTGGCGAGAAGCGGCGAGAGTGAAAGAAATAGAGACCAAATGGCAGAAAACAGACGGAAAAAAAACGCGGCGCGCTCGGACGGTCGAACCAGTCGCGTCTGACCGCGTGCACGCGCCCGTTCGCGCGCGTCGCGTAACGTGCAGTCTTTATTGCTGGTCGTACGCGGGGCCCTGCAGCGACGCCATCCAGATGCGCGTCTTGTACAGCCTGCGCGCACCGGTCAGCGGACGCGAGACGCAGACACAGACACAGACACAGCGGACGAGGGGGAGAGAGCGCGCACCGGAACAGCTCCCGCACCAACTCCCGAAAATCGATCCTCTTCTCCGCCACGAAGTAAAACGTCAGCTTGCGCCGGTCCCTGCGCACCACCGCGCCATCACACGCACGGGATCGATCAGCAACGCGTCCCGGCAGGCAACACGCGCGCGCACGCACGCACGCACGCACGCAGGCGGGGGCGACTCACCACTGGTACTCCGCGTCGATGACCTCCATCGGCAGCTTCTTCTGGCGCACCTTCGTCTGGCACAGCTGCAGCGCCTTCATCTCGTCCTGGATCTTCGCCGCCAGCAGCCTGCGCGCGCCGCCGCCAAGCGAGCGGAAGCCCCGAACAAAACGCAACAGCAACGATCCGTCAGCGCCGGCGTAGAAAGAGAGAGAGAAGGGGAGGAACGCACTGCGTGTCCTGCGGCTGCGCCTTGCCATATATCATCTTCGGATTGATCTCCTTCTTCCCCGCCCCGCCCCCCACACCCCCGCAGTCCCCCCAGGACTCAACGGCGCCCCTCCCTCCCCCCCTCCTCCTCCTGCGCTGCCAAACCCCGCCCGCGCAGCCTGCTCCCGCTGAAACGCCTCCACCTGCGCGAGCGTGATCGTGTCGTTCACCACCGTCCCCAGGTCCTTCCCGCGGTCCGCCTCGACGATCACCAGGTCCCCCGCGCGCACGTCCAGCCCCGCCTCCGTCGCGTAGAACAGGTCCGTCCGCCCCGCCTTGAACTCCACGATGTACAGCGCGCACGACGCCGGCACCGCGTGCAGCGGCACGCCCTTGCCCAGCTCGTGCGCGTACGCCCCCGGCCCCGCGCCCGCGTCAGAGGGCCGCCGCTGGATCGGCGACGAGAACATGCCCTGCTGCTGCTGCTGATGCTGATGCTGCTGGTGCATCCCCCGCCCCCCGCCCGGCGAGATCGGCGACGCGAGCGCCGCGCGCGCGTACCCCGACACGGGGCCCTCGCTCAGCGCCTGCTGCGACAGGTACTGGATGCCCTGGCCCGGAATAAACCGCGCCGTCAAGTTCCCGTCGCCGGCGTACTCCGCATACTCGCGCTGCCCGCGCGACGGGCTGCTGCCCTGGTCGCTCGGGGACCCGCGCGCGTGCTGCTGCCGCGACGAGAACCCGCCCGCGCCGCCGCCCGGAATAGAGAGGTTGAGCGGCGAATACAGCCCCGCGCCCGCGCGCTCGGGCGCCGACGGCGGGCTGCGCGACAGCGGCGCGTAGATCGGGAGCGACGACGGCTGGCTCGGGGGCACGACGGACGCGCCCGGGCCGAGGCCGGCGCCGTCCTTCGCGCCCAGGCCGAGCAGCCCCAGGTCGTCCGCGAGGTCCTCGTCCGTGAGCAGCAGCCCCCCGCCGCCGCCGGCGCGCGCGTGGCCGTACGCCGCCTGCGCGAACGGGCGCGCGGGCTCCTCGGGGCTGTCGATGCCCGGCGCGTGGAAGCCGACGATGCCGCGCCGCGGCTGGACGACGCTGACGCTGTGGCGGCGGCTCGTCGTGCCGCTCCCGCCGCCGCCGTTCTCGTCGCGCGGCGGGTTCATGCCCGCCCAGAGCTCGCGGAACGCAGAGCCGTCGTCGAGCAGGATCTGGCCGACGTCGCGCACGAAGGGGCTCATGTTGGAGATGTCGATGCTGGAGTAGCCGTTGCCGCCGCCCGCGCCGTAGCCGTTGCCACTGCCGCCGCCGCCGCCGCCGACGGGGATGGGGCCGGACGGGGACGAGGAAAAGGTGTTGGAGGGGGAGCGGGCGAGGGTGCCGAGGGAGCCGTAGCGGCTGCTGCCCGGGGGCTTGAGGTCGGCGTAGCGGGGGCCGCCGGGGATGGCGAGGGGGTTGGACGCGAGACCGCTCTCGGCCCAGCTGCCCAGGCCAGAAGAGGCGTAAATCTGGCTGCCGATGGGCGCGGGCCGGGTGGTGGCGAGGGACTGGGAGCGGCTGCGGGTGAGGTCCGCGGCGTATGAGCGGCCGCGGGCGGGGAGGGAGGGGGGGAGGTAGCGCTCGTCGTAGGTGTCGGACATGGCCTCGGACTCGTCGTCCTCGAAGGTGGAGGCGAAGGTGCGGGACTCGCGGAGGGCGGAGAGGCTGCCCTGGAGGGAGGTGGCGGAGAAGGAGGAGCTGCGGGTGGGGACGGACTGGGGCAGGCCTTGGAAGGCGCCGGGGCTGAGGGTGGAGGGGAAGCGTTGCTGCTGCTGCTGCTGCTGCTGTTGCTGGGCCAGCCACGGGGAGCCCGAGCTGCGGCCGAGGCTGGGAGAGTGGGCCTGCGGGGAGGAGAGGAAGGGCTGGTGGGAGGAGGAGCGCGGGGGCTGGCTGGTGGCTCTCTCACGGAGAGAGGCGGGGCCGGAGGGGTCGGAGGACTGGGCAGAGACGAAGCGATTCCTGCGATCGGCGTCATCGGACGGCTGGCGGCGCAGGGCGTCGGACTGGGGCATCATCGCGGGGTCGGGGACGAGGGGACGAGGCGGGTGAGGGTTGCGGACCGTGGCCAGGGCTGGGGGTGGAGCAGGGGGTGGGGTAGGTGGGGAGGGAGGTGGGGAGGACGGGGGTGAGGGTGGGGGTGGGGGGCGGAGCGGAGGAGCGGCCAAGAACGAGTCACGGCTCTTATTTTTGTGGTGAATTGGGAGAGTGTGTATAATCTAGACGGTGATTAGCAGGAGACGGGCGGAGGCGGTCGCGATGGGGTAGCGGGGGGGGCGGGGGGAAAGGAACGCACAGAATACAGATGGAGGAGTTCGTGAGTGGTCGTGTACTGTGTTTTGTGGCTGTGTGGGGACTTGCACGGACGATAGCACGGGGGAGGGTCTAAAACTGCAGAGTCTAGAGGACGGAGGGAGCGAAGCTGGGACGGTCGTCTATGGGGAGGAGAAGAGAGGACGCGGGGGTGGAGGCCATCCCAGCCGGCGCTTGCCCCCACGGCCAGCTGATCTCCCCTGAGCGCCTCTCCACCGGCTCATCTCCCTCGCCCCTTTCCGTGGCCCCGATCAACCCCCGACGCCCCCGCTCGACGCACAACATGCATAACTGCTAGCCACTACGCGACCTTCATTCACGGATTCATGACCGACGTACACGACCGCCCATCCCGCCCCCGCCCCGCCCGCCGCGCGCCAGGGCCCAGCCCCGGCGGCGCCGTCGCGCAAAACACCGAACGCTCCCACCGCAGCTTCCCTCCCGTCCCCACCCCACCGCATGACGCCCCCGCGTCACGGGGCCCGACGGTGCTTGTAAACCCGCGACCTTTCCTCGCGCCCCTTCATACATCCATACACTCCCTCGGTCCGACCCCGCGCGCGCGCGAATAGCCACGTACGTACGTACGTACGTGCACGCACGCGCGCGCGTCCCCAGGTGCAGAACCGATCGCGAGCTTCGCGCTTCCCATCCACCGCGCGCTAATCGAGACCCAGCGCCGCGCCGCAAGCGAATGAATACCGCACCCCCGCTCTATCGTACAGACAGACACGCGACGCATCTACTGACTCACACGTCGAACACCACCTCCATCGCCCGAAACGCCGTGTTCCCCGGCCACACCTTCACCGGCACCTCGCACTCCACCGTCTCCACCCGCACCGCCCGCCACCCCTCCTCCCCCGCGCCCAAATCCACCTCCCCGTCGCCCTCACCGTCACCCTCCCCATCTCCTTCCCCGTCCCCGTCTTCACCCACATCCGACCCCTCGTCCCCGTCGTGAAACCCGCCCTCCGACGGCCCCAGGAACGTAGACGCAAAAAACGCCGCCCACGACGTCCGCCCCGCCTCGCTCGCTCCCACCTTCGCCTTTGCCCCGGCCCCTCCCCCGTCGCCGCCGGAGGCTCCGGATGCTCCAGCGGCGCGATCCCCCGCGTCGGCACCCACGAGCTGCCCCACTCCCCGCGCGGCCCGTCCCTCACGAGCTGCTTCACCCGCGCGCCCTCGATCCCCGCGCGCGCCTCGGGCGCAGCCACCGCCACCAGCAGGCACAGCCGCACCTTCCACTCCAGCCCGCCCCGCCCGCTCGCGCCCTCAGGCCCAGGCGCCGCGCTCCCGCTCGCGGGGTCGCCGAGCGTCAGTGCAAACGCGGGCGACGCGTCGGGCGGGATGTCGAGCGCGAACGTCGTCCGCAGCGCGCTCGCGACGAACGCCGCGTGGTGCTCCGCGTGCACCCGCCGCAGGTGCCGCGCGTCCGACGCGCTCGACAGCCCCGCGGGCAGCGCCTCGTGCGCCTCGAGCGCCGCCGACAGCTGCAACAAACCGTGTCCCCAAATAGCCAGTCAGTCAGCCAAACACTCACTCACTCGACCTCCGCGTCCGCGTCCGCGTCGCGCTACGCCACGAGGAAGCCCCACGCGAGCACGCACACGAGCACGCACACGAGCACGCACCTTGAGCACCCGCGCGCGCCCCGCGCGCTCGTTCAGCTCCACGACGCCCAGCACCGTCTCCCCGAGCCGGTACGCCGCCTTGGTGAACGTCAGCACCGCGACCCTCACCCCGTCCTTGTTCACGTCGTACGACACCTTCTTCGGCACCCGCGTCAGCACCTCCACCGCCTCCCGGCACCCCCGCAGCGTCGCGCCCTCCTCGCGCTCGCGCTCCTGCTCGGGCCCGGCGCCGTCGCCGCCGAGCGCAGGGAGCCCCGCGTGCGACGACGACGACGACGGCAGCGGCGGCAGGGAAGACGCGCCCGGCGTCGAGTGCAGGAGCCGCAGCGCGTACTCGCGCAGGTCCGCGATGGACCCCTTCGCGCGCGCGTCCGGAGCTGCGCCACGCCCTCGTCAGCACCGCCCCACCAGAGCCCAATAAACCTCACGACCCACATTGAAAATCCGGCGCCCCCGCCTCCCCGCCCAAGGGGGCCTCCACCACCTTCGCCTGCGGCCGCTCGCCCGCCGGCGCCGCGAACCGCATGAGATCGTACGGCACCTGCGGCGCGTCCACTGCACACACGCGCGCGATCGGTCAGTCAGCCCCGCGGTCGTGACGCCACGCGACGAGAGGAGAGGCGGCGCACCAGAGACGTGGTTGTACACCCTGATGGGCACCTTCATGACCCTGCTGTTGCTGCTCGCCCCGCTCGCCGGCGTGCCCTGCCCGCCCGCACCCGCGCGACACGTCCCGACCGACAGCTGGTACGCGAACTTGACCGTGCGGCCCTTATACGTCGGCGGCAAGTGCGCCGGCAGCCCGACGCTGTACGTATCTGCGACACGCCGCCGTCGTCAGCGCGCGCAACGGCAACGGAAACGGTGACTGTGAACGCGGGGCGCACTCACAGCTGCGCGACTCGCCCGGCGCGAGCGTCAGGTCGACCGCCAGCATCGCAGGCGGCACCTCGAACACCGGCACGGGCGTCTCCGGGTCCCACTCCTCCGTCTGCGGCACCCCGAGCCCCAGCCCGACCGCCCCGACGCCGACGCCGACCCCTCCCGCACCGCCCATTCCCAGCGCGTACGTCGACGTGCGCGCCCTGTGGCCCGGGCGGAACCCACTGCCGCCGCCGCCCGACGTCGGCGACGCCGAGGCAGGGGCGGAGGTGGGCGCGAGCGCGGGCGACGCGAACGCGGGCGAGAGGAACGAGAAGAGGCTCGCGGAGAGCGACGCACTGCGCGCGTGCGGCGGTCTCCGCGCGCGGCCGTGCTGCTGCGAGTGCGCGCCGCCGGGGGGCGACGCGTCGGCGCCCTGGAGCGAGGACGTGATGTCCATGCTGCCGCCGCCGATGGGCGCGCGGCGGACGACGCGCGAGCGGAGGGCCATGAGCGCGGGGCGCGCGCGGCGAGGGGCGGGGGCGCGAGGGTCGCGGTGCCGATGAGCTGCGCGTAGGCGTACAGGACGAGCTCGCTGTGCGGCGGGGAGAAGGCCGTGCGCGCGGCGGGCGCGGTCGGCGGGGGGTCGAGGGTGGCATTGGCGGGTTTGGTGGTGGTGGGTAGGGCGGGGTTGGGGAGCGCGGGGGCGGGCCGTGGCCGAGGCCGAGGTGGGAGGGCGCGCGGGGGCGGTGGTGGGCGCGCGGGGCGGGTAGGAGTGGGGTTCGAAGGGCGTGGTTTTGTGCGCGGTGGCGAGGGGGAGAAGGGCGGCGGGGAGGGGAGACGACGGTGGGGTGGGCGGGATGAGGACGGGGGTGGGCGTGATCGGGGAGTTGGTCTCGGTGATGGTGTCGAGGGACACGGAGAAGGACGAGACGGAGGCGCTCTTGGGGATCGGGGGCTGCTGCTGCTGGGGGTCCGGGTCGGCGGGGAGAGGGATCTGGGCGTCGAGCACGGAGGGCTTGCGCGCGTGGGGGTGGTTGAGCGGCAGAGACGGGGCACGGGCGAGAGGGGAGGATATGCGGGGCGAGGTGGGGTCTTGCGCGGGTGTATGGTCAGTGCGCACAGCGCGAATGAAAAATGTATCGGTAGAGCACTCACTGAGCACCCGTCTCTCGTCCGAGCGGCGCGCGAGGACGGGCGATTGTCGCTTGCCGTCGTCGCCCGCGCGCATCTGCTCCTGCGGGAGGATATGGACGGACAGCGACTTGCCCTGCACGCGGCGCTTGCCGTCGCGCGGCAGGACCTGCGGGAGCTCTTCGGCGCCCTTGGGGGCCCTCGCGACGCCGATGAGGCCCTTCCTGGCGGGGGGCGCGGCGGCGGCGCCTGGCCTGGGGACGGCGGCCGAGGCGGAGCGCAGGAGGCCCGGGGAGGTCGGGGGGCGGGCGAGCGGGGCGGAGCTGACGGAGTGGGCGCTGCGCTTGTGGGTGTGGGTGTGGGGGCGGGGGCGGGGGCGGACTGCGGGGAGCGGGTGTTTGTGATGGTTATGGTTACGGAGAAGGGCTCGCCGGCGAAGTACGAGGACTGGGAGGGCGTGACGACGACGCGGAGGGCGGTGTCGGGGTCTGGGTCTGCGTTGGCGGTGGCTGGTGCAGACATGGCGAAAGGGAGGTGAGTGGGTGGTGGCGGTGGTGGTGGGGGAGTGAGAGGGGACGAGGGCGGCAAGAGACGAGCAGGAGAAGCCGGGGGGCTAGATGAGAGCGACGCGGGACCGGCTGAAGAGGGGCGGCAGAGTTCTCACAGGGGGCCGGCGACGTCGAGTGCGGTTCTCATGCTCTCTCGACCCGCTGCCCGACGAAGGAGCGCGAGGCTGTCGACGGCCCTGTATTATAGTTTACGAGGCCACAGTGCGCCCGGACTCTCGGCTTGCGGGCCCTCCTCGGCTGATAGACGCGAGAACGAACGGAACTGATCAGATTTCAGAAACACATCGACACGCTCGCTGCAGTCGTCTCACGCGCTCGCTCAACCACGGTAATACACGGCTGCGTGCTGTGCGACCAAGCCTCGAGCCGATTGCCAATTCCGTTGTTTGGCAAGAGCCTCCGATCCAAACAACCGCTGTGGCGTGCCTCCTCCAGACCCTATTGAACCTACCACCCACCCTCGCCCACACCAATGGAGCTCGGATCCCACTTCTCCGCAAAACTCGAGCCCTTCGTCCTCATGGCGAAATCCGCCAAGGGCGCAGCGGCAGCGAAGCTCGTCCAGGACGTCACCTCCGCCCCGGGCGTGTACGTCTTCGCAGAGCTGCTCGACGCCCCCAGCGTCCAAGAAGTGCGTCGCGCCCCGCTCATTCCATCTCTCTCGTAACCCCGCACCCAGCTATCGGCCAGCGACCAGCACGCCCCGTTCCACGCCCTCCTCCAGCTGTTCGCGTACAAGACCTACATCGACTACCTCCGTTGAGTCGCTCCCAGCCCTCTCCGCCGCGAGCAATCCATCTGATCGTCCGACTTGCGCACGGCAGAGCATAAAGACCAGCTCCCGCCCCTGTCGCCGGCCCAGATCACCAAGCTCAAACACCTCTCCCTCATCTCCTTCGCAATGGAACGCCGCGTCCGTCCACCCTCCGCCCACTCACCCCCCGTCTCACCCCATCCTGAACATCGTCCCTAGATCCTGCCCTACACGGATCTCCTCCAGGCCCTCCAGATATCGACGATACGCGAGCTCGAGGACCTCATCATCGACGCCATCTACCTCGACCTCCTCCGCGGCAAGCTCGACCAGAAGGAGCAGCAGTTCGAGGTCGAGTACACCATGGGCCGCGACATCGAGGCGGACAGGATCGGCTCCCTCCTGCAGGCGCTCGAAGACTGGTCTGCACCCTCTCCCTCTCCCTCCTCATCCCCATCTTCCCGCTCATCCTGTCTTTCCCCGCCGCGCGACAGGTCCTCGACCACATCCTCCGTCCTCACCGCGCTCGACGCCAAGCTCGCCTCGCTCGCCTCCTCAGCCGCCGCGCGCGCGTCCCAGGACGCGGAGCACGACCGCCTCCTCGCCGCCACCCTCAAGGAGGTCCTCGACCAGCGCGCCGAGAGCAAGAGCGCGCAGAACAAGCGCGCGGGGTTCGCCCGCAGGGACGACGATCGCATGGACGTCGACGAGCCCGAGAGCCTGAAGCCCAGGAACCGCAAGTGCGTGCCGCGTGCGGCTTTCCCGACGCCTCTCTCTCTCTCTCCATCTCCCTCGATCTTGCGAGGTCGGCTGCTGACTCGCGCACCTGTGTGGTATCGTCAGAACGCCCCTAGAGCCCATCTTCAAGCCGCGCAGCAGCAAGCGCAATCGCTTCTGATCGGCGCCCCCGCCCTCCTACAGAAACTCTTCTTCGCACGCAGAGCAGGACGGGATCGGGCGTCGGCAGGGGTCCACTCTTTGTATTCATGGCTGCACTTATACGCTTTCTCGCTTTTTCGCATATCTTTGTACACTACGCAGCGCTGCCGGCCCGAAAGAGAACCAGTTGTTTGTAGAATCCTTTCGATCTGAGTACAGTACTAGTAGAGCGTGCAGAGCACATCCGTAAAAGGGGCTTGCTCGCGGCCTGGAACCGTGACCCACACGCGCCGTCCAGGCCCTCGCCCACATCCCTGATCAACCCACCGTTGTCTCCTCGAACAGTCCTCGACCCTCCGCCCACACGAGCTCCGCAAGACCAAACGCCCCCTTTCCAAACCAGCGCAGCCCCATCGCAGCCAGCCGCAGCGCACGGCATGCAGCCCGTCCTCCTGCGCTTCGCGCCCTCCCCCACGGGCGCGCTCCACCTCGGCGGCCTCCGCACCGCCCTCTTCAACCACGTCTTCGCGCGGAAACACGGCGGGCGCTGGATCCTCCGCATCGAGGACACCGACGCGGTACGTGCGCCCCCGCCCCCTGGTCCGTTATCCGCATCCGACTCGCCCGTTGCTGACGCGCGCCCTCGGGATCCTGTGCGCGTCGCGCGTGCTGTGCGCTGCTGCGGCTGCTGCGGGTGCTGCTGTAGACCCGTGCTGTGCCCGGTGCTGTGGAGGGCATACGCGAGATGTTGGGCTGGGCGGGGCTGGAGTACGACTTTGGTGCGTTGCGCGTTCGTTCGTTCGTTCCGTCGCTCAGAGGGCTCACGGCTCTCGCGCTCGCATAGGGCCTGGCAAGCATGGCCCGCACGGGCCCTACTTCCAGGTGCGCACCGCCGTCGCCCGTGGCCGCTTCCGATTCCTAGGACTGACTGACGCTGCGCGCCCAGTCCGAGCGCCTCGACCTCTACCACTTCTACGCCAAGAAGCTCCTCGACGTGCGTCTCTCTCTCTCTCTCATTTGCGCACACGCGATTGCTCAAACGATGTCGGGCGGGCGGGCGGTCGGATTCGGCAGTCAGGACACGCGTACCGCTGCTTCTGCTCGCCCGACCACCTGTCGGCGACGCGCGAGCGCCTCGCGCGCTCCGGGATGAACTCGACGTACGACAAGGCGTGCTTGAACCTCACGGAAGAGGAGGTCGCGCGGCGCGTGCGCGCGGGCGAGAAGTCCATCGTCCGCCTCAACGTACGTCCCTTCCCAACCACCGTCTTCACCGGCTTCACCCGCGCGGGACCAGGACTCGAACCTCCCCCGGCGCACGACGCCGCCCGACCTCATCTTCGGGCACCTCCGCGACGCGCACGCGTCCCTCCCCACCGACCCCGTCCTGCTCAAGTCCGACCTCTTCCCGACGTACCACCTCGCGTCCGTCGTGGACGACTTCGAGATGGGCATCACGCACGTCCTGCGCGGCGAGGTGCGCCCGTCCTCCTCCCTCCTCTCCCCTTCCTCTCCACCCCCGCGCGAGCGCATGCCGAACACGCATCTCCTGACCGAGAACCGCCACACGACAGGAATGGCTCCCGTCGCTCCCCCTCCACCTCGACCTGTACGCCTCCCTCGCGCTCGACCCGCCCAAGTTCGCGCACCTCCCGCTGCTCCTCAACGCAGACGGCACGAAGATGTCGAAGCGCAAGGGCGACGTCCAAGTCGAAGACTACATGGTGCGTCTCCTCCCACGCGGGCGCTCTGGGACAGACGACTGAATCCTGGTGCTGATTCAAGCGACGCGGGTGGGAGCCGGGCGCCATCCTGAACTGGCTCGCGCTCGCCGGCTGGGGCGTCCACTCGCACGCGCACCCAGCGCCCGCACCTGATTCCGAAACGCCTCCTCCTGCCTCCACTCCACCTCCGCCTCCGCCTCCGCCGACTCCACCTCCTTCTTCTCCGTCTTCTTCGCCCCTGCGCACTGCAGCCCCGGATAGCACCACCATCCTCTCCCTCCCCGAAATAATCGCCCAGGTCCGTCCGTCCTTCGCCGCCGCCCACCCACTCCTATCTCCCCGCGCCGCGCCCCACGCGCCTGCCCCCTGCGCCCCCTGATCCTGACCCTGATCCTAATCCCCGCCAA
Organism: Heterobasidion parviporum; assembly: GCA_002994785.1. Lineage (NCBI taxonomy): Eukaryota > Fungi > Basidiomycota > Agaricomycetes > Russulales > Bondarzewiaceae > Heterobasidion > Heterobasidion parviporum. The sequence goes on along the minus strand of PDUQ01000001.1, from coordinate 3,009,930 downwards.
CAGTTCGATCTCGCCGCGCTAACCCACCGCCGCACCGTCCTCGATCCGGCCAAGCTGGAGTACATCAACAAACACCACCTCATGCGCGCGTGGGCCACGGACGCCGGCCTGCAGCGCCTCGCCGAGCGCGCGCGCCCCCTCGTCGCGAGCGCGTTCCCGCAAAGGTGAGATGCACGCCACGCTGCACAGGGCCCAGGGCGCGCGCGCGCGCGCTGTCGCTGACGCTGGCCTTTCTTTGTCCCGCGCGCGCGTACGCGATCGGACAGCCAACACGCGTCGATTGCACACATCAAGGACGTCATCCTCGTACTGCAGGTACGCTCTCTAGCCCCTGCGCCTCCGTCTCTCTGATCCCGCGACCTCACCCCGCCCCAGGGCCGCCTCGCGAACATCCACGAGCTCCCCACGTCCGCGCCCTACTTCTTCACCGCGCCCGCATGGACGTCTCCCGAGGCGCGCGCCATGATCAAATCCACGTCCGCCGCCGACTACCGCGCCGTCCTCGCGCCCGTCCTCCGCCAGCTCGCGCCCGACGCGCCCGACGCGCCGGCGTGGGACGTAGACGCCGTCGCTGACGCGCTGCACGACGAGAACGCAAAAACCGGCATGCGGCCCAAGGCGTTCATGACAGCACTGCGGCACGCGCTCAGCGCCATGAGGGTGCGTGCGCCTTCGCTCCCACCTCCTCGGAGCCCGATGGCGTTTGCTTACCCACCTACCCTTCTTTCTGCGCCAGAGCGGGCCAAGCGTCCCGGAGATTATGTGCACGCTGGGTCGCGAGAGGACGGTCGCGCGGCTCAAAGAGGCGGAGGCGCAGTCAGGATCGTGGTTCGGCGCTCCGGCGCCTGCCAGTGCCAGTGCCAGTTAAGGTGATAGTGTACGAGTAATACGGAGCTTGTATCGAAAAAAAACAGCGATCTTGCCGCCTGCGTCCCTGCGTGGGTTCTGTGATGGTGCGAGTACATACTACGGCTACAGCGGTACCAAAACAGGCCGCGAGAACGACGCATGAGGAAAGAGGCGCGCGACGTGTACGACAGGCAGTCTACAAGGTTCGGTACATACATTCAGCGCGCGGATCAGAGCCGAGGCGCGTCACATTAACGCTGCTGCGCGTGACCCTAGAACGTCTCCCAGCCGCCGCTGTCGACCGTGCCCTCCAGCTTCCTGGCGACGAGCGTCGGAATTCCGTGGTTGAGCCACGTTTTCCGCACTTCCTCCCACCGGGCAGGGTGCAAAAACTGTCGGCGGCCGCGGCTGGTCACACGGTCCGAGGGTTCCATCAGTGTCGCTCCACGCGCGGCCGAGAAGAGGCGAGGCTTACCGCATCGACATGTCCACCTCCCCGTGCACGTCCAGATACGGCGGCGGCGCGAACGTGCCGTTGCCGGCGTGCAGGTACAGCAGCGAGCAGCGCTTCACGAGGAAGTACATTCCGACGACACCGCCGCACCTGCGTTCGACGGTCATCAGTGGCGAGTGGCAAGGATCGCGGAGGGACGTACTCCCGAGTATGCCAGTTGCACTCCCCTCTCTCCCCGTGATCGCGGTCCTGGCAACAGTGGCTCTGGAAGCACACCGTCGTGCCACAAACGAGGCAGACCGCGGCGTCCAGTGGGATGGTCTTGCAGCGCTGGCACACGAGGGCCGTCTCGTGTTCGCCGAAAAATGTGTCCAGCACAATGGGAAGGCTGGCGATGCGGTAGATGGTGGGGCATTCCAAGACGATCCCGCAGTTGAGCTGAGAAGCAGCGTGGGAGTGTCCGTAATGAGAGCACCAGCCCGCTAGGGAAGTCTGCAGCGTGTCCTGGTTGGGAAGGTCCGCAAGCGGAGGTATGCCCAGCATGGTCAATAACCTAGAGTATTCGCATGGTTCGTTGGCACCGAACGAAGGGGTCGGGAACGCCAAAGGTAACACGGTGCGACAGAGTATGGCAGCCCTTCGAAGGAAGGGCAAGGTGAATGTGTAAAGCAGTTTCTCGATACGGGCTTCGCCAAAGGTCGAGAACACAATTTCGGAGGCATGTTCCACGACGGGAGAGTGTCGGACCACGGACGTGAAGAACATCCGGACGTCGCCGAAGATATTCGAGTACGTGGGCTGCTTGGCATTCTGCAATGACCAGCTTCTTGTCTTGTTCAAGACATAGATGAGACCGATGGCTGTCCGAGCGAGGCATGCGAAGTACGTGAGCGTCAGAACGTGTCGCAGCATTTCGGGCGCTATGGCGGCAGTTTCCACCAAAACCGTGAAGGGGTCGCGAAGAAGGAGAGGGTATGATACCGGGTTCAACGTTGACATGCTCCACTCTGGAAGGACACGCTTGATGATCGCTTGCCGCAGCGCCTCGCGTCCTTCATCCGGCCTTGCCTTGAATGGCACCGCCGCCAATTTGCCTAGGCAAGTCAGGAGACCTCTGACGACCCGGGTGTGCGAATCTGTCAGGTTGTCAGCGATGGTGGTGCCAGGAGGCCCCAACCCACGTTGGCTGATTTCCAAGGTGGCAATAGTGTACCCAACAAGGTCTTCAGGGAGGTAGAGCCCTGCACCTCGCTCGCCCGGTTCGGGTTCAGGCCGGTCACGAAGATGTCGAGACTGCTGCGAGATCGCCCTCGCAATGTTCATGACGCTATCCACCATTTTGTGCATGTCCCTGTCCGCCCACTTTTCGGTCGACCGGAAAAAAGACACGTAACTGGAATCTTGAGCTCCCCAAAACGCGAGCTCCCCAGTACCGTTCCTGACAAGCAGTGAATCCAATAATGTATCCGCTTTGGACTTGAGGATGCTGATTCCTGCGGCCCGAGTCCAGTCAGCGAACGGAAGCGGGTTGAGTTCCACGGAACCCGGATGGGACATAGGTAAGATGACATTTCCTAAGCTTTTGCAAAGTGGGCATATGTACTCTTTCCGTTGCACGCTCTCCGGGTGGTTCCTTGTGGCCTGTGAGCGGTGTCTTTGCCGTATGGAGCTTGTGTAGACGTTGAAGCAGTCTAGATGCATCAGGTGACTGCAGATAGAAGCATGTAGCCCAAAACGAGTGTTCTGAGGGGGCAAGACCTCGAAGCTGGAGGGAAGTGTTTGACAATCTGTCAACTCTTCCTGCCGTGGAGGAAATGACCATGTTGGGGCCGATGGCTGACTCCGGTCTAACGAGTAGGAGGTGGTCACCACTTCGTTCATGAAACCGCTGTTCGTGTCGGAATGCCGCCGCACGAGCCTGCTTGGCTGTAGTAGTCCTAGTGCACCGAACGGATTTGAAGCGTTCAACTCTTCTTGACAGACTATACAGGTCCCGAACGATGCGGGAAACTCAACACCGTCAACTGTCTCGCCTTCGTCCTCCTCTTCATCTTCAAAGTTGATCGCGAAGCTCGCCTGCTGGGCCTTCATCTGCCGCATGATTGCATCCTGCCTAGCTTTAGCCGCACGTTTCTTCGCCTCATCTACGTCTGAAGACTTGTCAGAGTCAGGAGTCCGTCGGCTCCGCACGTCCTCGGGAACATGCTTCTCGAGTTCGGTGAGTATCCATGCACAGCGAGCCTTGTACGTTCGATAGATGTTGTGATGCTCTAACGTGCATAGCACATCGATGAGATTCTTGCCCCCTTCGTACGACTTCACAGTAGTCAAGTGACTGAAGGCGGAGCCACGGTCGACAAGAGCTAGCATTGTCAAGTGTATCGCCTGGTCCAGTATTGCTTCTCCTGACGGAGGCGACGATCCAGCGGCCTCGGTCATGACGAGGAGGTTGTATATGGAGTAGAAGATGATCTGTAGAAGAACTTCGGATTCATATACAGCAGGTAACGCAACAAATGCCCCATCAATAATGCCCAGGGGTTTCGGCACGATGACGGGGTCGGCAATCCCGAGCTTCTTGTAATGGTTCCGCAAGATAGCTTCCACCTCTTCACGCTTGTTCCGCGTGTAGTGGTAGAAGAACGGATTTACCTCGTCATATGCCTCGACTTTGAGTTCGTAAACTCCGGAATCCGCAGTCGACTCGGGAGGACGGAAGTTGGCCACTTCCTGCAAGACCCGTTCAAAACATGCATCGTCCACGAGACGTTCTGCGACGCGCTTAGTGAGATCCGTGAATGTACAAGGCCCCACAGCCAAAGCGTGTATGATCTCCCGCCGGACCGCTAGTGATATGGATATCTTGCGCGCGTTCCCCGTCTCGCTAATGATCGTTATCAAGACGTAGAGGACCTCCTCCACCATACTGGTCAATCGCGAACCTTCGTACGCACCATCCATCAAGACGCCAGAGAAGAATCCGAGTAACGCAAAGCGGTCCAATATGCTCACGAGCACGAGATTGGGGTCTAGGATGATGAGTGCTGATTGAAGGATGAAGAAATCTTGGTCGTAGCACAGCTCTCGTAGCATGAAATCGCGATAGTGCATTAGCTGAGCACGGATAGCGAATCCGTTCCGAACCCACAGCCCTGTGCGAATTTGTGCGATCATTGCAAGTGCTGTTTGGCGTCACAATCAACATCAGATAGAAGGCCAGTTAGAAGAGTTACTTACTTCGAAGAGGGTAATCAATGATGTTCAATATGCCCTGTTCGCTGACGTTTTGTAAGAGTATATCCCTGATAGTCCGGAGTCCGACTTGGCGAAGAGAAGGCTCGCTCAAGATATCGACATGTTTGAAAAGTTCGGCTAAAAGCCATTGAAGTGAGTGATGGAAGCTGACCCAGCCCTCCAAAATGTCGAACTGAACAACGGTGTATGAGGAACCTCCGAATACCACAGTTTGAAACTTCACGGGCTCGAATTTGGTTCGATCGATTCGTTCGTCCGCGAGGCTGCAGACCATCATGATACCATGAACGACAGTCGATATTGCTGAGACGAGTTCTGCTGGGCTTGCATGGGCGAAGGCCTCGCCGTAAACTTTGATAACCCGGGAGAGCGACAGGGTGACATTGAATACGCTGATCCAGCCCTCTGTCTCGAACTCGACATGGCTGTCTACTGCGCGCTTGTTCGGGTTAACACACATAAAGAGCTGGCATATATCTGCGAACCGAGCGATGTACTCATGCTTGTGAGCAATTAGCCGCTGAACGGGCGCGTTGTGACAGAGGTACCGTAGGTCACTGAAGACAGGCATGAATCGTTTCGATTTGAAAGGATCGCTATCAACGTCCACAGGGATATTTGGATTTGGGGGGCAAAGGATTCGCTTCTGCCGAATTTGGTTTGTGAAGAAGGATGCGATGATATCTAGAAGACGAGATACGATGTCGTACTGGCGGTTGATGTGCAGAGCAGCTGATGGAACAGTGAACAACTGTAAAGCGAAGTATTTGATAGACGTTTCCGCCTCTCGATCGACCAGTAGATATGTATCGATGATGCGAGGGTAGACATTGGCGAAATGGGAGGCTGAGTGCAATCAGTAATTAAGCTTCGTTATCACCATGAGAGACGTACCAATGGTCAAACGATGTTGATGGCTAAGATTCAAGATGCAAGCATAAATCTCCTTCAAGCTCAACCGAGTCCGCTTCCAGAGTTTTGCGTGATACAGAAACAGCCAGTCAAGACGGGCGAGATCAGCATGGTCTTGTGAGATACTAGCCACGTCAGGAGGTACGTTTGACAACCCATTACTCCGTCGACGCATAGTCAGCAGCTCTTCTGCAATAACTTCCTTCAAGATCAGTGTGTCGGTCCCTAGGCGACTGCGAGTAAGATCTAGCAGCCACTCGATGATGACACCGACAACCTGTTCACGGAAAGTGTCGTACGCGCGCCGGACCGTGACACCTAGTTCTATCTGGGCTATCGTCTGTGCGATCCCAAGAAGACGAGGTAGATCAGTATCCATTTCAATGACTTCGCGACCCTGATCATCTATTTTGTCTGCAATGGTCGAAGCCTCCTCCGGAGTCCGAAGGGTGGTTTCGCACACCAATTGAATTACCTCCATGAAAGAGTGCTTGTCGTCGTTCCAAAGAACGATGCAGAACTGATCTTTCATCATAGGATCTGCGGAGGGCTGTAGCCGTAAATCAGCTTCGTTAGAGGGGACGGAAGTCTCGTCGGGTGAATAATCCAATGTGTCGAGAATGAAGTCTAAAGCGTATGCTACCGTCTTGTTCATGCTTTCCCGAAGTTCATGAGGTACTGACACCCGATAAGGATAATTCTTCATTGGAGGCAGGTTTCGGCTCCGGATGTGTGGTGATGTAGGCTGTGAAGGACCATCCACGGAGATTTCGTCTGGAGTGTCTTCGGCGAACGGATGAAAGGGGCAATTGAAAGCTTGTCTCCAGGCTTCTGCATCCCCACAATCACAACAGCCGCCTGACTGTTGGGCAATAAAGAAGCTAACGTTATGGCCAGAGTGGTCCGTCGCATGAAAACATCGCGCACAAAGAACGCAGCTGTCATCGAGGGCGCAGTCCCTGGTAGCGTAATAGGTCAGCGAGCGCAACAATGACAGTAGCACACCACGTACTTGCAACGAAAACAGCTTTCTCCCTTCTTAAAAATATGTCCGCATGGCTTTCCTGGCACCGGTGCCTCCTCTGCTGCAGCGCCTGCAAAGTTTAGATGTGTCTGTACCTCACTGAGAGTTGAGTGAAGGGGAAGACTTGAGTTGGAGTTTGGAAGGAAGAGGTGCGCATAAGGTCCCCAGAATGCATCATAAAGCTCAGATATGATCTCTGCCCTCGTTGCTGCTGTGAATACGTATTTCCTGGATCCTGGCATAGTCTCTAGAGCCAACCGAAGGCGGCCAACTGGATCGGGTGGCCGATCGCGAGGATTCAAGGAGCTCAGCGACTTGAAGGGCAAGAAGGAGGACAGCCCAGACATTTCGCGGTGCTCTTCAGCGAGCTAGTGTTTGAGAGACAAGGACTGGAGTGCGTCGGAGAGGATACTGTTACCTTCAGATGTTCAATGGTGGCTGGCACGCGATCTGACGAAAGTTGGTGGCGCCAAACTGGCGCCAAGCTTCAATGATGTAAACCCTTGTACCCTTGTAAACCGCTGTGGCAAGCACATTCAATCTGTTCATAAACAGGGAATCCACAGAAACCCTCTTTGCTCAAAGGCATCCACCTCACGATGAACACATCGACTTCATCGAGCTCATCGTCGTTATCTCTTCTTGCGGATCCTCTACCACGATTAATGGATGGACCAGCAATGGACTACTTCCTAATCGAAGTCGTTCAGACGTTGCGCCATTCCTCTAGCGTTGCGGCCGCTCGGGCTAAAAAGGTAGAGGAAGAAATGATAGCGTCTGGTCTGATTACCGCTCCTCCCCCACCGCCTTCAACTCTCAAAGTCAAAAGGGAGGTCCAGCGAGAATCGTTGGGTAGCATTGTTTCGCAAACACAAAATATCTCAGGAAAGGTCGCAATAGATGAAGAAGAAGAGGGTATACGGGCCAGACTAGAAGCAATCGGTCTACATGTAGGTGCAAACATCACAGAGCGGTAGATATCCCATCCTTTTGACCTCATATCCTGCCTCAATACTGTTTCCAGTCTATGTCATGATCGACCCGTCTTCTCGGACACGTTGGATATCATTAAATTCATATGCAAGGACCTATGGGCCATTTGTTGGGACAAGCAGGTTGATAATCTCCGGACAAATCACCGAGTGCGTTCTGCAGAATGTGCGAGTCAATTGTCTACTTAACGGACCGCCCTTGGTCAGGGAGTATATGTCTTGCAGGATAATACATTCAAACCTATATCTCGCTTCTCTTCTTGGGAAGGTCGCCCTGATGCTACGAGACGAGCAAGACTCGTGTGTGATATCCTCCTCAGCTCAATATCGCTCTATTAATATTTGGCACTAGTATGTAGCTATGTCCGCGGGGATTCTTCGTGGAGCGCTAGCGAGGCTGGGCATACAGGCTGTGGTTGTCCCAGAGGTGAACTTACCGCAATGTACGCTCGATTTTCCTCTTCAAAATGAACATGCATTGAACCTCGATTTACAGGTACGTTCCAAGTCAAGTTACCGAAGAGCACTTGAATCAAAACCACCACTCGCATGCTACGTATGTTCGAACGAGTCTTTTATCCACGACGCAGTCTTCCTTGGCAGACGATCAAAATCTACACCCCGTGGCATCAGTTTACAAGGCTTGTCAAGTTGCTTCCGATTAAAGTATCGCTCAACGATTCCTTCTAGATATATATATCCAATCTGCTGCTCACCACTGGTCGATGTGCATGGAAGGAGGGGTCAAGCATGATCTTGCATCACCTTTGGACGGTCAAATAAAATATTGGTGGATGTCCAAATATCCATAGGGCTGAAACTTGCCCGACTGATATTTTGAATGAGAAGATCAGTAAACATCCAACGGCCGAGAGCAATGAATTCTTGAGCACTCCGATAATGAAATGTAAGCGTCCTCGACGACCCGCAGAAATGACGCACGCTCTATGTTTCGAGAGACAGGCTCTCAAAGGCTTTGTACGATAGTGTACCGATTTCAGACAATTGTTTGGAAGCGGAGCGAATATGCAAGGTTTGAATCGATATGTGTATATACATCGCCTCATCAGCCAATCCCGATCGCGGGAGTAAGATAATAATGGTACTACCAACCACGGGGATGTTCAAGAGCAATCAGAATCACGCGGTCAAGCTGAGGCAATGGCCGAAGAAATGAAGCTTGAACCAATACGAATGGGTGAAGAAACCCAGAGAATAGTCGACGAACTTCGGCCATAACACTGGTAAGGATGATATAGAAGCGCATACTTTCTCCACCGCATCGTAGCCGCATAGACACCGACTGGTGCGTTCTACGTACTAGGCAAGTCGTCGAAGGGGATAAATAAAGACGCTGAGGAAATGCTTACAAGCTTCCCAAACTGTTCGATCCGACTTTTGGCGCATCAGAAATATGCACCTTCTCCGCCGACTTGCACACCGCTTCGTCATGCGAGATGTACTTACCCACCGAGCTCTAGCTCCCGAGGAGACTGGAGCTTGCTCGTCCGCGCTCAGGAAAGAAGCAAGCTTCTATGCGCGCCTGCTGAGCTCGGTAAATCTGCATACAGACCCATGACCGAACGAACAGCACCACGCTACAGATTTAGGTCAATTGCCCACGCAATCGCCCAGTCAGATTTTGGCGAGGGGGTAAGAATAGAGACCTGCCTGGGGATATGGTTTGAAATTAGTAGGGCGTAGAACAGGGAGACTTCGACGGTCGTTTCTCGTGAACGTCACCCGAACTAGACCGGATGGGCACTGCCTGACAGGTGCCGATTGGCTATAGGCTTAGTGACTACTTGGCTGGAGAGTAGAATTTGACGATAGTGAGTGACCATCATGTCATACCACACAGAAGTCTGAAGCAGCACATGGCATCTAGCGGAGACTCGAGATCAGCATCCTCAACCCACGTCCTTGATTTGTCGACGAGTGTGAGAAGTGTGTGAGAGAGAATCGCGACCATTCAAAGTTGAAAATAACGATTGTCACCTTGGTGCGCGAGCAGCGTATTCTAGGATGGCCTGACCTGTCAGTGATTCGGCCGCCGAGCCTCACGAATGAGACTCGATCTATTAGGATACGCGAGCGCTTCGTATCAAGGATTCTTGCTCACCAAGGTGTTATCCATGACATGGTCACACTCATATGAGTATATCTGGGTAATCCTCATGCGCTTTTGGCCTCGAGGATGCTCGACGTATCTGACCATGCGATGACGACGCCAATGGCATGGGGTGATCCATCCATGTTTGTAGGATCCAGGACTCAGGCCTCTCGGATCTCAGGACTCCACGGGAAGTTATACACGCACTCACCTCGTCATTACACAGCCCTCCGGGCACAACCTGGCACCATTTGAACATTCTATGGTACCAGGAATTCTTATCCATTTGATTATGGCCACCCGTGTGTCAATCGGTGCACATGGCATCTCA